>VXBA01004482.1:62405-91680 GCA_013399895.1 Serilophus lunatus | reverse complement strand
GCCTGGCCGCGCTCGCCCCCTTGCGGAGGGAGCGACTGGCCAGGCCCGACCGCCGTCCCCGCATGGCCGTGGCGGCCCCGGTCCCTGCCCACAGCTGCTCCCGGGCTACGCTCGCTGGGAGCGGAGCACTCGGAGTTGGCTCCAGAGGCTGGCACGAGCTTGGCACAGCCTGCCTCCGCCGGCTGACAGACCCTGGGAGGGAAGGAGGAACGGAGTGGCATCATCGGGGTCAGTAACGGGGCCGCGCAGAAGATGCCGAGTGTCATCACAGCCAGCAGTTCATAGCACAGCCCGCCCGCTCGCTTCCCCTGGAGGGAGGTGGGCAGGTCTGGCCGCCGGCGAGCCCGGGGCTGAGGTCCTCAAAGCGTGGGGATTCAAGTCTTGCCTCCCGCTACCTTCTAGCTTCCCTACTCCTCGCTGGGCATTGTGCTCCAGCGCCGTGCGGCGGGATTAGCTCAGGTCTTGCAAGCGGAGTAACTGTGTCAGAGCAACCCTACACCCATGCTAATTAGCTGAGCCTTTCAGCAGAGCTAATTAGCTGAAGCAGAATACCTTAATGGGCAAGCAATCCGGCGGCATGTTTTCTCCAGTGGCAAAGCCAGTTAAAGACATTTCCAGATACTTGTTCCTGCCCTTGTGGCACAGTTGTGCTAATGCGACTGTAAATGAGACCAGTGAAAGAGTCCGGGTTAAAGTAGGCACAAAAACTCTCCAAAGCTGTGTGAAGCTTGGATGGTGTTTTCCTGACCTGCTTTGGTCCCTACCCTCAGCCATCTCTGTCAACACAAATGCAAGGGTGAGAGCACGGAGGGAGTAAACTGATGCGCCAGAAACGCCCTGCAAGAGACACAGATCCAGAAAATGCCCAGAGGGACAAGTTAAAGAAAAGCATATCAGATGATTCCTTTACATGGCTGCGTTGTTTCAAATTCCAAGTTACCTGTCCAAGCTTAATTTAGGGACCTGTGTGCTACGTTAAATAGTATAAGCGTGCCTGCAGTGGAGATGGGGGTTTCCAAAGTGCAGTTTAGTCTGCCTGATGTGTTCTGCTCCTCTAGAGACCCGTTCCTTGGTATGTCACGTTGCTGGCTAGTTTGGGGGTAGCAAACTTCTAGTGAAGGCAGGAGTGTGGGGCCAGTTTGTGCATGTCTACACAGTACTGCCAATCTGAATTGGAGTACTGGGAGTAGCACAGCTATGTCACATGTTTTCCCACCAGGGACAATGCACAGTGTTGCTCAGCATAGGTGATTCATAGGGTTTTCCAGATTTTCTACACGTTTCTCTGGATAGTTCTGTCTTATGCTCATGTTCATTAATTTGTACCCTGTAAAGCGATCTATCCCAAAGACTTGTTTGAGAAAGCCATCTAATAATCTAATCTCTTCTCTCTTCATTTATTAAAGGTACATAGACTTGATTTTCTGCACGTTTAAATCCTAATTAAATATTCAAAGCTGACAGTCTTCATTCTAGTTAACTGTTTCTGAGAATCAAAGTGGGAATAAGTTAATTTATTAATTTTATAACATCCATTCAGAGTAGGAGTTTATTTAGCTCTGGAACAATAAGAGTTTGTAAAAAAAATACTGTCACTGCCATCCTAGATCAGTCCACTAGGTCAGTATGTTTCCAGCAGAACCTATCCTACTTAATTAGTGAGGATTATACTCATCTAACACTTCATGCGCCATGGAAAGAAGTTAAACTTTCCTCAAACTGATAATCTGCATTTTCCAAACAAAGTACTTAGTAAACAACAGTCATCACCTCTTCCTTTAGAGGCATTGTAGTAAAATGCGCTATGTAACAGATACACAGAGTTAACACATGGCCGAGGGCCAAGCTGCTGCTCTCCAAATTAAAGGTTGCTGCATCTCACCCTTCACATAGTCCCATGTCATTCTGTGGGAGCATTAGAGGCGTGACAGCCAATCCATTCCAATTAAGAAAAGTCAGGGCCCGATGACTTTTAGGGATTACTTACAAGATATTTAGGTATTTTATTTAGTTGTATAATTCCTTTGTTTCCTGCAGGACCAAATCTGAGCACCACACAATCTTTTCATTATAAACATCAGAAATTCTACCACTGGGCATTGAAGGAAATAAGCAATCCAAGTCTTTCCATATGTTAAAACTATTCCTTATTGTATCAAATGCTATCGGTCATATCAGTAGAGTATCCACCTCTTTTAACTGGTAGTTACAGATTTAATGGGAACAGATCACAGCTTTCTATTGCACACAATTACTTCCAGCTCCAAAATTCTGTTCGTAGAAGACACTTTCCCACATTTCTTGGTTGTATGGAAAGGCATGGAATCCTTTAGTGATTAAGAGCAGGTAAGAGAAAAAGCTACTTAATACCTATGATTTTTATACACATGATACCAAAGGAGCGCTAGTGCATTTCTCTCCAAAAGATGATCTGTCTCTCCAAATGTCATATCAGGTAATAACAAACACTTCTATATGTGATTGTTCTATACATGTTAAAATTATGCTAAATTACATAAATATTAATTCACTTCCTGAAAGTCATTTTCCTATCATATAGTCAAAAATGCGAACAAAATACAAATTCCACAAGAAAAGAGCCTTAAGTTAAAAAGAAAAAAAACATCACTCCTCTCCAAAAAAAAACCCCACAAAATAACCCCCAAAGAACAAACAGGATAAAGGTTGTGTCTGTTATTTTCATCTTTTTTGGCTGAGCATTATTATTTTCTCTAATTACATAAAAACATTTTCGTGGGGTTTTTTTCAGGATTGTCTCTCATTCACTGCGTTTCAACAGCTGCCTTCAGCCTTCACTGCACATGTTAACACCTACAGACTTGATGGCTACTTTCATTGGGTTGAGCATTCAGCTGGAGACATCTAGGACATCGTTTTTCAACAGTTTCTGAGTATGTTTATTCACGTCTCTGAGCGCTTCTTTAAATTAAAAAAAAAATAAAAAATCACAACCTGAGCATCTGTTCAGTTTACTTAGAAAAGAAGAGTGCTCAGTTACTGATCAGAGGGAAGAAGTCTTGCTGGAGTGCCTTCCTCAGCACCATCCAAAAGTGCTGTCACAATAACAAACCTGTCTGAGAGCAGTTTGTGCAGATGCCTTGCCAGGGATCAGGTACTGTTTAAAACTAAACGAGGAAAAAAAAATGAGTAGTGTTACTTTTAATATAGGTAAGTTCTACAGTTAAGTAAACTTCTAGTGATACAAGGAAAAATGTGCCACTGTGAAAAGCTGAGGGGGAAGAGAAGGCCACTTACCTGAACCGCTTAACTGGCTTATGCTCCCCTTTAGCAAGGTAATGAAACCACAGTCTGATTTCACAGCTTAGACTGATTTTCTTTTCTCAGCATTAGTAGCCAGGGAAAGATTAGAAGGAAAAAGTCCTGATCAGTGCTGATCTATGACTTAGGTGGAGGTAAAGCACAGAGTATGCTATAAAACACGTGTAAAATAGCTCTGTTATAATTGGCATTCAGTTTTGGACAACCTAGAGGAAAGAAATATGAATATCTCCTTTAGCAAACAACTGTAATGGGGAAAATTTAAAGTTTTGGACAGACTGGGGGTGGGCACAAGTGAGCTGTCTTCTGTCTTCAGTCAGGTTCAACATCCCCTGCGTCCATGCTGAAGTGCAAACTACTTCTTTCAAAGCAAAGATTACAGTTAGATGTTAGAATAAGTCTTTCAGATACAAACCAAGCTACCTAGGCAAATGGCAGAACCTCTTTCACTGCTAAGTGCAGCTTAAGTATTGAAAGACTGACCCCGTATTAGGGAGGAGTAAACAAAGGCCTTTTATCAATCCATATCTGTATTCTGTATGACCCATGGAGGGGAAATGCTCTAGACTTACGTTGTCAAGACCAGCAAGCCTCTACTGAGTAAATACCAAAGGCAGCATGGCCAGCAGGTCAAAGGAGGTGATTTTTGCCTCTCTAGTCTGTTCTAGTGAGACCTGGAGTACTGCATCCACTTCTGGGGTCCTCAGCATAGAAAGGACACAGATCTGTTGGAGCAAGTCCAGAGGAGGGCCACCAAGCTGATTAGAGGAATGGAGCATCTCTCCTAAGGGGAAAGGCTGAGAGAATTTTGTTTGTTCAGCCCATTCAGGGTGATCAAATTGTGGCCTTCCAGTACTAGAAGGGAGCATACAAGAAAGACGGAGAGAGACTATTTACTCAAGAGCATGTAGTGATAGGACAAAGGAGAATCACTTCAAACTAGAAGATTAGATATTAGGGGAAAATTCTTCACTGTGAGAGTGGTGAGGCACTGGAACAAGATGCCCTGAGAAGCTGTTAATGTTCCATCCCCAGAAGTGTTCAAAGCTGAGTTGGATGGAGCTCTGAGCCACCTGGTCTAGTGGAAGGTGTCTGTCCACGGCAGGGAGGTTGGAACTAGATGATCTTTAAGGTCCCTTCCAATTCAAACCATTCTACGATTCTATAAAATATGTGTATATGTGTGTGTTTGTATACATATATATGTACACACAAAGATTTTCAGAAGTTAATTAGCCAAATTTAGGAGGAATTCCTTCATGTCAGCCAAAGTTTCTTTGCTGTCAGAATCATGGACTTGCATAGATTCTCAAAAGATAATTGCAAATAGGATTTTTTTTTAGTTAGAGTTCTTTACCCTAACTCTTCTTGAAAAGATAAATTATGATCAGCTTGTCTTGAGGCAGAAACTCATGGTGGGAAACTTCATCCCAAATAATTGAATTCTGGAACAATTTTCAAGTGAACCTGGACCTCTACAAGAAAAATATTTGGCATTCTGAGCTCTAGATATTGTGGTCACTCTGCCTTATATATTGATCTCCATATGCAAGCTCAGAATAAGTTTCTCTCCACTTCCAGAGGCACTGAAGTTCTAACAAACATCCTTATCTCAAGTTCCCAAGGTGTTTAAAAACATAAACCAACAGTGAACTTTTAAAAAAATTCTGAGTGTCTTAAAGTATGTTCACATTATCACAAAACACCAGTTTAAGTGAATACAGACTGGGAGTGTGAATACACACCGGCAGTGAACATTCACACCTGTTAGACAGTAACTTGTCTGGCCAAAGTAATTTACGTGCTTGCACAGTCTTCATAGATATTATCGTCCTCCCACACTTTGGCTGACATTTTCAGAAGTGCCTACATTTACTTACAAGAATGTATGAAGCAAATCATGTTAAGTGGTGATTTGTGAAATATGTGTCATGAAATATTGTTAAACAGAGTAGAAGAGTGCATGAAAAAATTGACGCTGGATGCATCTACAATGTTGCACTTAAACCTGAACAGTGAGAGTTATACCAGAGTGTAAAAATGTATTTCTAAGGGAAACAGTGAAAATGAAAGCAACTCAACCATTTAAACTTCACTACATTAAAATATGTTGCTGAGAAATTACTCTATATGTACATGTATAAAAAATTAAGTAATAATTTTTATATCTAATTTGATTTTCTGATCAGTAGTATGGTGAATATATATTTAGAAGAATATTTGCCCTTCTGTCACTGACAAGTATACATGTCAAATTATCATTTTGATTTGGTCTTCCTTTACCTCTCCTTTTGGATGCTCAATGTTTTCCTCTCATTAGTAATATACAATCATTTTAAATTATGACAGAGACATTTCTATAAATCACATACTTTTCTTGCATTCACCTATAACAGTATTTCCCCACTCCAGGATATATCTTTTTTAATCTAAAAAAGTATGATTCATAGGAAAGAAGTGTCAAATAGTTTTTGCTTTGTCTAAAATTTGCAAATGTTTTACATTTAGCAATTAATCATGAAAAGCATATTTAAATGTATCTTATTTAAATCAACCTAGCTTATATATTTAATATAGTTGCACAACACAAGCAACATGGCACTATGTTAATTTTCTGCAAAAAAATTGTTTCTTTCAAAATTACCACTCCCTGAAGTATAACAGGAGTCCATGTTAAGTTCTGTGTCATTAGAATTTGAGATGGAACATCGAAGAAAGCTGCTTTAATTGAAGCTTAAAAGATATGGAATTGAGCCTTCAGGGAGTGTTGGACACTTTTCTTGTTGTTCTGGTTGATTGATTTGCATGATGTGGGTGGGGAATGTTGTTGATCAGGCTGTCCATTTTAATTTTGTACTGGTTGTGTCAGCTTTAAAGTGAGGGGCGAGCATACAAGCTTTAAAACAGACACAGTGCTGCAGGCCAAAATAAATAAATAACATAGCACTATTTACACTCTTGAAAAGTGTGATATTTAAGACAACTCAGAATATCATATGCTGCAATACATTATTATTAGTCTCCTCTATTTAGTAAGTGCCTTCTCTTTTTTGTTTTCTCATTCACATGTATATGAACAAACTCAAATAAAAGTCTTTAAACTTAAGGTATCACTGTCCTGGTTCCTTGAGAAGCACACAAACAACAAGCCTTAATCATGAGACTTGATATGTCCCCTAAAGGGGGGGGGGGGGGAGAAAGAGCAACCCAACTAAATCTTATTTTACTGTTCTGATTTACATCACAATGCATGCCAAATCTGACTGTCATCAGATCACTGTGTCTTGCCACTGCTTGAAATCCTATAAAATCACTCTGTTTAAGAGAGGCTGAATCAATCTTCTGATTTGTTGCTGCATGCACACCTATTGCAATCAACTTTAAGAAAAAAAGACAAAACAACTTTGTGGTAACTGTTTTTTGGGGAACATTTCTGCCCAGAACTTTTAACTGGCTAACTGTTCTTGCTGCATTGCTGGTGATAATGCTGTGGCCATTGTGAAAATCAAGAGCACCTTCCAACAGATGGCATACAGGCCTATTAATGGCACTAGTGCTTCTGCTTTATTTGACATCCCATATGAATGAAACAAAATAGCCTTCCCTCTTGCCTTTGTTATCATACAGCAGTGTTCTTTAACACTCTCCAAAAGAGAAAAAAATGCCACCACCAAAGAAGACAGGTCCCTCTTCCCATACACTCCCCAACCCCTGAGAAGGAAACTATATATTTCAAGATATTAGTAATATGGCAATTTTTTTTTCTGAGCATTACAATCAATGCAAAAAAATTGAAACCTTAACTATACTTCCATCCAGAGGTACTTAATGAATTGTGCAAATGCCTCAGCATTTTTGTATTCAAAAAAATTCAGCCCAGTAGCACACAGGGTTATATCATACCTAAGGGGAGAAGACATAAAAATTAGGTCTGGAGTCTAGGGAAGGCAACAGCTTGACTCGACTAATTGATTTCTAGACTGATACTTTAAAAATCTATACAGCGAAAATACTAATGAGGCCCTTTTTTGGAGGGATGAGAAGTTCTAAATTTAATTATGAACTTCCAGTAACTTTCAGTAACTATGAGGTCTTGTGTTCCAGGTGTTTAGGATGTAAAGCTGCTGGAGAGGTTTTATTCCTATGAGCACCTCAAAAATTTTTCAGATACGTCTGGCATTATTTATTGTGCCATGCACAAAAAGCAGTGTGTATTAGAGGACTTAGAAGCTGAATGTTGTAGCAATGAAATTACAGATACCCGACTCTGGAATAATTCTACATGCAGCTCTTGGACTGCTTCAACAGAGTAAGAAGGGAAAGTTTTCCAGCTTCTGTTGCGTTGGAGAACTGCCAACACACTGAATGGGAAGTGCTTGATCAACATCTTCAGCAGAGAGGTGTTAGTGTTAGTGATTGGCAATACTCCCTAAACAGGTAACCATTAAATTTCACTACAGAGGCATCTCTGTTCACTTGGGATCTATTTCTTCAAGTGTGCTCTTGAACATAGGTAGAATGTATGTCGTTTATTTCTGGATTCTAATCTGGACCAGGTATTACCCCACCTGTGGTTTTGCAGTCCTGTTAGTGCAAATATGAGTGTCTGCAACTCAAGGGCTGCACACTGTGCTTCGCCAAATCCAGGTGCCCCTGAAGTCTCTGATTTGCTGTCTGATAAAAACCAGGGGTTATAAAATAAGAGTTTCAATTTTAGCCCAAGTCCCACCCCGGACTTTCAAAACACTCATGTTATATCTGGCCTTACTCATATTTATCCGAATTCTTGTGGAAAATGACCTAAAGCTCATAATTCTGTAGATTATACATATAGACAGAGAAGAATTCAAAAAGATCAACTGAAAGATGTTAATTCACGGATTTAGAATTATACCCTCCTGACAAAGTCCTCAACTACCGGGTCCCATTTAACATTGGAATATTGCATATTCCTTGTCACAAAGCTATCTTTTGAGGGGTTATTGAACCCTTCTGAAATACTGGCCAGTTTTGAGAAGCAACATAACCTCCTGATTTTTTTCCTGCCTGTTGTAAAACCATTTCTCAAGTTCAACATGATTTCTCGGAAGTTAGATTTTGAGGCAGCACAAAACTACACAGACAATAGTGTTAATTTTCCTCTCCCCGAATCACCTTGTAATGGAATTTGTGGTGAAACTGGTATCCTTGCAAGGCAAACACAGGAAAACAGAGTCTTAGGTGCAACTTACAAAGATTGACTCATTCTTTTCCAGAGTAAAGAGGAACAAGATCCATTATCCAGGTCCTGGCACTTCATCAAGGGCTGTCAATTCCTTATTATTTAAAGCAAAGTGAGACATGCTTCCCAGAGTGACCAGGTGTCCAAGCAACTTGTAGAATTGCTTTCATTAGAAAAAGAACTCTAATCATTATCACCTACTCTCCCAGTAAAGAAGGAACACCAGCATTTCCAGATTTAACGTGTGATAAGAGTGGCATCTAATGGCTCTGAAGTCCTCAGGATGGTAGGGGAGGACATGCTGATTTTTACAGGGTTACATATATTTGTTTTACCATTTTTATCAGGAAATGTGGGAACAAAACAAGGATTTTGGGTGCCACCGGGTGCCTGGTTCCAATGGGATCTGCAGTTTTTGATGCTCAAATGCATGTGGATCCTGTGTGGACCCAGTTTGCTGATGCAAACATTTTGTGTACTTCTGGTTAACTACTATTTCTATAACTAAACATATGTATAGCATCATCACATGTTCTTCCTTTCCTGCCTTCAGCTCCATGTGGGATTTTTATAATTCTTAAGCTACAAATATGACATAATCACCAACACTTCCACTGGTAACACTCACTCTGTAAAGCCTGATAGCTACAAAGAAATGTTTTCAAAGCAGAGCTGATCTCATTGCTGATGCTTGTCCATAAAGATGTTTTGGCATGATAAGATTTTGTATAAACTGATGTGTTTGTTATTGAAACATATCTTAAGTTTTCATATGTATTCAAAAGAAAAAAGAAAAAAAGACAACTTCTTTACTGGATGGAAGTAGCAAAGCAAAAGAATTCTTAACATTTTCTAACTGAAAAGACTATATTCCTGTGGAAAGACTATTTTAAAATACGGAAAGAAATTAACTAAGCTGATAAGAGTAGGTTATTTAGCCTTTATGCAAATGAAAATTCAGTTGGTTTGCTAAAACAGAATGTTAGGATTCCTCATGCTTCTCCTCCAAACCTTTTTTTATGAGTCAATAGCTCTAAGTAGCACATGCCAAACAGTGCAGTAACCTGGTATGCTGCTATCTGGAAATTTCAGATTAGACTCTGTCAGAAAACTGCCAAAGAACAGACCACAAAATAAAATGGGGGCTGGGGGGTGCAGTGTTTGCTTGCAGTGGGTTAGAGACTTCTGTTCTGGTATGAGAATTAATTGGAGCTAAATAGCTACAATTATAGGTAGAGAATATAATGGGAGTTTGAATGAAATATATACAGTTATATGACCTACTAACAATTCTAAAAAAGAGACATAAGATGAATGAGTCACCGAGTTTTAAATATAGTTCCCTGCTGCAACAGTTTGATCATCAAACAAGGCTCAATTTGAATTAAGAGGGAGTGAGGGCTATATGATGGGGTCGTACAGCATCCTCAGTGACTCGTACATTGGCAACAAAAGCAAAAGCGACACAAGTTGCTTCAATTCTAAGTAATATAAGAAAGAATCATTTGCAAAGGGATGACTCACTGATCAGAGGGCTTTCAGTTTGACTGTGATACAGTGCTTTAGATAAATGCGTTCATTATTTTCTATAGCCTGTGACCTTTCCTGTTTCATAAATAGTAGCATTTATTTTTTCAACACAATATTTATTTTAAAACTGTTACTATTGATTTAACAGTATTTCATCAGTTGTTCCAATTGTAAAGTTCAGCTCACTTACTAATATAAGATCAGCAGCTTTCTGAAGGTAAAGAAAATAGCAAAGTCTTTTTAGGTTTTTAACAGCTGGGAACAGAAATAGCTTTTGACACAATGCTTTTAAAGTAATTTTTTTTACTACATGACACAATTTGTTTTTAAAGAACTATGATGTGTCTTACAGACACATGTCTGGCAAAGAAAAGTCATGAGAGAGGTAAAACAAACCAAATGACCTCTGGTCTGCTGGCTAGCAAAACACCACAGGCAAGGAAGCAAAGAATTTTACAAGGTCCTTCAGAAATGTAAACCCAGACACTATATTGCAATTGTTCTTCCTATTATTTGCAGTGCAGTCTCTGAAGGTCATTTCTAATTTCAGTCACAATTTGCATAAAGTGAAAAAGTGATTCAGACGATCTACTAAAAGATTTGTGGGTTTGGGGGACCTTTTAATGCTATAAGAAACTTACTAGAGTTTATATGCAAAAATATGTCTCATCATTTCAAGAGATTTTCTTTGCACCTTTAAAGAAGTGAAAGGCAACTTCAAAATTATGATAAAAAATAGTAATCTATTTCTTCTTTTTCCCATTTATGCTCTCCTATGCCATATATACATACTTCTAAAGGGATAAGAGGAACAAACGTCATTGCTGCTCTGCTGTAGAAGACTATAGAGACAAACTTAAAAAATTATTTATTTCTCAAAATGCATAAAGCGAAGAGCAGCCTTCTTTCCCTGGAAAAAAATAGGCATCATTTACTGACACGAAACCACAAAAAACACCTGGTATTTTAAAGCTATTAAGACCACAACCCAGCCAGCCTTTCTCATGTCTACAGTTCAAATAAATTGGCTCTTGGGAGTGAACACAAGGATGAGAGCACAGGGTTTGCCTCTTGGCATGAGTGACTGCTGTGCACCATTGCCCAACCTCATCCTGTGACAGCAATAGAGCTCAGAGTTTATGCTGGTTTACCACAAGCTCCTGGTAGCTCATTAATACAACACTGTTTAAATTGGTTATAATGACACCAAAGAAGTAATTAAGAAGGAATATTTTAACTATACCTGAATCTACTTGTCCTCTGTTGCTATTCAGATCATTCGGTGTGTGTGTAACCTCATGTTGGAAACATATATGTAAAGGTAGAAGGTTCGTAGATAAAAGTAGTACAGAAATATAACAGTATTATATGTGAAAGCATGCAGATCAGACTAACTTCTTCCTGTCAATACCAAGAATATAGAGTTACTTAGAGTTAGCATGTTCAATGAATTCAACCCCTGCAACAGTTCCAATAAGCAGCACTAGGGTTACAGACCATACGCCCATTGAAAACTTTTCTCCCATCTATTGTGAAATTCTGGAAGTGCAGCTCAAACAAATGGAACAGATATAGCAGGCCTGTAGCAAATAATGAAGAGCTTGTGATCTCCCTGTGCTTACTTATGTGATGAGTCCTAACAAGTTGGCATTTCCTGCAAGTCACATCTGTCTGTAAATCTTTGGAAATTTGTGGTAGAGATGGCGATGCATCTTTTCATTTGCAACCTGTATCTGCTTTTGAGAAGTTTCATAAGTCTGTTCAGTGACCCTCTGAAGTTAAATTTATTCCTGTCTTTTCCACACACTGAAGTAAATCCCACAGTGGAAGATGTGTGTGTTATGCGCTTACACATATAATTGTGAAAAGTCTAGTATTTTTAAAGCCATGAAGTTTTAAATAACCTGGTTTCATAATGTTTATAGCTTAGTGTAGAATTATATAAAATATAGTCCATGCTAGAATAGGAGTACTTAGAATGTGAATTTTGTAGGATATCAATTGTAGAATGCTATTGCAATTAATTTTGCAATATCAAACTTGGTGCAAAAGGTTGGTTGATACCCTCCATTCCAAATGTCTAAATATTAATGGCAATAGGACACATTTTCACATGAAAAACATGTAAATGTTCAGAACTAGTTATTTACTTTTTATAGATAAAAGCTAGGAAAAAAATCTTTAGTAAAATATTATAACTCTGATTTTTAATGAGCTTATAAGGAACTTGGTAAGGTTTGTTAAAGAATTATTTGAAGAAATTGACAGTGATAATCTCTACAACACTGGAGGAAAAGTTATGGCACTTTCCATAAGATACTTTTGAAATATTATTTTTTCAGTGCCAAAGAGAACTTGGTTCAATTAAATATTTTATTGCTGAAAATAATATTCTGCAAAGGGTATAAAACATGAAGATTGATTTTCTTTAAAATTTTCAGTCAGGCAGACATTGGTATATACTAAAAATCAAAAACTAGTTTAGTGTCTTTTAAAAATTATTATTTATTTCTATGCTATTAGAGGGTGGAAATGAGAAGACTCCCTGGTGACAAAACTACAAAACTATTTTTGTATTGAAGCGGAGATTAAAAAAACATAGTATGTACTTAGGAACTCTAAACTGCACATACCCATGGGCTTTGTTCTGTGCCCGTAAAGAGTCCCATGGAAGCTGAAGAGGACTGTTCATATCCATGAAGTTAAATTATGTTCCTAAGAACATGTAAGCCTAAGGTCTAGTTTAAAAAAATGTATTAAGGATCGGTCTCCTTTTAGCCTTTATGCTTATATTTCCATTGAAAAGAGAATTTGGTATCTCAAATATCTCTGTGTCAGACAAAACTGCTCTGTAACTCTACATATCACAGGAGAGAAATGAAATGCAGGAAATAAATGTCTGTCAGCTCAATTGTATAAGAAGTTTACTGCGAGATATGTTCTTTCAATACCTCAAAGCCACTCCTCCAGACTGTATGTCAGGGAACAATATGAGAGTTTACACTTAAAAAGTGGCACCAGAGATCTAAGCACTGGAAAGCATTGCCTATCAGTCACTTCTAAGGACAACTTGAAAAGGACTAATGCAACAAAATAAATTGAGCATGAACTCAAATGACTTGGTAAAGCTGAGTCATGGCAAAAGTTTCTGTAATGGTGACTGCCTGAGAAACGAGGATTTTCTGTTTCATAAGGGCACAGTCAACAGCACGTTTTTTTGTTTTCTGATATTGCAAAAAATATTTTAAAAAAGACTGAGGTTTTGTTATTTAGTAATAATGCAGGCAAAAGGCCATACACACATTGTATTTTTTATTTATTTTATCATTTGCAGAGATACAGCATTACAGAAGAAATAACTTGAAAGGAAAAAGACATTTGGAACTACAGATGAATGGTGTTTCAGACTTGATTCTAGGGATTTTTGCTGAAAGGAATTGACTTTATAGTTAGTATAAAATGGTACGATCAACCAAATAAAACTTCCATTCTGAAACTGCAACATGTATTCCTTTGAGCATATGGAAGAGAGGAAAACACTTTTAATATGGTCACACATTTAGCTGAGAATGAGAAAATAGATTATATTTAAAGAATGCTTTTTCTGGTAACTGGGAGTGACACTCAGAAACAAATCCCTTAAACTGCTATTATTAGCCATCTCAGAGGAGAAAGATATTTTATCTGACTCTGCCCCAGTTTGAAGACCTCCCGGTAATATGAAGAAATTGAAGTAAACCTCTATGAAATTCATTTGTCCTAATTTCTGGGGCCTACTAAAGTGATCCATATTGAAAATCTAATCTGAGGAATGATGCTTTAAAGGACTAGTCCCCTGCTCCCAAACATAAAGCATTCTTCCCACCACCTCCTCTCCTTTGCCACAGATATGCTATTTTATTTTATGGTTCCAGTATAAATGAAATGCTATCAATAGGAGCTGGGAACATTTGAAATTCAAGATGCATTCTCTGTGTATAATGGCATAGTTGTGTTGGGGCACAACCTAAAAGTATAATTTTATTTTCTTGTTATATTAGTTCATTTGGCAACAGGCTAAGTGTGGTCTCCTAGTTCAATTTATAATCTGTCAAATGCTTAAAGAAAAAGCCTGACTGCTTTTTTTTTTTTTCCTGGAGTTGATAACCTTTCAGACAATATTTTTCTTCAGATGACTACTTTCTATGTACTCAGTACTCTGGAAAACTTAGGAAAATTATTATAAAGAGTGAAAATTACCAGAAATATGAGGCAATTAGAAAAAAAAAATTGGAAGCACGCATGAAACTGTAGTATAATATTTCCTATGATAATACCAAAAGCCCGTGAAGATTTAAGCAAAAAACCTAAAATGAAAAAAATCCCAGGGTATCCTGAATGTTTCTGAAGGAGTTTGAGCCAGGAAAGCCACTAGCACAGACAAAAAAGACTGGGGATTTCTGCCAACCTTGTCTTTCTAGGTTTATGTCAGTCCATGTTTTCCTGTCTTTCTGTTGGCTACTTGCCTTCGCAGTACTTCAACTAAAGGGTAAGAAATAAAGTTATACTTGGCCAGCAGACCATACTGATGAGTCAATACACTGCTTCCTTGGAGGCCAAAAATACCTTTCTCATGGTGTAATCGTGGACTTTTATTTAAATTGACCACTAGCACTTATAGTAAGTGTGTTAAAAACTAATGGCCTGGATACTTGAGGCACGGGGGAGACAGAAGAGCTCATAGTCATTACTTCCAGTGACTTCTAGTCAAATTCAGTGACATCCAGTCCAGGTTTGCAGATTTCTGTTTGATTCTGAAGGAAAAAATTCAAGAAAGCAGCATTTGTAGAAAGAAGTAAAATTTTATTAGCTAAACTGATAGACCAAGCACGCTGTGCTTGGTCGTGGAATCTCATCTAAACAGAAAATATATTGCTGCCGTTTCTGTATGGATTGCGGGGATTTTAACTGGTAATTTAAAATGTTTGATGATTAACAAGAAGAGGATAAAGGATAAAGTTCCTTCTCAGTTCTGCTCTCTTTCTAGAAGTAAAGAACAGCACGATCCTATTTTGGACACGAAAGGAAATATCTGTTGAATAAAGTCAACACTTGAACTGAAGAGAGGGCGTGAACAACAGCAGCAAGATATTAGTGAGTAATTTTGTGCGTGAATGTCTTGGCTGTGAGAGAGGAGAGCTGAGTTGCAGGTGGGTCGCTAAAGGATGAGTCAGGAGCGACTCTGGTGACAGGCTTGCAGGAAGTGAAATTCACATAAACCCTTCACACTTAAACTGCCTTCAGAAGTATGCATGTCTGCGATACCAAATACTCTGACTATCCATAGCTAATAAAAATCTTCACAAATCAGAAAGCCCAGATCAGTCAGATCACAAGAGCCAAGGCAATTAAAGTTGCCTTGTGTTACTAAAAGAAAGTCACGAACAAAAGGATCATTTCCAAAAAGAGCTGGACAAAAACCAAACCAAACAGCCTCTCAGAGTCCTAGCGCTTCTGAGAGTTCATAAGGTTATGGAAATGCTGCTGCAGGTTTTGTTGGGTATTTTTTTTTCCTCTCTAAAAATGCAAGACAGAATAAAATAAACGTAAAGTTATCTTTTAGCTGGAAAAAAGAATTCATTTGTATCCTGACTTTGATGGAATAGAGCCCTGGTTTACAATTATAACTTTGTAAGGCTGAGGTTTTCTCCCATTCTGTTGGAGGGAAGATGCTGATGTGCTTCTGTACAAGTCCTGTGCCGCCCTCTGGTGCCCGCGGCTCGTCTCCGGTCCGTCCGCCGGGAGCGGGAAAGGGCGGGGCTCGGGAGAAAGGGAGATAAAAAGACCATTGCTTCAGAAAGCGCCAATCCTCTCTGCGCTTTTCTATTCACCTTGGGTGGTACTTAAACAGGCTTGCTCCTCCTGAGAAACTCATTCCTTCGTTTGCTGAAGGTGTGCCCTTTGTATGGCCCCGGAACTGGGTGTCCTCAGTAGACCTTCAGCTCCCTCTTTCCTGTGCAAAGCAGTTTGCAAAAAGCTCCAGATTTGCAGCCCTCACCTCACGCTTTCCATTTCCTGTAGAACTGCCCCAGACTTGGAGCTCTCAATCAAGCAAGAAGCTGCAAACTGGAAGCCTGGGACTCCAAGCAAGCAGAGCCTCCTGCATCCAACAAAGCCCTCGGAAGACATACACGCGGCTGTTTGCATTGCAGGGCAGCCGACCAGCCTTAGTCATGGGCCAGGAACCTGTTTACACTAGGTTGCAGCATGGTAATAACAATTTACGACTTCTGGAAATGAAGGGGTTTTGATTTGGGTGGTTTTTTTGTTTTTGTTTTAAACTATATGACATTAACTGTAAAGAAAACAATGGATTTTCCAACTATATTTGCCCTGGTAAACTGAGCTGAGAGTTTGTCGTTGTGATGCTCCTGTGGTTTCTGTTGTGTTGACACTGAAATCATGTGCAGTAATAGCCAAAAGAGTTAAACACAAAATACAAATCCCCTATTTAAGGATCTCATTCCATAACTCCATTTGTCTTCTCTCCTCAAATCTCTTTCTGATGTGTGATGTAACCCTCCCACTGCACACTTCTTTCTTTTGAGTTTTGCCTTTTTTTTTTCTTTTCAGAAAGCAGCTTACCATTTCCCAAGGATGCTCCAAAACACTCTGCTTCTCTTTTGCTACTTCTCTCTGTTCTGATGATACTTTTATAAATGTTTGAACCTTACAAAGTAGATAAAACAAGGTTCTCTGCAAAGAGGAAGCAAGGCAAATTAAGATGAGGGCTTGTGAGACATGTCATGTACTGAGTTGCTGGAAGTAGTTGTCTGTTTAGCAGCCAGCAGAGCTCAAAACCGAGACTGAACAGAGGACAGGAGGGGAGCCAATAGCTCAGAGAGAAAGAGGAGGAATAAGAGTGTGACCAGTCCATCATGTGGCATGTTCCTGTCTGTGTCTGTCATGATGGGAGGATATACGTTATTGAGCAAGCTGCCTATAATTACAGATACACCCAGAACTGCACACACAAGTTTATCACAAAGAGGATTTCACCTCCCTTTGGACATGAGCAATGCTATTATATCTTCTGTCATAGGCAATACCTTTGTGCAGGTGGTAGAATGCTCCAGAAAGATGTAAAATCTTTATTCTAGTTTTCAAGCTGCTGTGGTAATCTGGTCTAAACTGTTCAGTACTACAGCCTAGAAGTCATGTAATGGTGAACCTCTTCACTCTCAGGAATCCCACAAAGATAGAAATATTTTTTGATACATATGGTTATTACAAGAGGTTATATGTACATTAGTCCTGTCTCTATCTCTCTGCTGCTTATACACATGCATGGTCTAAGGAAGAAGATCAGCTCATATTCACACACAGCACACTTGTGTTTGGACAATGTCACACAGTTCAGCTTCTGCCACATGCACTGAGATTGCAAGGCTAGCTATCACTGCATCTAGTTTGCTGACAGGTTTGAGGATTTACACCCACTGCAACCCTGAGGAGATTCAAATCCTGGCTTCAAACGAGGCATATTGGGGGAAAAAAACTGAATAAACAAACAACAGTTCCTGTATAACCTAGAGCAGAAACTCTAAGACATATAAGTTATAACTGCTCAGGACTTACTTTTGGTAAATACTTCACCTGTACTACACCTATAGTCATGTCCATGGCTGTAATTCTAGCCAAGAGCTAGACTTCTGGTTTTCTCCTAACTGTCAACTCAACCCTTGAACCTTCTCCTATATATTTCATCATCTGCACACAGTTTGTTAAACTAAAAGACTAGTAGTAACACTGTCCAAATCAGAACTGAAGTAAGTATCAAATATATAAGGTTTCTTGGGATAAATAGATCTTTTAAGTCATTGGGAGGTCTGGTAGCAGAGGCTACTAAGTTCAAAAAGAAACAGGTATGTAAAGGTCATGGCCTTTTAGGGACTACATTCTTGAAGGCAGATGCCATCACAACATGCTACCCTTTATTTCGTCTTTTCTCACAGTTTTCCTGAACCTCAATGCTTTTCTCTTTCAGCTGAACCACAAGAATGTAATTGATTTGGTTCCCTAAACTTATAAGTCTGTAATGCTGTCTGCTTATGTTTTGGGAATCCAAAGACATGATCTCCTATTTCCTGACCCAATATATGACCTGATATGAGTAAAGTGCAATGTTGTTTCAAGACTTTTACCTTTTTCCAGTTTGTTATGGTGATAAATATCTTTCAACCACAGTAATACACAGAATGTCCAGCACCTTGCAGTAACAAATCCTAAGCCTACTGCTGTGAAAGCTGGATCTTCAAAATTAATCAGGGAAGGATTTAGTTTATAACTATATTTTTCTTGTACAACGTATAGTGATCTGCTGAAATTTTTAATAGTATAAAAGCATCAGTAAAGAAATGTTCACATTGTGCAGTCACTCAGCTGCACTTTTACGTTATGTTAAGGAAAAAAAAAACTGGAGGCAATTAGTATTTACAAGTATCTGAAGGATCAATGTAAGTATCAATGGATCCAGGCTCTCCATAGTGGTGTCGAGCAATAGGATGTGAGGGCAATAGGCAGAAACTGACACAGAGGAAGTTCCACCTGAATTTGAGGAAGAACTTCTTTACTGTGCAGGTGACCATGTGCTCCACTGTTGTGGAGTCTCCCACACTGGAAATATTCAAGAACTGTCTGGATACAGTTCTGTGCAATGTGCTCCAGGATAACTCTGTTTGACCAGGGAGGTTGGACCAGGTGACTCACTGTGGTCCTTTTCAACCTGATCCGTTTTGTGATCCGGTGAAATACCATCCTGGGGAAGGCTGATCGCCTATCTTCCTCTGTAATTTGTCCACTGGAAATATTCAGATTAGGTAAGGTAGAACATTACTGAATGCTGAGTTGCTACTGCACATACAGGTTTGTGGGAAATCCTGATGGTGACTAGAAGCTATGACTTAGTGTGGGCTTGCCCAATCCTCTGTATTAGGGACACATTCTCTTCAGACTTGGGTGGGTCCTCTCAAGATTTGCACCCATGGCTAATCAGTAAACTACGCAAATTTGAAGAGTGTGTTTGGAGGAGAGTGATGATCTACGTGCTGCATAGAGATAGCATGACCTTCTGCTTCTTCATCCCTAAGACAACTGGAAAATACTAAGTGATAGTGCAAACAGCAGGAAACTGATATTTAGCCCTGATCCTATCCTGGAAGAGAAAGGACATTCTTAAAGGTATGAACCTTTGCAGGGCTAAGTAGCAGGGAAACCTGTTTTGCTCTTTCTGCCCTGCATCATCCTGACCTCTGATGTTGGAAGGAACAAGTGGGAGAAGGTACATGAAGTACACTCCAGGGAATTACAGATCTGATGCCTTCAGCATTTCTCCAGGAAAAGATGAAAGGAAGGGTGCAGAATATATTTTCAATTTTTATGTTTTCTGTATGCCTTGATCTGCAGGATAAACTGATGTGAAATAGTAGGGTAGCCTTAAAAGAACAGCTACTATTTCTTTTGAAGAGATGTAGTTATTTACACAATGAATCCAACACTGATTCAGTGACAACCACAATATTGCCAATCTTCCCAAAGGTAAAACCACAGTTGAGATTAGATGTACAGCTAATATAATTCATGAAAGCTTTATTGGTGCCAGCTCTAATTTACATGACTTCATCTTGCGTGATATGTGGAAAGACAACCTAAGGATGGTAAAGCCACTAGGGAAGAAAGGACAAAAGAACATTAGTAACCTTCACTTTGAGGTTGAGGTTTTTGTTTTGTTTTGGTTTGGTTTAAATTTTGCAGATTTCTGCCTCAAATTAAAATTGGCTAATTAAATTCTTCACTGTGAACAGTAGGTCTATTACAGTAAGGATTGCATTTGTCTTTAATGAAGTGACTCTTACTGTTATTGCTCCTGCTCAAGGATATTCTAATAAATGAACCCTTGTATCCTAATGAGTTTCAGCCATATTAGAAATTATGAATAAATAAAAATTCCAAAAATAATTTTTAATTACGCAAGGATTGTTCCCAAAGTGAATCCATCTCAGACAGGATGGTAGCTTTAATTACCTGGTGGTTTAAGATAAACCATTTCCAAAGAGATCATTAGAAAATTAATCTTTTACAAATGCAACACTCATGGCACCAATTAATTAATGAAGCTAGAAATCAGCATAACTTTAGTATAAAAATAGATAAAAAGCTGTTAGAATGCAAGCATCTAAATAGAAAACCTGATTTTTCTCTTTTTCAATAAAGCTGAAATTAGACTTTAGGCCATAAGAATTTCCTGGAAAATAGTCTTACCTATCTGCAAAATTAAGACTGTGAGATGAAACATACCTTAGGCAAAAACTCCTTTGTTATTCTAAAGTGTCAAAGCATCACTGAAATAACTGGAGCTGTACTGATATATCACATCAGAGCCATTCAGGTTTCTGTGCAGAAGAGAACTGCAGGTTTGATACCTGCCTGTTCTACAGATATTTCAAAATCCATACAGGTCAGCCTGATAATAAAATGAACCAAGTCCAAGTTCATCAGACACTTTCTTTGTTGACCTGCCAATCTCCACTGTTCTGTTCTCAGGTTCTGATTTTGAGTTTTGCATTTTATACGTTTAATAACAAGTCTGATAATGTCAGCTGAGTTAATTTTTTTTTCTGCAGTATCTCATCCATCTTTGTGCAGCCATGCTGAAGTAACACTGACAACTACTGCAGTACCTACACTTCAGCGACAACTAAAGCTGTGAAAATGGATAAAGTGTCTCTGAACTCATGTCCATAGGGTATAAATTCAAGCTGGAAAATTCAACCAGACTTCCACCTGAGTGTGAGGAGGCCTTGTTAATTTGATTAGAAAGTGACTAAGGTGCCCATTCCTGCTACCACTGCTAAAATAATGTTAGATGAGGGCAAAAAATGGAGATGACACATTTGCAAATAATCTAGAAAGAAGTAGTCTTCAAATGTACCTGTTCCACAACCTTCCAAACTCTTTACAACAAGGGATGTGGGTTTTCTTATGAATGTTTTTCCAACAATAGAAAATTACTTGATGTCAACTTCTGTTTTTGAATGGCATGGACCAGGTTGGGCGGAGAATGAAGGAGCCAGCCAAGAGGAAATTTGAGGCTTTTTTGTTTCTCACTCTAAGCAGGTATGCATTGACTGTACTCCTTCCAAAGGCGTATGCTGCAACTCAGCATACACAAAAATGTGGCTAAACCTGTATAATATACAAGATGTAGTCATAGCTCCCTGTAGGACAGCACCCATTATAGTGCAACCACAAGATGTCTAAGTAGTAAAACCTCTGCCTTATCCAAATCCACCATGTTTACACCCTATTTGTTCCTAAAAGTCCTCTGTCTCAGAATGAATTTGTCTGGTAAAGGCAGCAAAAGTCAGGGATGGGATTTTCCAACAAAATGTTTTTATTGGAAAGTTTAATTTCTGATCTATGACAATTATGGAGAATTTAAAGTACAGTGCAGGCCCTGGAATAAAAAAGTTTGTCCATCCCATAGCCCATTGCTCCCAGTCCATGATGGAGATCTAGGCTGATAAGAACATACATGTGTTTTCAACAAAATATTCAGAGATAGTAGGAGAACTTGTAATGTTTTGAAAAAAAATTCAGAAATTATTAGTAAATCACTAATATTATCTTCCACAGGAGTGGCTTTAAACTTTCAAATGCAACTGGGCTTTGCTGTGAACTAGACAAGAAGGGTATGGCAATACTGGGATCCCACTAGGAGCAGTTGCACTAGGAGTTCATACAGCCCAAGGCAGAGGAAGAGTAAAGATCACACTTGAGAAGGGTTGAAAGTAGGGATTAAAAAAACCACAAGTTCCACTGCAAGACTGTGGGAAACATGGTGTAAAGCCAAAAGCCATTTAAAAAGAAATGGAAAAACTGTTCTTGAATCATTTTGAGAGGAAACATGTCCTTTTTTGGAGCAGCCTGTTGTTCCACCTCACTGTTTTCTCTTCAAAGCAAAACTGTCCACCATAAGTGGTTCTTATCCAGGTTTGCTGCCTGGTTTACACTACTCAGTGGGACTAGGGGGACAGTGACAAGACAGAGCCAAGTGACAGTGTGATTATCTATGCAAGGCAACATAAACAGCTAGGGTGTACTGAGTGCTCTGTAGCAACTGCCCCACGACAGTATTCCCTCATAGTAAGCAAAAGCAGGATAAACTAGTCTGCAATTAACAAGGGGGTTAATTTGCTCCTTTAAACATAAGCATGGATCTAAAATGAGATTATATTACATCAGAAACAAGGCAAAGTTTGAAGATATTTGTTGAAAATTGGCGTAATGACTCTTTTGTCATTGTAATTCATACCTTTCATCTTGCTAGTATCTAGCAATTGCAAATTGGAACCCTACCAGAAAATGAAAGTATTATCTTTCACATGTCCTGTTCGCTTTATCTGCTCTTTCCCATTCTTTCCTATGTACTTTGCAAACATAATGTACTCTCTTTTAAAAGCTGCTAATCCATTTCCAATCTGTAGCCACTGTACAGCCAGCTCTCTGTTGCTTGTTTGTTAAAAATGACCTTTTTTTGCTAATCTTATGACATCAAAACACCTATACAACTCTGTACATTTACAGGCCTTGGCTGGCAGTGAATTACATGAAATACAGATGCTTTAGTATGTCCTGTATCCCCTCCAGGACCCATGGCCTACAAATGTTTTGTTGAAGAAAACAAAGAAAATTATGAGGACTATTTCTGAAGGTACTAGACATTATCAAAGCTTTTCTGAAGTTAGCACAGAGCCAATGACCTGACACTGTCTTTGCAGAGACTCAGAAGGGAGCCCAAGCTATGAGCTGGTCAGCCTGTGTGCAGAGCACCATATGAGGGGTCTCCAATCATGAGCATGGAATGAGTAGAGCACACAGCTGGCAGCGGGTCTACGTTGGTGTAGGGGTGAAACCCTGGAGAAGCAAGGAAGGCAGGCAGCACAATTGGTTTTCAAGATGGTATTATTGAACTGGGCTGGGCCTCAGCTCCCTGCCTAGCCTGGTCTCCTCCCATGGTGGAGAGCCCACAGCCCTGAGGAAGCTGTTATCATCCATCGCCACCAATTACTCACAGAAATTCTCCTCCCTTTAGTCCACTAGCAGATGTCTAGCGACTCAAATTCAGGAAAATCACCAAATCTCACTTGGACACAGTAGACATATCTTCCAGTGGCACAAAAAGTGAGGAAGGAATTTGACATGGCTTTATAAAGGCAAATTTTCCATGTATGCACAGTCACATGGACTGCAGGGCAAGGAATTGCCCTATTTCACTTAACACATGCAGGCTGTGCTGCCAACTGTGTGCCAGGGGTGATGGTAACATACACTACATCTATATATTGCTATATGCCATAGTGTGTTATTTATTATATACTCCTTTCCAGGAGAATCATCAGTGCTAACTAGACCAGACAGGAGAGGAGTCTCCTTTGCCAGGAAGCTTCTTCTCTCAAGATTCCAGTTTCATGAATCAGATTTCTGTTTAACTAATTTTATAGGGCACAAAACACAGCAGATACATTCCATGCAGAGAAGTAACAGTGGAAAATGATGCAAGTATCTTTCTGGAGGGAATAAGCTAGTATAAATAGGGAAGATGTTAGTATATCAAGTCCAATTTGATAGTTTACATTTCCACAAGCTCACAGAACTTGCTAAGAGGTTACACTCTGCTGTCAGTTTTTAGCTTTTTTTCTCTTCCTTATTACTCTGTTACGAATCAACTCTCAGGTTTTGTACACACCTGCACCCCACTCTAGAAAAGGACTATGGCTGTGGGACCAACAGGAAGAATTTGCAGAAGTTTTGTTACAGTGCTGACATGCTCTCAGCAGCTATAGGGGCATACTTGATTCAAGCAATGCCTTGCAGATCTGTTTTCCTCCCTTGGTTAATCATGAATTAATTTATTAAAATGCTTGGTGGCTACCTATAAAAAATGTGGTATGAAAATGCCAAATTGTGAGTCTGAGATTAAAATATATCCCTGCCTTTCACCGACAGCACGTGATACATGTTGTTTGCTTACTCATCACAGTAACCAGTCTGGTGCATCTTTCCAAGTTTTCAATATTAGATTATCTGAGGATATAAAATTAAGCTGGCAGAATGAGTCACCTGATAGATTATTGCCTAGTGCAAAAAAAAAAAAAAAAAAGCACAGGCATGTAATTTTATTTGCTTACAAAGCACCAGGGGTACCTATGCGGCTGCAAAGATAATAAGGATGAACTTGATTATTGTTAATATGTTTTGCTTCATGTCTCAGATACAGTGTATTTCTTCTATATAATTTTTGTTAATTTCCTAGAATTGACAAAATGCTTCAGAGAAATAATTCTGATGAATACAATTTCATTGGTCTGATTAAAAAGTCAAATAATAACACCAGAATGACAATTAAAAAATTGTTAAAAAAACCCAGTTCCAGCTTAATGGAACCTAATACACTTCAGAAAATGGCATACTCCAATGTTAATAAAAGTACAGTTCAGATTGCTAAAATGCTATTTTTATTTTGGATACTACACCTAATTCTTGCTTTTTGTAGAGCTGAAAAATAACGTTTCACTTTACACATATATGTTTTATATTCTTAGCAAGAGCTGGGACAGCCATTGCTACTTCTGCTAAGTCTCCATACAGCAGAAGAAAACTCTAACAACAAATCAAATAGCAGTGCTATTCGTTTAAGAGTCCATCTGGATCCTGGAAACTGTTTTCTACTCTGCCTGTACATCCTCCCACTCTTTTTCCTGACATGCCTGTGGCATATCAACTTGACCAGTCTCCACAAGTTTTCACTCAGGTCAGGTCTGACCAAAGGAACATTTTTGGTGGCCTCACTTTTCTCCAAAGGAATGCTTTTCCACATGCTGACCTATGGTGGGGCAGGTGAACTCGAGCTACAGAAGTTCATTCAAGGAGACATTAGAGGAGAAACCTGCTCATCTTTCTTTTGCATTGGCCAAGGCACTTAAACGGCAATTATGAATCACACCAGCAAGGCACTCTAAGTAAAACTATGGGACTTACGGAAATTGTTACCTGAGATTCACCAGATAACAAAGACCATGTTTCCACATGGCTTTGGATGGAGCCCCCGCAGCTCCAGCATAGACTTCTCTCTCCACAGGGACATAGGTCCTGCCAGGAGCTTGTTCAAGCATGGACTTCCCATGTGGTCAGAGTGTCCTTCAGACACATCCACCTGCTCTGGCGTGGAATCCTCCACTGGCTGCAGGCGGGTCTCTGCCCTACCGTGGTCCTCCATGGGCTGCAGGAGGACAGCACCACGGGCTGAAGGGGAATCTGTGCTCTGTCACCTGGAGCACCTCCTCCCTCTCCTTTTTCCCTGATTTTGGTGTCTGCAGGGCTGTTCCTTTCCCATATTCTCACCCTTTTCTCCAGCAGCAGTTGCTTCTGTGCAGTAACTTTTTTCCCTTTTTAGATACATTATCCCAGAACTGCTGCCACTATTGCTGATTGGCATGGTGTTGGCCAGCAGCAGGTGACATTGAAGCCTGCTGGCATTGGCACTATCAAACATAGAGGAAGTTTCTAGCAACTTCTCACAGAAGCTATGCCTGTAGTCTCCCTCCCCCCACTCTTGGCTACCAAAACTTCACCATGCCGATACAACACTCCATCCTTCTCATCTCCCTGGGAGAAAGGCAGATGTCTAGACAGTTGGCCACTAACCCTCATTCCAGGCCTTCTCCTCCCATGGCCAAGACCAGAGCCCTTTCTCATTATCAGTGAGGGGAAGCTGGTATTGTAAAGGAAGAAAAAGCTAACAAGGAAGTAGTGACAAAGACCAGCAAATAGACTATGATAGTAAGGTGCGGAAGAAAGACAACTTGCTCAACTTCCACAACATTTAAACAAATGCCACAGACAAAATCCAAAATGATGGAGCAGAACAACAGTTTCCATAAACTTTTCAATCACAGAAGCCATGATCACTAGCTATTAAAATAGACTTAATGGCAAATAACTTCCTATCGTCTCAGATGGTTACAAAACAACATGGACACAGTCACTGCTAGCCTGTCCTGTGTTATGACCAAGGCAGTTGTCACACTGCACATCTGGGGAACAGTGCAGCTCCAGAGAAGCAATGGTCCCTCACTGCGTCTAAGGGTGATCTCCACAGATAGTACAGCCCCTTCCTACAGAAACATGCTTTTGGTTTGGTTTCACATACTCCCTTCCCACCACCCCTCGCCACCATGGGCAATTTTTCTTCGGGAAGCCTAACAAAACTGCCCAATATTGCTTTATCTGAGAGTGAACTACTGCTTGTAGGATTGTTTGGTAGCTCGTTGCTGCAGTAGAAGGAAGGAAGGGAAGGACCTACCCTCATCAATTTAATAAGTAAATTAAAATCAAATGATAATGAAAAATAAAGGGTTTTTTGTTTGTTTTGTTTGTTTTTAATAAAGAAGAAAAACACAAATAGGAATAGTGTCCAAAAATAGTTCTGATAAACTTCGAAATTCCACTCAAAGGAAAAGAGTTAATGGAAAGCATTTCTGAGGCCAAAATGTTGTGTTTATAAACAGGAAAGGTTCAAAAGGTTAATCATTCAGAATCTTTGATATTTCATCTCACAAAAGAATAATCCAGATAAGAAAAAGGTTTTGGCAAGAGAACCCTCTCTGTTGAAAACAGGATAGCTCCTCTGGAAGAGGCAACAAGATCTAACTTGTTGAAAAGGCACTGCAAATGCAGAAGAAAAGCAGGTTTCACTGAGCGCTGCTTCTAGACACTTCTGTAGATGTTGTCTGTGAGTTCTTGGACTACCTCTGACACAGCACCAATGGGAAGAATAAAAGTAGAAAAGCCAGCTTGTCCTTGCCACTAATTTTTCCTCTTTCTCACTCCTGCTGGTGTTGCACTGGGAGAGGATTCTCTAGAGTGTTTATAAGGCCTTCTGTCTCTGAAGCATAGAGATCAACAGGCAGATCAGTTAAAAGCCACACTGGGGGAAAAGAAATCCAAACCACAAGCCAGAAAGGTGAGTTAGTATTTCCACCCATGGTTTTGCAAGGGATTAGCTATTAATAAAAATTTAACTAAGCTCTGCTTTGCCTCTTCAGCTTCAGTATTAATAACAGCCATACATCTTGTAGATCTATTGTATTTCCTCCACAGCAAGTCTGCAACAGTTAATATATATTACTGAAACTCACATCATTGTGATTATCTGGTCCTTTTTCCTCAAATATCGTTAAAAAGAAAAAGGAAAAATGTTTTTTTTTCTCAGTCTCTGCTGTCACCCTCCATATCCACCATATATTATTTGCCTCCTCCTTATCTTGACCACAACAGCAAAAGTACAGAATAAAGTACAAAATAAAATACAAAAAATACACTGGAGCCAACTTAGAATGATTGATATCGTGTATTACCTAACTAGCCAGTTTCACTTTGCAATCAGATTTTGACTTGGTATGATGGCTGGAAATCCATCATAACTCTATGTCTTCTCAGCATGGAAAGGAAGGCAGGGAGGGTGGACATCCATTACCTTCCTAGCAACCTGAAAGGAGCTGCAGGGATTTCAATCACAGGTGTGTTGGAAACAAGTCAGCTACAGTATGTGAAAGCAAAATGAAATGCAGATGGCAGTCTTGGTCTTGAGTTGTTGTGTTCTGATAATATGGCACCAATTAAAAAAAAATAAAATAAACCACAACAAATTTGACCTTTCCCAGTTCTGGACAAAATGTTATCAATGAAGTTTTTGGATTTCATCTCTGTTCCATTAATATGTGCCTCCCTAGCAAAAATTTTACAGATCCCACTGGTTTCTGTGGAGCAGAAACAAATGTTAGAAGAAACAAATCTAAAGGAAAAGGTTTGCATTTTGGAGTGTTGGAGCTTGCATTGTGGTTTTCTTCCTTTTTTCTTTCCCCTTTTTTTTTTAAAAAAAAATCTCCACTTTATTCTTTTGTTCTGAAATTACAAATTTTGTTCCCAACTTGGAACACAAATGCTTATGACAATAAATCAGTTGACATCACTGTTACAGTGCCATCCAAAATGACTTTGTAAACTGGAAAAAAATAATTGTGCTTAGGAGAAAAGGAGAAATGGACATTTCCCAGGCTTTTTTGACCTTCTGAGCAAGAGCTGGAGCTTGCCTAGTGGTTTAGATGCTAATCTGTCTACCCAGTGTGTGGGTGTGCTCTGAGTCACAGCCAATATGTGCACTCACTTCTAAAACAGTGCTTCCTAAATATTTTTGTAAGGGTAGCTTTTGTTTAACTTTCATTTGGCAGAGTCCCACATTGGGAATGGTCAAAAGCTCAGGAAGGACCATATGTTGTGTATAGAGCTGCTAAGAACAGCTTTGAAAATTTTCAAACCTTTTTCTCTCAAACCAAAGAAGAAAAGCCTCACCCTTTCCCACAACATGATTTAAGATACTGCTTTTTTCTCACCTACTTGCCAGCAAACTGCATCTGTCAAGCTTCAAGTGTACAACTGTCTGTCCACAATGAAGATAAATGTCTTTTTTTTTTTTTTTCCCTGGTGTTCGCTGTATTTATTTTTTTAATCCATGCCTAGTTACTAAAACTCAAGGGGCATTCTGCTGAGAATGTTCCAGGCAACTGTAACTGTGCAAGTATTGAGCAAACAGGATGCAGTGGCCATATAAAGGCAAAGATTTCTGCAAAGAGAAGATTTTTTGTTTTTTTTATTCTTCTCCCTATTACATAACTGAGAACAGGGTTAATGAACATGTTTCAGTCAAAGCATCGCAGGTGTTACAAATTGCTTTCTCTCTTGAAGGCCCTATTATTAACCCAGTTATTGCTGGTAATAATACCTGCTGCTCTGCAAATAAACCCGAAAAATGCACTGGGACCAGAGTCAATAAAGTGCTTAGGTGACTCAGTGTTAAGTTTGTGTAATACCTCATATTTAAGATCTCAGGCCTTTGAGCAGAGTCTGAATCCTGAGCAATATATCTATAAAATGGACAAAGAGTGTCAGGTTCTTGTAATAACAACCCCAAGCAGCTTAGCATGTACCTGTTTAGACCTAGCCAATAAAGCTGGCTATGTAAGGAGAATAACTTTAAAACTCACTTGGCAGATCTACAAGTACTTGCATTTGGTTGGGACCTGTAAACCAGACCACTTCCAAAATATAATTTTGTGGAGCTTCCCC
>VXBA01004482.1:23733-62375 GCA_013399895.1 Serilophus lunatus | reverse complement strand
CACTTTAGGTATTTTCCTTTTTTTTTTTTTTCTCTCCTTCTTCCCTTCAGGAAACTGAGCAGGTCTTATGCTTTTTAATATTCTGTGTTTGCCACAGTTGCCATACATTCATATAATACTCTACAGCTAGAGCAACAACAACCTGAGAAGTGGATGACCTAATTTCGGTTCCTTGCTTTGGCTGCACAGTGTGTGTGGCAAGGGGGCTTCAATTCCCATCTCCTCCCAAGATTATGCTGTTACCAGCTCTAAGGTAGGTTAATGTGAGTGGGCTGGAGGGAAATGCTCCTCACTTTCCCTTTGCAACTGTGCAGAAAACACTCAAAGGTTCATTGGTTCATAAAGAGAAAGAGCATATTAAGCAATCGAGTCATGTTTCCTCATGCTCAGAACACTCACCTGGCATGAGGGCATCCAGGTTTCTGGCCCTTGTCTGTGCTTAGTTTTCAGTGTTTTAACCAGTGGCAGCTGAATGTGAATGACAAGAAAAAGAAGTCCCAGCAGGGAAACTAAAACTCAGGCCTGTCCAGCTGTGCTTGGAGTAACTGCTGTAACCAGTACCAGGCTGGTGGCATATTTTAAGCAGGACTTTGCCCGTTGCTAGAGTATCCCCTCTGCTGCTGGCATGGCTTTCTCTCAAGAAACTGAACAGATTTGAACCCAAATATATTTGAATATTCCCTCTTCAAATGGTGAATGAAGATTTCCAGGTCCTCTAGATACTCAGTCTACTATGTAATGCTCACACAGAGGAGAAGGAATTTTGCATTTTGGCAGCAAAGAATAAGAATTATTACATGTAATAAGGTGAGAAATAGATCCCTGAACACTGAGTGTGCTTTTAGTACAGTTGTGGGAAAAACTGCCCCTACAATATGTACAAAGCAACCCTTAAACTGCTCACTCAGCTCCACCAAGATTGAACCACTTAGGACATGCTCAGAAGTACAGCTCCAAACTCCAGGTAAAATAAAGAGCAGATAAATCCTTAAACTTAATCACCACCTGCTTTGTTCAAATTCTAGTCTTCAGTGTCTCAGCTGGGTGAAGTCCCAGGTCAGAAAATCTTTTACGGATTTGACAATTAGTTCCCTTTAAATGAGCAGAAAGGAGTAGAGTCTCCTGTTGGCTACAGTGCTCCGAACTCCATCTCTCTGGAAGAAAATACTGTGCAAAAATTTGTTCTCATTTGCATCATTACAACTTTGACATGGTGGTGATGCAATTGACAAGCATAACTGGGCAAAACTTGGTAGCAGAATTGTTTTGGGGGGTTTTGTTTGGTTTTGTTTGTTCTATTTTTTTTGTTTAGTTTTTTGTTTAGTTTTTCATAGGCAAGGTTCATGTTAAGGTATGCCGTGAAATGTAAGTAGACCCTTCACTACAAATAGCTTTATGTGGCCATTGCAGTAGTGCTTCTGTTCCTTGGGAATCCAGTGCAGCAGAAACCTCACAGAAGTGATCAAAGAAAAAAATCTCAAGAGAGTTAGAAACCTGCCCAGACCCAGGACTTCAGTGGACTGTAGATGTGTATATGATGCCTTTGAGATGTGATGTGTATGCTGAATGATACTGCAAACATATTCTGAGTAAATTTTAAACTTCTCCTGCTGTTTTCTCCATCAACACTGCTTCCCTTCCTTGCTAAGTTAGCCTAGGCCAGCCGCCCACTGTCCCTCAGAGCTCATCTTCCTTCACAGGGAGCTGAATGCCTCCAGCTGCTGGTTGCATTCCCACTCGTGTTACCACAGCAGCATAAACAGCAAAACACAAAACACAAGAATGCTGTGGGCAAAGTCCCTACATCCTCCAGGTTTATGCAGCTGCCGTGCTCCTGGAGCTGCTCTGCTGGAGGAGCCTGCAGAGCCCAGGTGTTTGCTTTGTCTTTTTCCAGCTAGGCCTGGCACATTTCTGAGGCAGCTGTGCAAAACGAGTAGTCAGCACTGGTTACTCCGTCTTTATGCAGAGAGGAATTTCAGTGGCCCATCTACTCGGAATGACCATAACTTTTAAACTGTTTTCCCAAATATACTTCTCTGTAACCTTTAACAGGTACATTTGTCCACCTTATTTATCTGCCTGGGCTCCACCCTCACATTTCATAAGCCCTTCTTCCAGAGATAAATCAACACAGAGGAATTCACATGGAAATATCTTTCATTGAGGCTCTGAGAGAAGAAACAGGTCAATAGCATGTGCATTACCTTTGGCTTGTTTTCAGTTTATTTTTTCTTCCTTTGGACATACCTAATCTTCAAAAAGTAAGGCGTGACACAGGCTTAATTTCCTATTAGCTGACTACAGCTGTAGGTTGGACTGACACACAGCGATGTGTTAATTTGTCAAGATGTCAAAAAATCTTGACGGAAAAGCTGACAGTCAGGCAGCACGGTTCCCTGGAAAACAGATTTCTTTAAATAAATCCTTTGTTTTGACAGAATGACAGCTCTGTTCAAGAACAGTATCTGTATTGGAACAGTATATTTTCATTTCTCTGAGACATGAAATTTAACAGCGCATGACATTTTGATTTAAAATGTACATTGACTGGAACTTATAGGCTGCATGCTAGATGGATTACAAATTGATTCCCTGTTACATCTTAAAAAGGTAGCTGTTTATCAGGAGATAACTAGGGCTGTTTTTCATGCGATCCACAGGAGAACAGTTTTTAATCTGATATGACTTAAGGTGTCTATCCACAATCCAAACAAACCAAACCAAAAAGTTGTCTTTACTGGCAAATTTGATAGGTGATTCAAAAAAACCCCAACATACCCAATGTTGTTATTTTAGGGAGTCATCCTGCTTTGAGGGTGAACTTTTGTTTAGAAGTCTGAGTCTAAAAGAATGCATCAAAACATGATCAAACAAAAAATTTAGATTTGAAAACAAAAAAATGAAAACACAAAAATGATGCTGAAAATGAGCAAATATTTGGGGAAAACTGTTCCAGACAAGGACTTTTAAAAAACTCTTCCTAGGCAATCCCCACTTTTTTTGCTTCCTCAAGACAGAGAAAGAACAGAGATCTCCCACATTTTCCTATCAGCACACATATAAGACTACAGCGCTACTCTTAGGCGGTGAAAAATGAAATATACTAATTTTACAATATTTGTTCAAATCTGAAATCTAAATAAGCCATACTGAAAGTGTGTTTGACATTTCATAACCAAGAAATATAATCATCAAAAATAAGCAAGCAAGCAAGCAAACAAACAATACAACTCTCATCTCAAAACCAAATAATTTTCAGTTGAAATTTCTTTGCTTGGTTTTAACATAAAAAACTCAATTTCAGTAGTTATTAACTGTGTGACAGATTATAAAACTACAAGCACAAAAGTGCTTTTTTCTTTCCCTTGTTTTTTGGTGATTTTTTTTTTTTTTTTACTGAAGGCTTAGACTGGTGTGCTTTCATCATATGCTCTTTTAGAGTTAAGAAAGAAAAAAAATCTATATCTGGACTTTAAGAGTATACAAATATTACTATAGAAGCAGACTAATAGAAAAATTCAAAATACATGAACAATTATGAAACCATTATTAAAATAAACAATAATACAAAGTTCAAGAAGATAGGTTTTTTTATTTTCCTTGAGAATTTGCATTTGCAAGCAGCTATTTAGGAATACCTAGAACTATGTTACAAAGTTTAGAAGTCTGTTTTTCCATTTCTAGAAGGAAATTTGTATTTGTTACACATGTTGCTTTCTAAGAGAACTACAATCCATTGTAATGGCTAATTTAGTATTCTTTACTTTGAAAATCATTCCTGCCAAGACAATGTCTAGTAGCTTCAAATAGGTTGATGCAGAAGGCAACATGCTCAACTTAGTTTGGTAGTTGTGCCTATACCCATTTCTACACCTAAAATTGGCCTTGCCAATTGAGAGTTTCTGAGACAGGGGAAAAAACACACAACAGTAGCAAGGAATGGTGCGCTCTTAACCCCTCTACTGCTGTTTCAGGACATTTTATCTTCATGATGTTGCCATATCTGTTATAAGACAAGCCTCCTGGGGAGACATTACCTGACCTGATGCCAGACCTTACTGATCAGTAGTTTGCCCCAATTGCCTGGTGAAAGGGGGGGACAGATCACAGAAAACCCCAGTTCATATTCACAAGGGAAGAGAAAGCATTCAGCTGTGGTAGGAATAGCTGGGCATTGTATTATTGGACCTTCATGATTCTATGAAAAATGTGTCCCATGACTAACTATGGGCTAAGTCTTCAATGTTGTGACCATTCTGGTGTGTCTTGGACAAAAAATGGCCACAGATAATCTCAATAAAACAAACCATAAATGTCTTATTTTTTCCTTGAAAGATAATTAGGGAAACAAATGACACTAAGCAGAATGCTCATGGAAATGCTTCATCGCAGATAGCTAGGCCTTTGGTCCAGGTATAAAAGTTTTGAGTTTCTTGTTGACTTCACATAGCAACAGTAAGTTGCTGCAGACTCCCAACAAGTAGCTGCAGACTCCCAAAGACATTCAATGATCATTTTGCTTAGCAGAAAGGATTTCTTAGAAGACTTAATTTTTTATTTATAAGCCAAAATCTACGATGGGTTGACCTTTCGGATCAATCCAAGGAAACACTTAGTTTTGAGCTGAAATGTATCACCCACTGAAGCACATTTTGACCCTTTAGAGGTAGAATGGGCGCATTCAGTGCTTAATTTGTCTTTTTAACATGTCAGATGAATGCACTGGCTGCTCTGGGCAAGTGCTTAATACTGTAAATGTAGTGATGCTGCATCTCCATACAGACTTTTCTTCAGCTGATGGGGTAACCCAATAGGCTTTAGGTGGGGGTCACTGCTGATTCATGCCACCGAGAAGGTGCAGTTAGAAGACACAGCTCATCCATCCTGAGGTATTACATGCATTCCTTCCTTCTATGGATTTAATTCCTTTGGGCTTGATTGGATTTTTCTATGCAAATTTTTCAGCTCTTACAGTGCAACATAGCATATTTTTCAAATTCGAGGACCAAACTGAGATTGAGAAATCTCTTTTACTCTCTTTACACACTTGCAAAAACAATTATGCCAAATATAAAGTTAAATTTTATGTATAAAACTGAGCAATTTGAGAGCACCAGTTCCCTTTTATGTATTCCATAAAAGGCAATTGGATGATTTTAACCCAGTATGACTCCTGTTTTCTTCTTGATGTTAAAAATGAACAACAGAAAGGAAAAAAATAAAGAGTCAGTCCGTGAAACAGGAAAATCCTCAGATTATAGAAAAGCTAAAAACAAATTATTGTCATCCTGCTTTTTAAAACCTTTAATAGAACACTAGGCAACAGAAAGTATGACGGTTTTTTTGTTTGGTTGGGGTTTTTTGTTCTTGTTTTGTTTTGGTTGGGTTTTTTTTTGGTTGGTGGTTTGTTGTTTTTTTTAAGCACAGATATTTTAACTTCCAGTTTCATTTGAGCTCTGTTACAGACAGCTGGTTATAGGCAGACTGGCTCCTAAGTCAGCTCAACAGAACACTGTATGTAAAGATGATTTTTATCTGTCTGTTGCCTTTTGCATATATAAAGTAGGAAATAGAAAACAAGACAAAACAGCTCTCCAGAGGTAAACTGCATCTTTGCTGACATGCATGTCTTATTCTGCTACTGATAACCAATACAAAGTCCTGTACAAAACAATATTTTCACAGATGGAACAAAGATGATTCTCCCATCTGAAATAAGTTTTAAATAACATCTTCATGAAGTTGCCAAAGCAAGCCAGGCCATTCAAAAAGCAGTAGTTCTTGAGTTGAAAGAGAGAAGTGGTTTTTTTGCATTGAATTTTGTTCTGGCAGTGTACCGAAGTGGCTTCAGGACATACCAGTTCCGTTTCTACATTTGCTTAGTATTTTGTTCAGACAAGTCCAGTCCAGGCTTAGTTACCTGACTTCATTTTAGTCAGCTACATTTCTACCTTTCTGTCATACTCGTCTTTGGTGTGTTGGAAATCTGACTTGTTATTTCATTGGTTTTTAAAACATTTCTGGTCATTTTAAAAGCCAATATATACAGATTTTATTGTTTTTGTTGAGTGTATTATATTTTCTGGTAATAAAACCAAAATTTCTAACTCCTTGTTTTCAATCACTAGAGAATGCTTTCTTTGCACTCCAGTCTGCACTCACTACTAAATCACAGCTCATTGCTCATATTCTCTACCACAAGCACCCCTGCACCACAGCACTTTGCAAATATAAGCAGAAAGTCAAAGATTAAAGCAAATTTCTTCAAGAAGCTTTTATATCAGAGCTCTGCATACAAGCATCTTTTCTTTTCTTGTAACTACACTAATCATATTTCAATTGCATGCTTACAATATAAAGTTAATAGCTTCCTTATTTCCTTATTTTAGCATTTCCCCTCTACTCCCTCTGTCTTTTCAATTACAAAGCTAGATCTTTTCTTTCATTTCCTTTCTCTAGTGTCCTGTTTCCATTTTTTATACAAAATCATATTTGGTCACTTACACTTTTCTTGAGGATAAGCACATGACAGCAGCATCTCTTGCTCCACCATGGTGCTGTCTGTTGCAGAGGTCAGTGGTCTTCTGAATAACGATTTAAGAAAATATTTTGGAAAGCTAAGCTCACTCATGCAGGCTTCTGATCTTCTTCTGTACTCTTGGCTTCTGTGTGCTGTCACATGTTATCCTCCCTTCTGAGAAACCTGTGAAACGGGTCTGGCAGCACACAGCTTGTGTGTCAGAAGAGTTTTAATTGATTCATTGCAACAGGTACCCACCCTCATTAAAAAAAGCTGTTGAAAGGAGTAGTCTCTTAGCGCCTCATTTAAAATTACAGAACCTGTTCAATGTCACAGCTGGTGCACTTTAAAGGGAAACTACTTGCTGGGTTTGCGAATACACAGGAAATAATTTTAAATCAATCTTAACGTGCCAAATAAACCACAACTAGCGGTATAATTTGGATGCTCTGCACTGTGGGACAACAGGAATACTTCTGCTGTACAGTGGGGTGGGGAGGGCTGCCACTGCATTTCGTCAAGGCATGTTGTCCTATGGGACAAAACAGCTCCACATCTCTGCTACAGAGGCCTCTGTCTCTGTGAACAGCAACACCAATTGCTGCTGATGTGAAAAAATTGAGTGGACCTGATTTCTGAGAAATGCATCCCCAGAGACATGAAATTATTATTACTTTAGTACTTATAGGGAGGATTCCTCCATGTAGAAACCATGGAGGTTGCTCTGCCTTTCAGCAGCCCCTGTCTATCCATCCAGGGCTCAGCAAAGAGCCCCCAGAACTGCCCTGCAAGCCCCTTGCAGCTCCCTTAACATTTATCTGTTATTCCGTTGACCAAGTGGGATTGCAGCTGATTAACATCAGCTTCACACAAGGGCGCATCTTGTAGTACCCTCATAGCAGTTTTGTACTGCTTCTGCTTCTGCAAGCTGTTGATACCATCGTTGAGTGCAAGCAAGGCTGTGGTTAGCAAGGAATCAAAAAGCAGGAGACGCGGGATTTAAGCCTGACTCTGCCTCTAATTTGCCCTGTCACCTTGGGCAAATTGCTTTACCTCTCAGTGTTTCTGTTTCCCCATCTCTAACACATGCATAATTATAGTTCACTTTCTTTGGAAAATGCTTTGAAATCTCTTTACAAAATGGAGCAGGAAAGAGGAAGCTATCATTACTGCACACTTGTAAAATATTGGGATGAGGCAGACAATAAACAGCAAGCATGTGAGATTTTATGCGTGTCAAGTGTTTCAAGAGGAACATGACCTTATTGTAATAATGATTTTAAAAAAGAGAGACTCCCACGGAATTTGGCAAAAGTTCAGATTCTGTTTTCACAGTGAAATGATGATAGAAAAACCTAAATCAATTCTCACTTCTAGGAACACTACGCCCTCCTGGAAACAGAAGTCCACCAGAGGTTCCTCCATGGAAAATTACACAATCTGGAAATTTCCTGCTTTTCTCTCACCTGGGTAAATAAAATCTCTCAATTTACAGCCTGTGAATACTTAACTAAATAGGTTTAAATCCTCACTCTCTTTTTATTTCTCTTTCTTCAAAATCTAAAGCTCAACAAAACTTACAAAGATTGTTTGGTTTGTTAGGTTTCTTTCCACATCCAGGTAAACTTGAAGAGATTGATTCAAAGTTGTATTTTCCAGAGATTGAATTGACTCACATGGGAGCCTTGTACTTCTTTTAATACTTCAGTAAACAAAATGAAAAAGGTGCCCAGAGAAGTTGTGGATACTTGGATCATTGGAAGTGTTCAAGATCAAACCTGTCAGTGCTTTAAGGAAGCTCGTCTAGTGAAAGATGTCCCTGCCCTGGCAGAGAGCTTGGACTAGATGATCTTTAAAGGTTTCTTCCAACCCAAAACCATTCAGTGGTTCTGTGTATGTATTCACCCCACTTTTACAGAGTTGCTCATTGAGGAGCCTTCCCCGACGATAATGACTGCAAAAGGCACAACAATGAACTAACTTTCCCCCTGGAGTCTAGAGCAAATTTTTCACCTGCTTTACTTGGGAAGATAGCAGCTGCTGGGCTGTAGCAAGTGCAGGAGCTGCCTTGACTTTCCTTTCTGTGCTACTGCTGTCATAATCCATATACTTTCACTATGAGGTTGAAGACATCTCAAATGATGGCAACACTCTTGACATGAAACACTCAGAACTCATATAAGCTTGAAAAGTAAAACAAACTTGCACAAGCTTTCAGGAATTGCCTTGTCTGTGTGGTTCTGTGAAGAAGCAAAGTTACTGCTTTTTCTCTGCATCCTCTTTCTGTAAGACAGTTCTCAACAGATATTTGTTTATCCAGTGCCCTGCTTAGACTAAAATCCTGGGTAATCCTTAATATGGGTGATAGCCCAGAAATTGAGCTAGGCAATGCTGAAATGGAAGATAAGTGGATGCGAGGAAATAATTTTTAGTGAAATGTCCCTTGATTGCACATTAATACTGACACATTCTGAAAGCTTACCTGAGTCTTGAAACATAATTCTCTACATGACTTAATATGACATTATTACAGACCAGGATAATAATGCATATAATAAATGTATAACCTACTTGCTTCTTACTCCACAATCCATTAACTTCAGAGTCATGTTCTAGAATGTCCTAAGGTTACTGATGATTTATAATAAGAAGTGAATCACTTAGAGCTGCAAGCTCAGAAACTCTTGTTAAGTGCAGAAGGGTGTGTATTCATTTGTATTTTATGCATACATACAATTGCAGTAGAAGAGATCTCAATAATCACATTTTCAAATTAATGACATCATCAAACTCATACTGGGCATCAGATTAGCATCGCCTGATTTGAATTGCAGTAGAAAGGACTTTTATGAAAAAAGAAAGGCTTCTCGTAGAGAGATAATATAAAAATTACACAGGAAATACTTTGAAATTATTTTCTCTCTCTGTATTGGGCTGTAGTTCTGCCTGTGGATGGAATAGGAAAGGAAACAAAGCTGTTATCCAGCCCGTGGAAATGGAAGGCACAGTGTGATTTTATTTCAACTTGTTGGAGCACAAAATTGAAAAGTATCAATTGATACCTTTCTGTTTGGCTCTTTGGCTCTTTGGCTGTTTGGTGCTTGAGATAGATAACGTTTGGATGAGTGAACACACTTGATTAAACATCAAATCCTAAAAATCTAAAAACCTAATAAGCTAAGTGAATCAGTACTGTCAACTTTTGCAAAAACACTGAGAAGAGTCAAGTTTACATACAAGAGCGTTCTGTTGTTATCATGAAATTAGAGTATGAAGTGATATCAGCCATGTATGTCTTTGGACAGACTCCAAACATTCAAACTGATGCATACATTTTTATGTGGGTTATTGCAAAGAGTGTTCAAATGACAAGCACCCCATAATTGTGCTCCTTGATTTTCCAAGAAGCTCATATCTATAATTATTGTCTGAAAAAAACAGTGCAGGTTTACAGTAACTGTGCAATTGATTCTACTCTCTACTTCTGTCACTGAAGTGACAAAATAAGCAAGTTATGTTCTCATCTGCTTCCTTATAATGCCACATTTGTCCTCACCCCAATGTCTGGCTGTAACCTACAATTATGCATCATAAGCTTTCCGTGGAACTGACAAAAGTTTGTTCAATTCAAGACTGATTTGGGAGTATGCCAAAAGTCTGAGGGTGGACACTAACTGGCATTAAATGGAATAGTTTTAAGCAATTGTTTCTATAAACAGCACACATTGCCCACCACAGGTCATAATTCTGTTAGCCAGTGCAATATGGAGATTGAGTCCTGAATACTCTGGTGCAGAGACACTTGCAATGGTGTGATCAAGACCATTTGGGTAATCTTTGCTTTTCTGTTCTAATGGAAGGACCTTAAAATGCTTAATTCAGCAGAATAGTGTTTGTTTGAAAAAAGCTTTCAGGTACTGCATCAAAGCATCTGCTGCTTGCACAGCAAGTGTAACGCGACTGGAGCAAGGGGAGGAAAGGGAGCCAGCACTCTCTTTGGAGGGGATGAAACTCACTTTGGGGAGAAACAGTCCTGAACTGCTGCCTTAAGAAAGATGTTGAGTTGGTGGAATATGTCCAGAGAAGGGCAACGAGGATGGTGAAGGGGCTGGAGCACAAACCCTATGAGGAGAGGCTGAGGGAGCTGGGGTTGTTCAGCCTGGAGAAGAGGAGGCTCAGGGGTGACCTTATCTCTGTCTGTAACTACCTGAAAGGAGGCTGTAGTCAGGCGGGGGTCGGTCTCTTCTCTCAGGCTCCCAGTGACAGGACGAGAGGACACAGTCTTAGGCTGTGTCAGGGGAGGTTTTATCAGGAGAAACTTTTTCACAGAGAGAGTGATTTCCCACTGGAATGGGCTGCCCAGGGAGGTGGTGGAGTCACCGTCCCTGGGTGTATTTAAGGACAGGTTGGATGATGAACTTACTGACATGGTTTAGATGGCTAGGTGGTTTAGATGTTAGATTGGTGTTGGATAGGTTGTTAAGTTAGGTAAAAGGTTGGACTTGATCTTTAAGGTCTTTTCCACCCTTGTTAATTCTGTGTGTTATTCTGTGTGTGTTAATCTGGAAGAAATAAGGCACGAGGTTATAAAACACAAAAATGTCAAGCATGGTATTAGTAGAGTACACATCTACAGCAAACACAGGCAGGTGAGAGTCACAACACACACTGGACCCAGAGCTGTGGCTGTAGAAAATGTTATCTTGTTGTGTCTGTGTGTTTAAAGTAGCGGCTGTGTGTGAGGTGGTGATCCCAGGCTGTCTCTACAATCAGTGGAGAGGAATAGGCACACTGAGGCCATCAGTTGTGTGAGCTGCTCCTGATACCTCTTTTAGGAGGTGAATCATGCCCTAGTTCCCCTTGTGCACTGGTTCTCTTTTGTCTGTAAAGGGGACCCCACATGACCATCTATGAGATGAACATTTACCAACATGAATTTTTCTTTCCAGACACTGCAGAAATCCAGAAGGAGTGCTTTTGTTCTTCTATCTACGCTTTTCCTTTTCTCAGACAGGGAGATAAACAGTTTCCACTAAGCTATGTCCTGCAGACTCCAGGATGACCCTGGGATATACTTCATCCTTCTGAGACCTACTACTCGAACTGTAAAAAGGAAAAGGAGTCACAAGGTGATATACAGCGATACCAGTGTTGAACACATCACTGCCTAGAAAAATTAGGGAACTTGAAATTTATCCTAAAACAAGATTTCCTGAATAAGTTATTAACCTGCTTTAATATGTTGTGGGGTTTTTGTTGAGTTTCTTTGTTTGTGTTTTAAATTTAAATGAAAGCGTATCTCAAAATTTTGGTTTCTCAAGATCACAAAACAAAAGCCATCACATACTTTTGGGCATCCACTGGCACAGTAATTTCTGTGTGATGCGTCTGCTGTTAGACAAAATGCAGATTTCTGAAGAGAAAAGAGTGTTAAGACACACACTGGCTATTTCATCTGGAGAAGTTTCAAGGAATGCAGCTTTAATTACTAGCTCATTCAACACTACTATCAAAGTTTTTCCTCCTAAACTGCCAGTTCCTTTAGATTAATGAGCAAAATCCATTAGGTAGAAAGGATCATGGGAGTGAAGTCAGCCTGCTAAGCTGCTGCAGAACCCTGGAGGAATCTGGGGACAAAAGGCTGGGAGAAGGTGATGTGCTTTTCCACTCTCTACAAGGGTGATGCAATGTGTTGTTATCCAACACTACTGGATGTTTTCTAGCTTCAGCTCAAGGGATCAACAAACATACCTGAAGGCATAAGGGATGTGTTTAAACAAAGGAGATGTGAACAGATTCAGAACTCAGAATTAAAAACAAACAAAGACTGCATAAAGCAAAAAGGAGGCAGTAGTAGTAATTGCAAGGGCTAATCATGCAGAATAATGAACCTACTAATAAATTCCTGCTAGCACATACAGATTTGCAGCCAACTCTGTGGGGTGTTGCATTGCAAAGCCCTGCCTATTCAGGAGAGCATAATCAGGTAGAATGGTTTTTAAAGATTAAATTCTCTTTCCACCTTGTTTTCTCTTCATATTTGGTTACATTGTGGTGTGAGTTTTTGGTTGATGGGCTGGTGAACTCTTGGTTCAGGCTGATGCCTGCTAGTCTACTTCTGCTATATACTCCCACTTGAAGGAGTTCCCCTCAGAGACACAATGATGGGCTTCATTATTTGTAGCTTTGAATCCAGACTCAGGATTTCCCAGGGTTCATCTGGCCATTACAGTTGGAAGTGTACTGAGTTACTTGATAGGCTGACATTGCTCAGGTCTGTAGCTGTTTGGTATGCCAGTAGTGGGCCATACTAGTCTTGCATGGGTAAAAGAAAGTCAGATATAAGTCAGATATAAACTATGAAATTCCCATATTAAAGTCAAAAAATCATACTCTGGAGGTAAAGATTGTTCTTGATGAAAAAGGTAGGGAGAGGTAGATAATCATGTGTTAGCCCTGGAACTCTCTTTTTATATATATATATATATATATATACATATATATATATATATATATATATATATGCGTGTGTGTGTGTGTAATGACATATAAAGGCAATACATTAAACAGAAAAGGAAGGACTTCACTTGTTTCCATTCAAAATGTATTGATAGAGAGTGAGGTGTCCACCACTGGTTGTGCTTGGACCTTTTTCCACAGTTAAATCTCTGCGAATCACCCTAAAACGAAGCTCATTTCATGTAATTCAAAAAGGCATGATAGATGGAGAAAAGAAAGCATAGATACATAGATACCCTGGTTGTGAAAACCCTCAGATGGCTTCCTCAGAGTCTATCTGCAGCTTCTCTCATCTCCTAGAGCGCCTAAGCATACATCAGGGATGAGAATCCTCCTTGAGCAGCGTGGGGTTAGGTGAAAGCAAAGCTGGCTAAAACCACTGTTGAACATATACTCCTCTCACTTAAAATTTCATCTATTTGTCAACTACAGTTATAAACCAGGACTTCCTCACCATTAATGCTGAAACTTATTTTTGTCATAAACAAAAAACACAGGAAGGTATAATAACAAGAGGAAGGGGATAGTTTTGCCTATTAGTCAGTGCATGTTCCAAGTTCTTTTAGAAAACAGTAATTAAGCATAAACACATTAGACCATAGAATCATAAAATATCCTGAGTTAGAAGGGACCCACAAGGATCATCAAAGTCCAATTTCTGTCTCTGCGCAGGACAGGTCTAAGAGTCACACCATGTGCCCTACAGCTTTATCCAAATGCTTCTTGAACTCTGTCAGGCTTGATGTCATGACTACTTCTCTGAGGAGCCTGTTTCAGTGCCCAACCACCCCCTGCAGGAAGAAACATTTCCTAGTATATAATCTGAACATCCCCTGACACAGCTTCATGCCATTCCCTCCAGTCCTGTTACTGGTCACCATGGAGAAGAGATCGGTGCCTGCCCTTCCACTTGCCCTCATGAGGAAGCTGTAACCACAATGAGGTCTCCTCTCAGTTTCTTCTCCAGGCTGAACAAGTCAAGTGACTTCAGTCACTCCCCCTATGGTTTCCCCTCTAGGCAGTCCCTTGGATGCTCTCTAACTGCTTTACATATTTCTTACATTATGGCACCCAAAACTGTACACAATATTCAAGGTGAGGCTACACCAGTGCAGAGCAGGACAATCCCCTCCTTCAACCCGCTGGTGATGCTTTGCCTGATGCCCCCCAGGACACGGTTGGCCCTCCTGGCTGCCAGGACACTGCTGACTCATATTCAGCTTGCCATTGACCAGGACCCCCAGGTCCACAACACTGCTCTCGAGACTCTCATTCCTCAGTCTGTACAAACATCTGGGATTGCACTGTCCTGGGTGCAGAACCTGGCACTCATCTTTCTTAAACTTCATACATTCTAATCTTTCTAGAAATGGTAGATTAAAACTAGAGTACACATTGAGGGTATTAAATGTACGGGAGATACTTAGTGTTTTATGTGTCAACTGAAGGAAGGAGAGGAAAACATGCAACTACAAATATTCATTAAAAAAAATCACAAAACTGATCATTTAGGGTGTAGGACATTGCTCAGAGTTAGTTGGAGGGTTTAATTACCCTGCGTTTCTTGGATGAGTAAGCTTCTTAAATTCTTTTCAGTGTGCTGACCAGAGGACATGTGTAAGCTTCACTGTATTTAGTAAATACCTTAGGGTAGATGGATTCCAAGTGACATCCACATGGTTCCATGCAGGAAAATGGTGACATGTCATCACACAAATTGTCAACAAAGACAGCCATGTTATTCTCTAGTGACTGTGACACCTTAACAACATGGAGTGATATTTTACTTCTTTTCCATGGCTATAATCCTTGTAAGTGTGGCTAGCTTCCTACTTTAGTTTTAAGTCCCATCATTTCCTTTGTATTGACAAACGAGCATGATGCTTGTACATACATTAAAAAGCAAACAGTCTTTATTAAACATATCTTCAAATTTTAGGAAGGCCTAACACAGAGAAGCAGCACCAAATGAACCTGAACAGCAACAAGGCCCTGCAGAGGCAACTCAAATTTAGACACTCTCTGACTAAAGCTTTAATCCTACTAGATTATTTGTGTGATTATGTGTCCAACAGCTGAAGTGGATTTGAAGCTCCAAATGCAATAAACTTTATGCTTCAGGAAGGTGCAGATTCTAAAATTTGGCAAGTGCTCCGTTAGATATTTTTTATACTTAGATGAAAAGATGTTTAGTATAAATTATTTTAAAGAAGAGTAGCAAGGAACTGTTTTTAACGCTGCATAGGATCACACTTCAAGAATATGATTTTTGGAGATATGTTTGCTGAATTTAATCAATCTTCATCTGTTTATTGTATATAGATGCTGTTTCATCTTCACATAAAATTCCAGATTTCTCACATCTAAGTATGATATGGCCAATAACTCAGCACTTTGAAGTACTATATCCATTGATGCCTTTGCAGGTAGCCATAGACCCACAATTTTAAGAATTCTTTTGTGTTTCCAAATGCTCTCTGCACCAAGGGATGACATTATTATCCACTCTGCTACTGATTTCTCTGGCATCTGTGCTTTGCTCTGGGGCTAAGGCAACTCAACCAAAGATGGAGATTAAAAAAAAAAAAAAAAGACAGTTTAGGCTTTATTTTCTTCATTCATTTACCGTAGATATAAAAGTTCAATACATTGTACAGTAGATGAGATTGTTGGGCAAAGTAAACATGATGGTTTAAAAGAGAATATTTTAGTGCTTGATTGACATTAATGTTTGAAAGGTGAAATAGTTATTCAAAAAACTCTTTAATTTAACTTCACTCACAATTCAGATTCTTACAATTATCATACTGGTTTCATGGTAGCATCTGAAGGAAGTAAGAAAAGTTACAGCTCTATTTTTTACAGTACTTTATATATATAAACAGTTCTAATATTATGCTTTTTGTTACCAAAAGAATGTCCTCCCTTTGTGGCTTATCAAAAGAAGTCTGTGATATAAACCATGTATCCCTAAATATTCTGCTTTAATTGTCCTGATCTTGCCTACACCAGTGCCATGATTAAAAGTCTTGTTGTTCTTGACAAAGTCACACACACCACTATGGAGAGTGAAGGCATTAGATAGTGGTTCTTAAAACTGGGTTTTTTTACCCCGGATGAATGCTAAATTTTAGGAGCTAACAGAATACCCTTACCGCAGAAGATGTTAACATTTCCTGAAAAACAGGTTAAACTGGCTTGTTGTCCACACAAGGACCTTTCCCCCTTCAAAGAAAGTGCCTCAAAAAGAAACCACAAATATAATGCCACAGAGTTTGAAATAAATTGTCTTAAGGTGCTTTCTCACAATGTGCTCATTATCTTAAAAGTAATTAGTATTGCTAACTTTCTTCAAAATTTGACACTTAGGAAAATTTTGCTTTATTTGGAGAACATCAGTGGTATTATCCAAGTGGTGCCTTTAGTTACTCCTTTCAAATTGTATGTGAATTTGTAGAACTGCTTTAACTTTCATTAGCAATGCTGCTGCTGCTGCTAGGCAAATGAAAATAAATAGATGCTCGTTCAGTTTGTTACATCAGTTTTGTAAGGGCCACAGCTGATTTAAGCATGAAGAAGCATAAGCACTGAAAAGAAAGACAGTGAGAAATGCAACCAAAGACATTTTCAGCATGAGGCACTGTCATAACAGAATGAAAATAGATGTTTTATTAATTTTGTAAGTATGGCTGAAACAGGCTGTTAGGGTGAGGAAACTTTGACACTTTACTACTTGTAAAAGCAGAGTTGTTGAGGGGTGGACGTATTTTCATGTGTTAAAGTGTAATCTCATAACTATAATTACTCTAAATGAAGAGATGCTATTGTATTCAAATCAGGAAATTGTTAATCCATTAATTCTAACCAAAATAGTGATAACACAGGTTAATCTGTGAGCTGATGGAGGTGTTTTACTACTCTTTCTTTGATAACTTTCAATGCTTTGTCCTTACAGTGACAAGGCAAATTTTCTGTTACTTGTGGGTTTTTTATTATTTGGAAGCTAATTATTTTTCAATTATTTTATTTTTAAAATTATTTATGTTTTGCAGTCTGATCTTTTTTGATATGTATGGTTTGCAATCTGAGCTTTTTTAATACACTCCTAAGGACCAGGTACAGTTTGTAACTAAGTGGGTCTGAAAAACAGAAGTGGAATGATGGTCCACTGCTAATTGAGTAAATTAAGGAGATAAAGTAATTAACAGGAAATTGATCCTATTCTTATTTAGCACATATCATATGCCTTGTCTGCTGTTAGATGTCGATATCAATGATCACTGCAGACTGAGTGCAGTATGGCCAAGGGCTTAGAAAGGAGTGTGAACTTCCACTGTGAGTTGTGCATTTTTTCTTTTATGGACAGCTTTCAGTTTAGTGATTTCCATTAATGTAATATCTGTTCCACTAACAATATTTAGAGTGATACAAAACAAGATAAAAAAAATGGTAATACTGCTGATATCCTGTATTCGAGCATAGATCCACTAACGAAAAAATTCAACCCTTTTACAGGATTTTTTTGATACTATATTTCATTAATCAGTGGTACCTCAGCCTATAGTGCCTTTCAATAGCTAATGATGTAAGTAGGTGGGACTTTTTGCTACTGTGAGTCAGCTTTATATTCATGATGCATCTTCAATAACATTTTAGTCCGGATTAGGAGAGTGTGCTGAAGTAACTCTCCCAATTCCTGTACTTTGGTTTGGCCTAAGAGAGCACCAATTGGATCAAAGTCCAGCCACAAATAAGCATTTAGTCTACAGAGTAAAAAAAACCCTGAGATTTTGGGGATATTATGCAGAGCCACTTCTACTGCTCTGCATTGATTGCTAATATAGGCATGGCCTCAGAGAGCTCGGTGTTACTCCTTTGTTAAAACGTTACGTTTTTTGGTCATCGAAACACAACACCTCTGGGAGCATATGTTTCATTAAAATAAAATGTCTTGTGGGGACAGGCCATATATTGAGAGAGAAGAGCTGGTAGGATGATGGAAACAATTCAGTTTTGTGGAACTGATTGGGGTACAGAGGTTGGGGGCTTTTTCAGTTGTCTTGATTCAAATTTCTTACAGGATTTTAGCTTTTGCTGTATATTAAGCTAAGAATTAGAGTATTTTAACTTTATAAAAATGCATTTCAAAGTTATTTTTCTGTTTCCAAATGAGAATGTACTGCCTCAAAATGAATTGCAAAAACCAAAACACAAATAAATCAACCAACCAACCAACCGACAAAAATAATGTATTATCTAAATTCATGCTACAACTCCCAGGCTTTTAAAATACTAGAGTTTCTTACAGGACTAAATTTCATTTTCAAGAAAGCTCTTTTCTTAAACTACTACTGAACTGGCACCAGTATTCCAGATATGGCTGAGCACATGTTTCATAACAAAACCATATTCCACTTCAGTAGCTACTGCTACCTTGCAGTCCCTCTATCTGTTGTGAGTTATTATTTTCCAGGAAAAGGCAGCAGAAAATTAACCTGTATATCCAGATTTGTGGTAAATGCCTGAGGAGCCTCACCTTTGCTCCGTTAGCTAGTTCTCCTGCAAAAAGTGCTACAGTACTCTGTAGTCATGAAGTTTTGTGTATTTGCAAAGAGTCAAAGGAAAGCAAATTTCTTTCTAGTGTTGCCAGGCTCTGCCCTTTCCAAGGAAGCAAATTGCTGAGCAGACAATACCAAATATTCCATTCCTTTCCTTGCCTAATGCCCTGCCACCACCCACAGCATTTGGACTCCTCCCAAGGTAAAAAATGACAGTCATTTCTCTTCTTAACCTGAAAAATGTGGCATTAAATACATCAACATGAAGGTGTGTGAATCTTGGAGAGCATGGAGCTTACTTGCTCTGCCAACACAGTGGAAAGATTTATAGTTTCTAATTTATTTGGGTTGCACCACTTTTAATGTGGTAAAAATTATATTGCTTTTTTTAATCCTGATATTGCTGTTCCCAGACAGGAATAAGTAGATGGTATAATGCATTTTTTAGGATGGTTTAACAAGAGTGTGCACAACTTTATTCTTTCACATCCAGTTGATCAGTTGTCTTGGTATGAAATCTCTGTGAAAGGTTTTGGACATTCTGGTAGACCAGCTTCGGTAAGAAATGGGCTTTGTGTTTGACCCCAGTTATGGCCATTTTTCTGCAGACATTCTGTTTTTATTAAGCACCATTTTAGCTCAGTTTCTCTGCAACTTCTCCCTCCAGTGGAACAAAACCCTCCTGAGATTTCAGCATGGACACCGAAAAGGTGGTGGGAGGGACCCCTTCAAGGAAGCAAGGCCTGGAGAGGGGAAAGATGCTCAGGATTAGGGCAGTGATGCCCGCCTGAAATGGTTCAGGCAAAGGCAATCCAAGAGAACCCGGGGGATGTTTTGTATCATTGTACATTGAGTGAAGGCAGATGAGGCTTTTTCTTATGAAGGTGAGACACAGCGGCACAATCAGAGGCTGTAGGGGGCCTGACTCAGCCTCCTGGTCAGCAGGGGTGGAAGTGCCTGGGCCTACCTGCTGCAGCTGTTCGGGTAACCCAAAGGTAACAACCTCAAAGGCAATAACCTCATTTGGGTAATTCCAAGGCTTTCAACAGTTTCCTAATCTGTGGGCAGACGCGCTGCTGTGTCACGCTGTTAAGGAGAGAGACGTATCTTCTTCAAGAATGGCCACCTCCCTTTTCTCCTGGTTCAGTCTCAGCAGCTCCTCTTCCTGCTTTTGCTGGAGCATGGAAGAAAAAAAAAGTTATCTGGATAAAGTTTATACTTTATACATGTTTATACTGGAGAGGAAGGAGAAGGCTGATATATTAGCAACAAATTAAAGAACTTCCTGAAGGTCATGTTAAGACATGGTTTCTGACACCAACTTCAGTTAGTGAATGGAGTCTCAGATTGCTTTGGAAATTTGCCTGTGTGTAACAGCCTTCTCTTAACCCTTGGCTTGACTAGTTTTCAAAAATAAAATTACAAACTAGTAAAATCAGTTTGTGAGGAAAGAAAATACTACTGCTAACTCTTGCTAAAGGACAGCCAATCACTATGCCTGGTGCCTCAGTTATTCATGAACTGGTCTATTTTTCCTGTGAAAACTATAAAGAAACTTTCAAATTGCTTGTACATCTCAAAAAACGTATTTTTGATCAGCTCAAGTCTATTTTTGGAATGAGCTGTCATAAGCAGTCAGTCCTTCTCATATTTATATTTTTCATTTTGTCTGAGTTTAGGGGAAATATGTGTAATTCATAAATTATTACAGCCTTCTGTTGAGCTCATATAGGGAGCACACTGATATTAATTAGATTCCTTCATTATTTTAAATTGTAGCCCTAACAGAGAAGCTATACAGATACACTATTATATACTCATAACAACATGACTCTGGCCAAAGTGCGGTGGGGAGATGTGAGATGCTGAGTGAGCCAACCTGTCAAGCAGCAACAGAAGTCCTTTATGCAGCCAGTCATTTTCCCCAGGGGTTTATTCAAACATAAAGAGTATTGTTTACCTTAGAAAATCTTCTTATAGAGGAAGTCCGGGAGGGGTTATGAACACTGGCTACTATCTTCCCACTTAGGTGGGAAGATCTTCCTCCCTTCACAAATCTGGCAGCCCTGGCTTGGCACTGGAATGTTGGGCTGGCCTTTAGATGGCAGCTCCTGTCCGTGATGCCCACATCTCTGTCTACTGGAAAATACATTATTGTGATAGGGCAATTACTGATGCTTTTCCAATGGAGTATTATGCTGGATCCCTGTGGCTTTGGGATAAAATGTAAGATGCTGTTTTCAATGAAATCTGGAATGGTTCTGCTCTAGGAAGCCAGAAGCTGAGCTCAAGCAGACAAAAGCACTTGATACTTACTAGGAAGCCTGATGGATAGGTTCTGCTTGGAAAAGTCTTATGAACTGAGAGTTAATCATTCAAATGAAAAGGGGAATGATAGCAACAAGATGTAGGTCGTGCTCTGGAAGAGCAGATTAGGGATGGATCACTTGCAAATGCCATTCAGCTGGCAGCCATTCTCGCCCTCTTAGTAATGAAATACACTTGGCATTTGCTATCAGCATGAACACAGCTCAAGATTATGTATAGCCTGGACTGGCAAAGCATGACTTTTCCAGAGGCCCAGAATTTTGTACCTTGTCTCCATTTTACATTTAGAAGTATGACATACAGCCATCAATACATACTGAAGTGCAGGATAGAGCAAGACATCCATTACATTTGTTATTGAGGTAGATAAAGTAAGTCTTTTTTCCAAAGCTCCATTTCATCAGCATTATGAGACATTTCTGACTTATGAAAAATGGCATAATATACCTACAGACATAATGTTCTTAAAATATATCTCATCAAAAAAGTTGGCGATGAACCCAACACATGAAGAACAGCAAACTTCCACACTACAGCACATTTAATGAAGGAGACAGCAGAACATAAACTCAGATTTCATTCATGCTGTGCTCATACTACTTCTCAGTTAGAGTAATGCAAGGTTGATTAAAACAAGAGCCCAAATTGTCACAGACTCATCGCCCTCTGCAAGAGAAAGAAGAGGGTTGTAACTTGCCCTTCCAATTCATTCCTCTCGCTTCCTATCAGGCTGGAAAACTCAACTGTGCTAGTGCTTATGCACCTCACAAAATGATAATACAGCTTCCATACACTGAGGTCCTTGTGAGAGATCTTCTCTGGGTCTACTCCAGCCCCAGGGAATAGCCCAAAGCAAAGGACATAGGGGTATTATGTTTAATTTGCATGACCTACTCCTTTGCAACTAGAAAACCAGGCCAAAAATAATTTCCTCAGGGTCTTTCCATTGATTCTTACTTGAAGGTGCTGTAAAAATGCAATTCAAGACATATAAATATTCAAGCACCACTCACAGATCCACTTCCGACTAGTGTGAATAAGAGAGGAAATAAAAGTGCCTAAAAAGTTGGGACATGGATGATTATACACGTATTCAAAGTACCAGTATTAAAAACGTAGGAAGGAAATGGAGAGCTTAAGCTTGAGTAATGCTTAGCTGCAATACACAGCAACACACCATATTTCACATACAAATCCATGAGGAAATATATCATCTTCTCAAATTCCCTAGCTGGCATACTGTCAGAGGCCACTCTTTCCTTCACTGCTTCTTCAGGACAAGAGTCAGTAACATCATTTTTCTCAGCACTTACACATATGAATTTGAAAAAGATTTTCAGCATTTATCCAGATACTTTGCTACATTCTGATCTTGAAAGAGCGGATCTGCATGCACCTACCTGTCAGTCACAGGCATCTTGCAAGTATAAGGTGAGAGGAACACTTGTTATGGGAGAACAGGCAGTTCAGGTGTTGGTTATTCCCCTCTGCCATGAAGTAAGACCAAGGATATCTTGCGTAAGAGCACGTTGCAGGAAATTGTTGAAGGTTCCATCCCATAGCGCACCTCCATCTAACACCTGGGAGAAGGGGTTAGCAGGTCATTTTTGTCAGTCATGCTGAGGAGCTGAGAGCTAGAGGATAGGGTTTCCCACCACTCTGTGTCAGTTTAAAGGGATATGCTAAATATAAGCAAAGGGTATGAAATTAGATGCATTAAGGAAAGGGAAGGCCTATTATTTGTGGACCTTCTAGAAGGCTGGACTGTGCCATTGTCTCAGGGAGGAAAAGGAAATCAAAAGAAAAGAAAATCTGTTGGCTCAGGTCAAGAGAGATTAAGTTAACAGCTTTCTTGTCAAAATTGGGGGAAGTAATCACTGTGGACAATACAAGAATTCAATCATGTTTATGGATAATGGTTACAAAAATTATATTGTCATGCATTTTGTGTATTGGCATGTAAAGACATGGCATATTCTCCTGTTTATTATCAGTCAAAACTCTGATTCAGTAAAGGGATTAATCCAATTCCACTGTTATTTTGGAGGACAGTTGATATCTGAACATAAAAGCTCAGAGATGCATGATGACCCTAAGCAGAGGAAATCGAGAAAACAGATCTCTTGGTGCCCTGACTGGAATAGTTACGCAAGAACCAGGCACAAACCACTCCATTATCTAGGGCAGGCACAGTCCCCAGGGAAGGGAAAGGCAGGGAGCTGAAGGCAAGAAGGAGAGGCGTTGTCAGGGACAGGAACGTGCAATGCAACCTGGCAGCAGAAGGCAGCCAACCAAAGAAACATCTCATCAGGGAGGCCAGATGAGCAACTCTCTCCAGGTGACTCGGCTGGGGTGTGATCAGCAAAACCAGAGTCCTGGGCATCACTCTACTAGAAAGGAAATCCTGCTTTCTAATTTCTACGAAATCCCTGACCAGGGGAAGTCAAGTGGTGCCAGCAATGCTCTCCAGACTGGGAAGACCAACTTGAGGAAATTTAAGAGAGCTTGGGTAAGCTGCAGGCAATTTCCAAGACAAAACTATTTGAAGCATGAAGGTGAAAAAAGGAGACAAATCACTTAAGGCAGAGCATCAGCATTTGTGGATATTGTTTCCTTTGTCCACAGAAAATGCAGAACAACAACTACTGTCATAAAAAGCTCCATTACACCAGTGATATATCACTTGACTAGGGTTCCCATAAATACCAAAAGTTTTTCTGGAAGCTCCTTCTGTTGTATCAAGTGTAAGGGCTGGGACTGTATTCTGATTTCCAGACAGAGATATGGGCTTGATTCTTTCTCATCTTGCTTCCTAGTAAATCATGTAATACTATGAAGTCTGTGTTCCCACATTACCATCACACTTGCTTTATAGTCATTCAAAAGACAACCTAGGATGCAAAATAGCTGATCTTTATTATCATTTTTCTCTAAGATTTAAATGTTGGATACACACAAGACCAGACATCTTAGAGTAATTTTATGCCAGGAAGTCCACTGAAGTAATTGCTAATTACACAGAAGCTAGATCAGGATCAGCTCTCAGGGCAAGTTTATTGATTTTCTCATTCTAGTTTTGATTTCTTACACTCAGTCATCACTGACTTAGCAACAGTGAAAGTAATGATCAACATTAGTACCTAGAAAAATTGGGGCAGAGAGAGACACTTCCCACACATTCAGCACAGCAAAACGCCTTTTGGAGTAGAGTGGTCAATATCTCCTTTGCTAGGTGCAGTAAGAACACTTGCAAAATATGTCATCTTTCAAGCAAAACTTGATTATTATACTTTCCAAATCATATTCCACCAGTAAACACATTTCTCAAGAACTTGGTGCATCATTCATGATTTTGTTTCCCTACAGAAACTTGCCTAGGCCTCTAGGAGTTGATATTCCAGAAGTGATGGAATAATCTGAGTAGTGTAGGATGTTTTTTCAAATGCATCTGAGCCTGAACATACTCTTTTTTGAACAGATAAGATAAATAGAACAGATAAAGCTTGCCATCTAGAGGAATTGTACAGAAATCCACTTTTCTTTCTACTGAATATGTTCATGCAGTTAGTCATGTGAGTGTGAACAGACCAACACAAGCAAGTGAGACATTTCAGTATTGATCATAACTTCCAAAGAGATTGAAACAAGGTGATAGGGATACCTCCCTTCAACTTGTTCTTTTTGCCATCCAGTATAAAGATCCCTGCTCCAGCTTGCTTTCATAACTGCTCAACAGTGATATCCCCTTCCTATCCCTTTCTATGCAATAATGAGAAGAGACAGCAGAGGAGTGAACCCTGATATTTTGGCGAGGTGATGTAACACCCCAGCCATGGAGCCACCAGCTCACAGGCTCAGCAAGGAGTTTTACATTAAAAATATATATAATGCTCTTAATTATCTTCAGACTGCATAAAGAGAAGAAACCACAGACTTTTCCTGAAGAAGTACTTCTGCTGATAATTTAGGGGAGAAAATAAAAGAACTTGACAAAATTCAGAAGGGTTTCATACAATCTAGGAAAACATTCCATTTAAGTATTGACCCAGCACACATCAATCCACCCCACTTAAAACTGAATCCCTCCAGGATTAATTAATGCAACACAACAAGAGAGAAACAAAGAAAGAGAAGAGGGATCAAGGAGAGAGAAGAAGCAGAGAGAGAGAGAGAAATATAGCTACCACTGGAACCTTGTGGAAGACCGGCTCTCACATGTCCAGGTAGCAGAGCCATGACAATATAGAGAGCACATGCTTTCGATTATATCTGCTCCGGTCCCTGTGGCCACCTCCCCACAGGCAGGACCTCTGGCCCACTGGCCATTCTGGGGCTCTGAGGCCAGGTAAGGGGCAATGTTCCCACTGTCCCAACCCATCCAGGGCGGGGTTAGGGGCTCCAGGAAGTGCAGAGTGTGTTGAAGTGTTCCTGGGCTTTTTTGACCAGCAGCGGCCATGGGGCTGCCTTGTGAGGCTCACGGGGGTTGGCATGCAGGATACCACGTTACCTCACCTCTGTGAGGTTCGATCCATCCCATCCACCTTCCATACACACACTAGAGCTAGTTCCAACCCAGTATTGTAATCTGATGCCTCACAGGTGGAGTCTGGAGGATAGGCAAGATGCCCCTTTTGAAATGCTGGCAAATCTGAATTATCCCATGGTCTAATGGAGTCCTATAGGTGTTTCCTAGACAAGTGGCATGAGCATCTCTGCTTTACCTCAGCTTGCTACTGCCATTACTGACACACAATATGAAAATTTGGGGCTCAATTCCCCCATTTGCTTCAAGGAACTGAAATATCAGCCTTTTTGTTTTTCAGGACATCACAGCACACCACAGAAAGACAGTCCATGGAGAGGATTACATGAACAGAAAGGATCCAGGCCACAAGGTATTGGAGCTGCCCGAAAAACACTGTTGATAAAGGAAGGGTGAGATTGTACAACTGTGGCCTGGTAAAATTTTGAATGTGCATTGCAGGAGTCACAGAGCAGCCACATACAACTTGCGGATGGGATTTCCAATTCTTCAGCAGTGCATGTGGAATAGAGTGGAGGGAAGGTGATCATGGTGGGCAGGCATGAATGCATCCAGGTGGCAAGGCATAGGGAAATCAGGACTCCCGCTCTTAAGGGGACAGCAAGCTGGCCTGGCTGTGTGCCGTCCAGCTGAGGCTGCTGTGCCAACCACTCTTGGCAAACACGCAAAGTGACTCCCAGCTACTTTGTCTTGCATAAGAAACTGTTATGTAAGCACCAGCATGGACCACAGTGGTGCAATTATTTGTCAAGATGCAGTGCTGGTCATTGACTGTTTGTTAAATTGCCTCAATTTCAGATCTTAGCTTCTGCCGTGAGTGCCGATGCTTCAAAGAGATTATGAGAAGAGTGAGTACCACTCTCATTTCACTGGATGGAACGTAATATCTCCTTCCAGCTTCAGGCATAGCACGGTAAAACAGTAAACAGAGCTTCACATTAATTTCCATTACATTTGGTAGGGAGAGCTTTGTATAATTAAGCAAATGGCCCTGTCCTGCTTCTTTTGAAGTCAAAAGGAGTTCTGCCGTTTACAGAAATTAAAAATAGAAAAATGTTCACTGTGCTTTTGCCTTTTCACAGTCACATTGATATCAGAAGAGTCATGTCTTGATGGAAGACGGTGAGTGGCTGACAACTTACACCAGAGGCAAATGTGACTGATTGTGAGCTGTCATCCCTCAGGCTAATTATAAACTCATCAGCTCAAGGATCCTTCTGAGTTCACTTTTAGGGATCAGTGTGGTTAATCCTCCGAACTGTAATTTTTAGCCTTGCAATGACATACCTCAGTACCTATGTTTAACTTCTGGACTGCCACTCCTATGGGCTGAGAAGCTGATAACAATTAGATGAGTCGTCCCCAGATCAGTGCTGGCCTCATATGTCACCTATCCTGCTGTACCCTATTGTTTAATCATACATCACTCCTCTTAATGAGACTCATTTATCTTTTTCTCAATTTTTTACTATTTCTTGCTTTACTGACTTTTGTGATGGAAAAAAGAGAAACCCTAATTGCTCCCCTTCAAGTGACATGAATACTTGCAAGAGCACAAATAAGTGGTGGTAAACATCTGCTTGACAAGAATTTTCCTTTTTGTCTTTCACTTCGGAAATTTTATGAATAGCTACAGCTCTGCTGATAAAAGATGAGCAATACACAGCCTTCATTTGAGAAATTACAAGCACAGGGAACATGGTAATGTAAATCTTTCAGATCCCTAGTGGCTTGGTGGTGATTATAAGATCTAGTTGATCAGACTGAGAAAACCTTTTCATCAAGAGCTGCCCTTTGCACATTAACCTACATGTGCATAATCCTGTGAACGCAGTGTCCATAATAGCCTGTGTGCACAGCTGTGTCAGACTGTGTCAGCCCGGGGACAACAAGAGTTTACAAGTTCAGCTCTTCATTGAAAGGCAACCACCTTTGTCCTTGGCTCACATCAGTTATTGCAGACAGAAAAACGCAGGGAGAAAAGTAATGGAACTGACTGACTGTGGCATCCAGGCTTGTGCAGAGGCAGACGGAGTGCTTTGGTCCTTCTGGGCCAGTTGGAGAATGATCTTGACTGTCACAGAGAGAGAACTGTGTGTTTTAAACAGCAATTTTCCCTAGGTTCAGGCCTTGAGGGCACTGATATGCCTCAGTTACCCTCAAGAGTCTTCCAGGGCCTTCACTATCCCCGCTCAGCCCAAGGTATTTTTTTCAGTTCCATCTAGGCATGCTGTTCAGCCATCACCTATGCTGCAACAGGCTGGGACTGAAGAATGCTGGAATTAAGGAATCCTTTTTGATGCCTTTGTTACTTGCCAGGTGTTATGCAGCTGTATTTAGTGCTGGCCTAGAGCTGAGGGGCGTATTTGATAAACTCTCAAGGACTCTGCTCCCTCTGTTTTGCTGTTCTTTTCTAATATACTGGGATGATGTTCATCCTTGAGATCAATTGCACTTTACTGAAAATATTGAATTCTTGAGAATCTTCCAAGTCATCTGCTGTAACTTTGTACAGCTTCTCTGTAGTTCAGCTAGATAACACATATACAAGGATATCTCATCAAAGGGAAGAAGAACCCATAAAGCAAGAAGTGTTGACCGACTTTCTAACAACCTCTGCCTAGTTATAAAAGACTTGGCTGCAAGGGTTTTCAGATTCACAAACCTCAGCTACTCTGCTATCAACATTAGCCTAATACAACAGAAAAAAAAAAAAAGAAACAAAAAAGTTGGAAACTATTTCAAGCTTTGCAGTGTCAGCAGACAAAGAATTTTGGCTCTAACAACTGCTTCCCGATAAAACCATTCTACAGATTCTGGTTCTTCACTACCTCGGAATTAATGTAGGCTACTCTTCACCTAAGCACGGGGATTTCAGAATGATACTTGAGGGAGGAATCTCTGCTCCCATATGATCATGGTTTTTATCCATACATTGCATTAGAACAAAAAAAACATGCCAGACACCAGGGAGAGAATAATGAGGCTGCTCAGTGGTTCAGCCCTTATTTCATTGTCTGAAAATCTCATTGACCTGTTGTTATGGGTTTGGTTTCATTTTTTTTTTTATTTTCTCTTTTCTCTGTGGGTAGTGGGGGGTCCTTTCAGCCTCTCCCCTCTCCTTGGGGGCTGGCAGGGCCACACTGGGCCAGGAAAGCCCCTGTCTGCCTGGCCCACATGGTGTTGCTATGGGGGCAGCGGCCATAGTGCAGGACTGGAGCAGCCTACAGCAGCGCAGCTGGTGCACAGAGGTGCCATGGCCAGGCCGTGTCATGCCAAGGCCATTTCTCCCCCCTGGCCACAGCCATGTATGCCCCTGGGGCTCACCACGTGGCCAGCGCTAGCAATGGTAGCGTAACAGCAGATGCAAGGAACTCTTGGGTTTTCTGGGCCGTGGGGGCTGATGGACTGGCGGAACCAGGACTGGCATTGTGCTTAGTCACAATTCTGTCCTTGCTGACCATGGGGCCATGCGGTGCGGAGGTGGTTAGGCACAGCTACTGGCACGAAAAGGCGTCCAGTGCCACAGCTTCTTCCCTCATGACCCTCTGATCTTCTCTGCTGGCATTTCAGCACGACCAGAGCAGCAGTGGTGCACCCTCTCTCTCTCTCTCTCTCTCTCTCTCTGCAGCAGCCCTGGGAAAAAAACAGTCACAAAAGTTTCTTCCCTTTTTCTTCAGGGAGAGCGTCCACCATTTTCCTCACAGCAGCTGCTTCACAAGACTGGACTGAGAGTTTGGTCAAAAAAGGGCTTTTCTGTTTTTCTTTGTTGCTTTTCCTTTTATTACCATTGTTCTCTGTTCTAATATATAGTTAAATAGATATATTATTAAAAAGCTGTTTTCCTTTTCCTATACTTTTATCCCCCTTTTTGGCTTTAACATTTAAAATTGTATAGCTGTCTTTCAAACCAAGTCACCTATTCTGCCTGGTTCATGCTCTTTGCACCATACATGCTAAGGAGAAAAGCACAAAGACATAGTTGTGAACAGCTGTCAACTTCCTTTGCCTGCTGGCCATGAAACAGCCAATTAACTGCTTTCAGATGCAGTTAATTTGCTAAATTAGGAAGTGTTGCATCTCTGTCTAAGGTTTCAGAAATACTTGGGCTGCATGGATATTTGATTGTTACACTGTTCAATCAACTCAATGTTTATTGAGTGTTGAGCCCATACTTCTGGAAAATCAAATATATTATGTATCCAAAACTGGACATACAGAAATGAAACTGCTTCAGTCACACAGTAACTTTCTGAATATTTTGGAGATTCACTTAGAATATATTGAGGGAAGGAAATGTGAGTTTATCTAGCAGAGAGAAGTTTAATTCTGCTGCTGATATCACTCAGACCAAGATTTCAGCCATGGTCTAGCTTTGCAAAGAATGTACTAAACGCCCTCCCTCCTCCTGTCCTTGAAAATAAAACCGCAAACATTTCCTTGCCTGAGTCAAAAAGAGAATCAGTAAGTCAATGGTAATAGACTTATACACTAAACTCAGACTAAGGTTTCATTTAAACTAAATTCAGAGCCACTCTCTGAGGAGAAAAGGTGGATGTATCACAGCAAGGTCTCTAAACTGATACTAATGTAACTTTTTTTTGACCCAGCTTGCCAGGGAAATGGTGCCTGCATGAATTGCATGGCCCTCCTCACTCATTCACGTAAAGAGCAGATGTTCAGCCCTGTAGTTTAGGCAGTGATTTGTTGAGTTCTCTCATTTAAATCCTCCAGCATTCAGCAAAGGAGTTTTAAAGTCATTCGTCATACTTCTTACTGGAGAGGAAGGTTTGAGGACTGCAGGACATGATGTATGATTAGAAACTGAGGGAGCAGGTTTCTTCCGACTGGGGAAGAGAAAGTGAAGGGCAAGGTGTACAATTAACTATGGTTGGGGACAGACAGAAGACCAGAAATTTTACAAAGGTGCAGAGAGGTGAAAGGGTAAGAGGAAGCTGTCAGAAGCTGAACTTCGTTCTAAAGAAAGATTTCTTCAGAGAGTGGGAAAGCAAAGGAAGAGGTTGTCCAGAAAGCCAGCTGGAGAATCTCAAACTCTACTTGATACAGTCCTGAGAGATGTGATCCAGCTTGGAGCAGCATTTTGAACTAGGAGACCTACAAAATTCCCTTCAAACACACTTACCTTGACATTGACACCTTGATAACCAAGATGCTAAATATAAATTAATGAACATTAATAGCACTCAACCCAAAATTTCATATAAATGAATTTACATAAAGCCCATCATACGAATTTTTAAAACTTTATTAACTTGCTGTTGTATTACAACATATTTTTTTGCTGAGTAGATAAGAACTCACCTGCAATGAACAAGGGACCAGAGTGAAATCCACGTCTTTGAAATCTCATGACGTTTTCATGAAACTTTATTTTTAGGCAGACATGAAAAATAACTGACAACTGGAGATGAGAGCTCACTTTTAAGGAAGTGTTTCCCAGTTTTGAAGTCCATTCATGAATCCATAGCTGCTTTTCTAGATGGATTACTGGTTTTATGGCTCCTATGGCCCTGAGGGCACCAGGGAGTCTTGTTCTACTGTCAACCTCTTAAATGATTTCATCTCCTCCACCATTCATGATCACACATCCTCTTTCTGTCAGCTACAATTATTTCTTCCATGGAAAACTCCCAGTTAAGAAGGCCTGAGCGTATATCAAAACAATGGCAGGATCAAGAAGTCAAAACCTATGATGCTTCTAAATCGCTGTGTCTCGCTATAGCTGGAAAGCTTTTCAGCTTTTCATAGGATTAAGGTCAGAAGTTTCGTCTTTCCTTCCTCTGCAAGCCCTCCCCTTATGATTTTAACTATATTGATTAGCAGCTTTATTACCATACCCATATCCAGCATGAAGCTCTCTGTCAAGAATAATCTAATAACAACATTATTTCAGTGACTTCTGACCATGATCTGGCAGTTATGGTGATGCACTAACAAGAATGGTAGGATGAACTATGGTTTAGACATTCAAAATCTAAAAAATTGCTTTTATTTATATGATTGCATTCTAGAAGATAATTTTATTTAGTTCAATTGTTTACTTTTATATTTATTTTCATACTCCTTTTAACCCAAATTTTTCACTTTTCCTTTTTTTTTTTTTTTGTTTCCTACTGAGAATGCTGTAGAAAGTAAAAGTATTGAATTTTCATTTAAAAAAAATCCATTATTTTGCTGTGTTCTGGCACTTTCCACTTTGTCTCCCAATCCTTACCTGTTCCTTGTGGCATAAAGCTTATTACCAGTGATTTCAGAAAAATAATACATACTTAAGAAAATTTCCTAATTTGGTCAATTTCTGAAAGATATACGTGTGGATGTTAAGGGATTTCTCTTCCTGCAAGCATTCCTCTCCAGCTAATGGTGATGACAGCCTTTGTGCCTCTCCTCTTAAGTGCTGAATCACTCTGAATTTTCTTGTCTTTGACAAGTGCTATGGCCATTTTCTCAAGTGACCAATCATGTAATATCACCATACAGCTAACTTGTAGTCTGTCAACTCACAAAGTTGTGTCTTGTTTAGGCTTTTACAAAGCTCAACTCCTCATATGAAATGGGAATTATAATTTTAAAAAACATTTTTAAAACCAGTATTTTCAGGCTAATGGATGAAATTAAAAGAAATGCAACAGAGGTTATAATGACTCTCCCAATCCAAGTGTTTTTATTTGAAGCAGAATATTTAATAATAAATAAATATTATAAATATGATAAATGCAATACCTGACAATAATAAATATGATAATTGCAATACCTGACAATCTTATTTAAATAACATATGCCTTCATGAATACATGATTTATGGTTTGTATTGTCTTTGCACTTACCAAAAACGGCTGGTATCCGTATGCATTTTTTGCAATGTTTCATGAATGTCCCTGATCCACACAGCACACAGTCTTGCTTGACTGATCTAACCAATTGTTTCATATTATCCACTCAATGAAACTTCAGATTGTCTCTTCCTTGACATACTCTTCACTTTGAACGTAAATAGTTCCAAATTACCATGCTGTGCCAGGGTGAAATGCAAGTGAGATTGAATGAATACCAAGTAACATTAAGATGTCAGTATCAGACATAAAATACCGTAATAACTTGACAGAGTCCTCTCAAATAAAAACATGCACAACTAGTTAATGAAAAATCCTCTGAGCTTGGCAAGCTAAATTAGCAATGTCTGTGGGCTTTTATATGTTCTAAGAGTCTCTGGCCGCAACACACAACTTGTAGCCAACGGTGATTTTCTTCATGCTGACTACACAATAATCACACATAAAGAAAATTCAGGGGTTTCTAATCCTTTATTACTCGTACTATGAATACGAACACTAATACTACAAATACTAATAATGGATTACGTGTTACAAGCTTTTTTGTAGTCTGGAATAGTTTATGTTTCTCTAATCACATTTAGATAATTATAACCTTTGTTACAGGGTATTTCAAATATCTCTATTAATATATAGGATGTTTCAAAAAGACTAACCAATTATAGAATGTTTATCTACAGACTTCTTCTCAACCAGTCTTGAAGCAGCATGCTTTCCGTACAATATCTAACACCACAGGATACTTTAAGATTTAGTCCTCAACTAATCACTCTTTAGAGTGAGTTGTTCATGACCTGTCCTTCAGTTATCCCTCCAATGATATTATCGAGCATGCAGTGTCCACATGTTGTTCTTCTCATCTTCTCCATTCCTGTCTTTCCTGTTTCGACCTTCCATCTGATATGCACAGCTTACTGAAATCTTAGACATACTGTAAATACAGCTATATATTCTGCTACAACTATGCTACAGCACATGACAGCAGTGGCAACATAACAACAGTGTTTCTGGGACACTGTGCTTTAATCTGTCTCTCCTTCCCTTCCTCTCTCTCTCTCTCTCACTGGAAGGTTGGCAAGATGTGCCCAGATCCTGTAAAATTAGGTCTTCTTTTCTAACTGACCAGACATTACTGAGGAACACTGTAGCTTTTTTCAAAGTACTGGCTGACAGATAAAGGAACTCAGACAAGTACCTTCTCTTTTCCAGTGTATTGAATCATTACACTGAGCTTTGGATAGCAAGATATACATATAAATCTCACATTCTTAGAATCATAAAATCATTTTAGTTGAAGAAGACCCTTAAGATCATTGAGTCCAATGACTAACCCAGCATTGCCAAGTCCACCATTAAACCATGTCCCTCAGCATTGTATGCACATGTATCTTAAATACCTCCAGGAATGGTAACTTAGGACTTCTCTGGTCAGCCTATTCCAATGCTTGAAACCCCTTTTCATAAGGAATTTTTTTCTAATATACAATATAAACTTTCTGTGGCATAACTTGAGACCTTTATCTCCTATCATATAAAGCAGAATAAAGACAAACATTTGACCTAAGACAAATTTAATTTAATTTCAGTATTAAAGGGTTTACTCAAGAAACTTTTTGGATATGACAGTAAATACAAAGGGTCACAGGATAAGAAACAATTCAAAGCATTTGGCTAAACTAGTAAAATTATGAATATGTAATACCTGACTCATTGGGAAATATACACACGAATGATGGATACTTCAGAGGTTCTTCTCTATTTGTAGAATGGGTTCTGCAGTGTAGGGCCTTCTGTAGTCTTCTAGTTTTCTGCAACTTCTGGAAATAATAACTCACAAACTTTTCAACAGCTTCATGTGATTCATGTATTGCATGTACCAGGAAACAACAGTCTTGGTATTAGATCATTGCTGGCTTCTCAAACACAGCCTCATGGAAAACACAGCCCTTTCAGAAATGAAAAGCTGATTCCTCTTCTGGACTAAGGAATCATCTCTGCATTAACAATCGTGACCAGAGTACATTTATCCAAATGGGTTATTTACCTCTGGAAACCAGCAGAAAGAAGGAGAGAGGCTCAAATACAGAACATAATGGTTATCTAGGAAAAATTATATAGAAGACCAGATTTGAAGCGTACTAACAAGTTTTGGTTGCAAGGTTGGAATAGATTTGCTCTCAGAAGAAACGTTGTTTAACATAGAAATGCGCCTAATTATAGGCTCTGCATGAGCCATGCAGAGCAGAAGCCCTTCATTTGAGATCAGTATATTTCCAAATTTGCCATGAAACTGCTGTAATAAATTAAATGCCTCAATTTCTCACATTTTGTCTTACTTGGCTGTTATTTAAGAAACCCTTCAGCAATTTTGATGCTACAACATGCATTTTTTTTTTTTGCTTGTCCCCTCTCCCCATCCTGCCTTTGCTGTGATCTGCGCCCCAACAGCACAAGTCTTATCGCCTTTTCAGGAAGACCTCACAGTATAAACAGAAAAATTACTAACTTTTTCTGTAACGTATTTCTGGGATTAGTAGGGAGGTTTCTGATTTACCTTTGCACATGGCAGTGGTGCTTAAGGATGCCCCATCTCAAACCTTCCTAACATCTCTTTCTGTTGGTAGTCGTAAGTGGGTCATTTCACTTCTTATGCAGGGCACTTGCTTATATTCCTTTCCTCTGGCAAGGACTCACAACCACCATCACATTGAATGAGCAGCAAAGTAAACAAGCTGACATGAAAGGGAGAGAAGAGAGGCCTCTTAAATGGTACCTTGCTTAAGAGGCACCTCTGTTGATGACTTGAGTCCTCTGAATCTGATTTATGGGCCCGAAGATACCTACATCCTTTATTTCCTGACAAAAAACCCCACAAGCTGACTGGTGAAGGTATGTATATCACAGCTTTAAACTTTGAGTGCAGGAGATGCCACTTTTCTGCCACAATTTTTCCTGTTCGCTCTGGTCTTGACACTGCTGCACCTACCAAGAATTCAGAAATGTGGATTAATTTGAATTTCAGCTTTTGGGGTCCCAAACTCATGTTTTCCCTAATGGCCTATTCCTTGGACTGTTCTCTTATCTATTCTTGCTGAAGTTCCAGTCTTATACTTGAGCACTTGTGGCCAGAGGAAGGAGAGAAGCCTGCCTCTGTAAACACACTGTCTCACAATGCACAGTGGAGAGGAGCACTCTGCCTTCTCCTCCCTTCTCTGGGGGCTGTGCCTATGTTTTCACCCTGTAGTTGCCTCCTAACAGCTCTATAATCAGACAGACAGGGATGAACCCCTATCTTTCATCTCCACAGGAGTGATCTACCTGTTTGGTTACAGAGTCAAGTTCTTCTTCCCCTCCCACCCTAGTGTATAAAAAAATGCATGAGTAGCTTGAAGACACATGTGGATACTGCTTCACTATGCTCATGCCCATCTCTTGCTTGCCCAGTGAATCATAGATCACTTCGATGTAAACCTCAGGAGAAGGGAGGGACAAGCCTTCCCTGTGATTTCTACACAAATCCACTTCTGTTAGTCTCCAGTCTTACCTACTGACTGACAGGTTAGGCAGAGGAGAAAAACAGTTTGGGATCCCTCCAGGCAAAGTAGAAGGAAATAAGCCTTCTCTTTGCTGACACCTTTGGTGATAGCTTCAACCTCTGGATAACAGAGGTGGTTCCAACAGGACTGACAGGACATATTTTAAAGGAAACTGGTGATTATCAGTTCACTTTGTGCAGGGCCTGAGCTGAGTGTGAAACTAGGCCATCAGCACAGTATCTGGGGGAACTACTTCACCTGTGAATCCCAGCATCGATGAGACATCCCTTCAGTCTTAAACCACAAAGTTGCCTTGTGAACCTGGCAATTCCTCCAAGCAGAATTTAGCATCTCATGAGCTCAAAGGTAAAGAGTGCAATCATCACCAGTAGACACGTCAAGCACAACATATATTTTATTGATTTAATTTCCAAGAAAGTTGAAAACCACAGATGAAGAGTTGCATAGAATAATCCCTACATTTTGTGAAGAATAGTCCCAGTTTTTATGCAGTCCTTCATTTTGATTTGTGTATCATTTTAATGGAAGGATGACCTAAAAGTTTGACTGTACTTTGAAGGAAGCCATTGAAAATATACAAATTATCAACTGTATCCGAAATATCTTAGTCATACCAGAGAACACAAAGCTCAGAAGCTTCTCCTAAAAATGCTGATTTTTGTCTGGTGATATCAGTCCTCTGGCTATTATTAGAGCTTGTAATGATCACCATTTTTACCTTGAGATTTGAGAAGGAGGTAAGTCCCACAGAGAATGGAATGCTTTTGAATAATTCATTGCAAGGAAATACAGTTTTGGTTTTCAAATATATAGAAAATTTTCTACAGACAGAACTCTGGAAATTAATAGTTATTATCATTGCTTTTATTTAATTATTATTACTGTATTAAGTAGATTTGTTACCTACATAAGGCAAACTCATATCTGCAATTAATACAAAGATTTATTTTTTCAGTAGTTGGAGCATTTATTTGAAAGAGCCTGCATTCATATGAAATGGTCTTTATATACTTGGAAATTAAGAAATAAACCCATATAATAGATATAATCTTTCTGTGTAGTGTTTCAAAATGTTTATGCCCTTCTAGTACCTTCAGTACCTGGGGTTGCAGTATGTTAAATTTCTTCTTTCCTTGAAAATCTTTTTCACATTATGGGAGGGATGTTCTTTCTACAAACTTACAGTGCATGTAATTTAAAATTGACTCTCTGACTTCAAGATTTGCCGTTGAGTTTTGGCACTGAGAAGAATTTGTCTTCAGTAATGGAAAGACATATTAATACTGGCAGGAACATTCCACTTACTAAAAGGGAAATATTATCCTTTGTTGAGATAAAAGATTCCTTATGTATCCTCCATCAGTCTGAGGCATTATGACATTTCCTATCACTGTACCACAAGAATGCTCCTCCTGGGAAATGCACAGACTATACTAACGAGTATGTTCACACATCAGAAGGAATCTTTCTTTTCTGCCTGTAAAGTGGCAAAATTATTCTTAATCTAATAGCACTGAGCCACAGCGGAGAGAATGCGTAATTGCTTGTAAATAATAGGTCAAAATGACCAAGCATGACATTTTTAAAGTTCAAACTCTCTCATCCGTAGTTATCATACATTGCATTATGGCTATTCATAAACAGTATTTGTCAAGCACTGTGTGCCAAAGTGAATTATTTTGTAGTAAATCCAAGAACAAGTGAAACAGTGCTTGTTGAGGTTTGCTTTCAATTTCCTTTTCTAACTTCTGTGCCATTTTAAACAAATGACATTCTGGTGAGGTGAAGAGGACAGAGCAAAGCACCAGAGATCACCTGAAGGTCAGCATACAACAGGTTTCTTCATATTAAATCTGTTAGAGCTGCTCTGGCTTTCTATCCAACAAAACAATGTTTTGCATAACAGAAATGCAAGGAGTGAAACAGCTACGAGATTTAGATACCAGGAAACTGCTTTTCAAGGTTCCAAAAAGCCTGCTCATTACAACGTCAGATAATTGACTATTAGACAGATAAAACCACTTCTTTTCAAAGCAGACATCAAGGAGCAGACCTTGGGCTCTGAAGCAGAAGTTACAACTCTCAAAATTGACCCTCAGTTTGCATACATATGAAAAACCTCTCTTTCCTTGTATTTTACGGCAGATTGTAAGAAACCGATAATGTCTCTTCTCATTTCCATAACAAAGCTCTGCTGAGAGACTGTCTCAGCTCAAGTGAGTAAAACCAGTTCTTCACAAGAATAAAAGAAAGAAGAAACCATTATATTTAAAAAAAGAGAGAGAGAAAAGAGAGATAAATTTTGAATTCTGATTTGTGCAGTGGGTGATGAACTTCCCTTTCCCCATTGTATGCTGCTCTGCAGTACTCATCGCTCCCCTTTCAGAATGACTTGTTTGACCAACTCTTTCACAAAGCCACCGTCTTCCTTCAGGGTTATGCTTAAACAACTCAAGGATTGCTTCAGCCAGAAGCACTTTCACACAGCTGGAGCCAAAATTGCCCCAAGGAAATTCTAAACCATATTGGATGAGAGTTCTGACAGTACTTTTAATGGAGTCAAAATTTCACTTCCAGAATGGTGATAAAGCAGGCAATCTAGGAGAATCTCTTCTTCCAGAAGGACTTCCTGTAAGCATAAAATAGCTCCATGGCTGGCTGGACACATGTTGAGGACCACAAAACAACCTGCCTCAGTGTATTCAGTCTTGCATTACATTGACTTTCTATAAGGTTTTTTGCTCTGTGGCTTCCTCTTCTTTT
>VXBA01004482.1:0-23696 GCA_013399895.1 Serilophus lunatus | reverse complement strand
TTTTTTTTTAAATTTTCACAATAGTCAATATGTCAGGCTAAGTCTTAGCTTTCGGATATTTGCTCTCAGAAATCAAAAAGTGTGAATATTATTTAGGAGCTTGCAAAACCCTTCTAAGAAGGGCACTATCAAATGAACAAAGAGGAAAAAGAATACTTTGACCTCTTCATGATTGAGAAGCATTCAAACTTTCAAGAGTTCCCTTAAGTGGCCATTAGAGACTGTTGAGGGTAAATGAAGCTTGTACAGAAAACGGCTGTTTTAGTTGAAAAATCTCTAATTAGAAATAATATGTCAACATCCATAAATATGTAAGGAAATAAGCGTGTGGGAATTATAGAATCACAAAATCATGGAATGGTTTTTGTTGGAAGGGAACTCAAAGATCATTTAGCTCTAACTCCCCTACCAGGGGCAGGGACACTATCACATAAAACAAACTTCAGGAAGTCATTGCATAAAATAAATCAGATGGAAAAGCAACAAATGAGAATGAGATAAACAAGTCAAGTACAAATGGATGGAATTGCTTCACTGGGAAAGCGTTTTGCAAATGGCATCCTGAATTTTCATTTCTCTTTGTGCCTTGTTGGCATTCTCACATGTCAATTCTGAAGGGGGAGACACAAATTTCCCAATAATTCCCTCTTTTCTGGTGCTTTCAGACTGTCTATCCATTACCTTCAGTTTCTTTTTTGAAAAGCTGAATGCCCTGCTACTGTCATGCCACTGTCCCACTGTTCCTTTCCCACCTACATTGTTTCTAAAATATGTCTTGCATATTCTCTCCTAATTGTGGTTTTAACAAAGCAACATAAGGAAGTATTGTACTGTTGTATTTACTTCCCTTCATTGAGATGTGGCTTTCTGATAATGAAGTTGAGCTTGTAAAACTTGATCAAACCTGTTGCATCCTGAAGCAATTGTGCAAAATAGTTATGGCTGCTCTAACCTAATCACAAGCAAAAACATGTAGGTAGCTGTAATTATCAAAAGTTTTGCCATCTGATAACATTTACAGCAAACACAAAATTAAAAGACTTAAACCAGAAGCAAATAAGTGGAAGTCCTTTCTTTTCTTTTCTTTTCTTTTTTTTTTTTTTTGAGTAACTGACTACTGACTTTTCCCTGAAGTTGCATAAACATTTCATCTCCACCAGAAAATCTATCCCGAACATTTTTCTTCACTAGATGTTGGAGGCTGAATTTCTGTGTTCTCCTTCAGCACTGGAAGTACTTGAGACCCAACTGATAAAATATCTGATAAGGACGAGCGTGAGGGCTGGTTCATCAGGTATATGCCAAAATTTGTCTGAAAAAAAGCAAAATATTTATTAAGATGCAACAGATGTTATAGTAAACAGACATATAGAGAATCTCACAACAGAGATGTTTACAACAACACTGCCTTAAGAATAAGGAGGTATATACCATGTCCATATAATTAAGAACATTCTTAACTCATTAACTATAATAGACCAGTAAACAAAAGCTAAACCCATGCTATTCAAGAACAATACCTTAAGTAAGTGGATAAAGAACATAGTATTTCATCATGAATATCATGCATGTAATTTACACTCATTCACAATCTTGTTATGTAATGACTGTTCTGGCTTCTTGACAAATGCAATTAATGCACTATCACAAACAAAGTCTATGCAGTGAGAGAACGCATGTGTGCTCCAGCAGCAAGGAAGTCTTGCATCTTCTACCATGAATTATTTGCTTTGTTAACAGAACTTTGTCCTGTCTAGCCTTTGTGAATTTCCCTTAATTTGTGTTTATGAATATTTTAGTATGTTTTACAGAAAATATGCAGAAAGTTTGTTTTATTAGGACTCTCACTTGTTGTCTGTCATTATCTGTGAATCTATCCTATATAAATATTAGAAATACTTGGAATGAGGCTTTGTGATACTAAATAATAAAGAGGAATGTATTAACCACTTTATCCACTGACCATGCAGCCCTCAGAGGCACTAAAAACCTAATCTGAGTGTCTGCATTTTTATATGCGCTCTTGATCTTAAGCAGTTGAATGTTACAGTTGTAATTGTGAGGTTAGTTGTGATCTGAAAATGTCACAGGAGGAGACTGGTGTGGTTTTGGGATTTTGTTTTCCAACAACAGAGAATTTAGAAATATGCAAGAAAAAGACTTGTCATCTCATGGTAATATTTTCCAAAGCATTAGGTAATAGTTAATTAAAAAATGTACAAAATAGGAAATAAAGAAATGCTGAAGTCCGCGTTAAATTGAGAACTGAATTTTAAAATTCAGAATGTCTTGGCTCCTCAAACTGAGGACCTTGGAAACCCAGTACTAATTTTCTTGTCTCCTTTTACATGTTTCAATAAAAAGTATTTTGCTTTGGTAGACTACAGCCAAAATGTATAAGTCATTCTAAAGTGTAAAGTAAATAAATAAGCAAATGAAATTACTTAAAAACAAAACTCTATTATCCTTCTCTATTTCCTGATTACATTTACTGCCATTGTTCAGATTGATGATGCTGAAATTGAGAGAATTACATTTAAAGCAGGTTTAGAAAAAAATACTAGGTAAAAAGAATTGCAATAAATTACAAAAATAGTGTTAGGTGAATTTAAGGGAGCATATTTGACAGACTAAATTGGAAGGCAGTATTTATTCTCCTGTTCCTGCATTGTATAATTAAATAAAGAGACAGTAATGAGATAACAAGAAAAAGCTTTTAGTCTTTGAAGAATTAGCAAGAACTAAAACTGAGACCAACTCCTAAGTAAGAAAGATCTATCTAAACATAGCCTCAGATTCTGAATTTGGGTCTTTCTCTTTCATTTGTAATCCTAAACATCAAAAAGAACAACAGGCCCCAAGCTCAGGGTTTTTTGGCTACTTCTGCTATTCCTTCATCTCTCTGGCATGTCACATACAGGGTATGAGCTAGGCGTATCAGGCCTATCCTATTACTGACACTTTTTGGATACCAGTTTCCATAATGGTGTCAACACTTAGTGGACACAAGATGGACAGTGTTCTAGTATTTAATGCTGAGGAGTGACTGAAGCACAGTAAGATTTCAAACTTCCAGCACAGTGACTCTGTTGCATCAACCATGATGCTAAAAATGGTTAAGTTAGTAAGAGTTTCATGTAAAATATTAAAGTATATCATATTCTTTTTCCATTCTTACTTTTCTCTTTTTTTTTGAGAAGCTGTGGCTTCTCTACTGGCATAAATGATGTCTTTTTCAGACTTGTGGTTAGTAACCTGGATTCACTTCCTGGACCCTAGTGCAAAAATGTCAGCTGCCATAATTTTGTTGTTTTAAAAAATCAGGCAACCATAAAAAAAATTGTAGAATTAATATTAGTTCATGCTCCACTGTATTTCACACAGAAAGGAATTTTATAGTTCATCCATGCAAATTAACTTATTTGATACAAGAGAAATTTTTATTTATATTTACTGTATTGTCATATTGATTTATCTTAAAATAAGACTAAAATACATCTGGGCAGACTGTTCACTGTGGAGAACTTAATTTACCATTTTTTCTGTTACTGTGAATCCTTTAGCAAAGTTTGGTTTTTGTTTGGTTTCTTTGGGCTTTCTTTGTTTTTCAAGAAAAGGCATGTGTGAACACATTTTGTCTTGAGAAGTTCTCAAATACTATTTCAATACTGGTCTTCAGTATTTCCCTACTCTGATTGGGCAACTGAAGTCTGAAGCATTTTTTTCAGTGAGCGATGCCTAAGGAGTTTTTAAGGTGATGATATACTGGTAGTATACATATTTAAGTACCAATACCTTTTTGGAATTTCTGACCTCTTTCTTTTTGTGTGTGTGTGTGAATGTTCTTAAGACCAAAATTTAGCTTGTGATTACCAGAAAAAGATTTAAGATCTCTTTAAGTAAATTTCCCCGTTTTTTTCAATAATTACAAATAATGACTAAGCAAGTACTGATAATAGGAATACTACCACTACCCCCACCAAGCAACCACAAAAGCTGTGCATCTGCCGCTTTAGCTGTGTTTCAAGAGAAAGATAAAATGTAGAAATCGGCTCTTCTCACATTTCACTGATGAAAAATGAGGCTTTCAGACGCAGAGACTGCAGCCTGCAGGGCTATTACAATGAACCACATAATCTCTCCCTGCTGCTGCTACCTTTTCTTGGCTTCAAGGGCATTTTACTCTGCATATAATCTCTCCAGAACACACCAAGAACTGGGCAGGGTGTGCTGGACTGTGAGCTCCGTGGCCTTATCTGCTCAACATTCTGATGACAATAAAGACTGTTCCCATCACTGTTAAACGTCACACAGACAAAAAATGTAAAGCTTCTCGATTAGGAAAAAGCACTTCAACAATACTTTGCTGCTGGGAGAAATAGAGAAAACACACTTATTCATGCCAATAGTGAATCATATGATCATCATCACACTCCCTTTAAAGGAGGAGCTATGAAACGCTGTCATTCTTGCATTTTTCAAGTTCATTTAGTGGATCAACAGTAGTACGCTCTGCTCCTTCACTGACAAGTACCATGGGTGCACTCCTTTTGCACCCAGGACAGAAATCTGAGGTGCTACATCTGACAAAGGCTGAGGTGAGATATCTTCAAGCTGCAGCTCCTAAACAACCTGGTAACACAGACTACAACTTGGTATGGAAATATCTTGATAGAATGTGTAACAAGCACATAAATCATACTGCATGTTAATACTTAGCTTTGGATGGATGATTTCTGGGTTTTGACCCCAGATGTAGCTCTCATCTGCCATCTCCCAGGTGATAAATTTACTTGTTCAGGTCTGCTCATTTATTCATAAAATAACATAACCTCTCTCTCATGCAAAGGTTTGGGAAATTCAATTACTAAAAGTGATTATTTTCTTAAAAGTAGGAATGTTCAATTAGCTTTAGATTGACTGAAACTTATTAGTAAAGCATCACAAAATAGGAAAATAGGAGTATTCACCTTCAACATGCTAAATTTTTATACTGGAAAAAAGAAAAATTTTTATTTTAGTGTCCAAAAACCCCATATTGTTCAGTTGAAAACATCTGGACAGCAAAATGTTTTCTAAAGAACTGATTTTGCTTTGCTCTACCTTAAATAAATGCATTTTCCTGTTCAGCCACCGATGAGAAAATAAAATTATATTATTTAAGAGGTCTATTAGTTACAACAATCACTGTTTTGAAATGTTCCATATATTTGAATGAAAAGCATTGCATAGCGTAAATCTCTGCATTACTCTAAAAATAATGATAATGATGCATCAGATATGAGAAGTGATTTGCTATCCTTGCTACAGTTTCAGTAAGCAAAGGTATAGCATCTAATTCTGCAGGAAAATAAGTTCTCTCAAAGCACAATGAGATACATAAAGGAGGATCAACAGCCCAGAGAAAAAAATAAAAAAAGCCTTTTAGCATATGAAGGCATGTGCAAACACAATTGATTTCCCATGATGTATACGATCCATACATTTAGACTGGAGCAGACTCCTAACCCAATTCACTTTGCTACCTTGACAGCAATTCCCAGCTTATAGCACTGCTGAAAATCTTCCGTTATCATTAGCACTAAACTGTGTCTGCAAATTCTGGAAGGCAGGCAAGAATTCAATGTTCTCCATTTTCCATTCATATGTGTTTTGCATCAGGTGGTGAGGCAAGTGAAACAGCATTTGGCTTTTTTATGCCATTTGCTTAATGCAGTTATCTAGTCTTTCATGGTCTCCTGCAGAAATAGACAGCACTCTGTCATACAAGGAGAACTCATTTTCTCCTTTCAGTCAAAAAATTACTTAAAGAATCCTTAATCAGTGTTTCTTCAGAAATCAGAGCTCAGGTTCACTTTGTAGAGATGTTTGCATCTTATTTCAAATTATTACATAAAAGGTTTCATAAAAATCATCTGGCTAGGCTTCATTGCCATGCTTTAGATTTATCAGGAAATATGCAAATTGCTTGTGTGGCTAGTTACAGTAGGTGGTCTGACATTCAGCTGCAATCCATGTATGCAAAGTTTCGATTTTTCAGCTTGGAGCAACAGGCTTTCAGAATCTCAGAGGAATGGAGAAAAACAGGATTTCAGAAATAAATATCGAACTACCTCTTATGAGCCTTACATTATTTAGCTCATTATCGAAGTGCCGCTATTTGGGCTGCCAGTTTGATAAATTTCAAGGTGTTTTTCAGGTTGGTGTTCTTGGAAAAAAATAAATATTGACATCTGGCTCTCTTTCATATGCGCAGTGTCTTTAATGTTTTCACGATCAAATAACTACAGTAGCCTTTAAAAAACCTGGGAAATTATCTTAAATCTTATTTTGGTGCAATAGGGTTTTTTTGTAGATTGAATCAGATTACTGACAGATGGGAGTAAACACCCCTAAATTCCTTCACTGAATCTGCATCTGATAAAAAAAGAAAATGAAGTCTATTAAATGACTCCTTTGCAGAAAAGCGCATGCTAGAGACATGAGTCACCAAAGGATTAGCTCTGCAATTTAACACAGCCACATGAACTCGATGTTCTTTCTCTCTCCCCACTGCGAACTGTGAAAGGTTTGGATCAATGTCCTTCGCTAGGTCAGCTGAGCGCCCTGAAAATGCCACAGTCCTCGGGGGCTGCTCACTGACAACCAGCTGGGGATCATCACCCTACAGATGGCTTGCAGGAGGGGTGGGCTCTGAGGTCTTCTCAGACCAGTTCAGGCAAAACTACCAGTTCAAACTATCTCTTTCAGCTGTCTGCTAACCTTGTGCAGAGAAGGGCATGCTCACAAGATCCCGTCTGCCAGCAGTGCTGAAAGCTGGGAAAACCAAAAAAAGCTGAAGGCTTGTTTCTTTGCAGCGCAAATATCGCAGCGCAGCTGAGGGAAGCAGAGCACACCCCCGCGGTGATCAGCAGTGCCTCGCCTCGTCAGGCGTCTTTTATCTGGCGCCAGCTTGTTCTCGAGAGGCTGGATTGCTCTCTTCGCCTTAGTCCTGTTTGAACGAGTTACTTGGTTGTAGGAGCACTTGTATCAAGAAAATCTTTGCGTTGCTGAGTTAATCAGAAGGAAAGAGGAGCTCATCTTTTGTGGGAAGCATGCCTCTCCTGAGGATCTGTATCCTGGGTAAGGTTTTGTTGCCATTGTCTCCCTGAGTACAGAGTACTTTCCCTCTACAGAGGATTCAAGTCATGATCCAGTAAAACCCATGTGGGCAGAAAAAATCCTCTGCATATCACACCCACTGTGACAGCTGGGCAGCATCCCCGTCCACAGTACCCAAATGTGCTCTGAAGTGTCCCAGATGCTCCAGCTGTGGCTTACCATTACACGGAGAGCCAGGAGCTCATCTCACAAAGATACATGTACTGACTGTGGTGATCTGGATACTAGAGCCCGCTGTGCAACTCTAGGTCACCTCAGGTCTTCGGGAAGCAGTGCCTAGACAGCTGGCCCTGCCTGCGTGCCTCTCCCCAGCCCACTGCACCAGGTGGCTGGCTCTGAGATGGAGCCAGAGGAGCTATTCACCAAGGATAACATTCAATGAAAATGCAGCCCTTTGTTTGCCTAATGAGTCACTGAGATGAATCAATTCATTATTTTTTTCCAAACACAGAATGCACTATATTTAACTTTTTTGTACATTGTTTGGATGAGTGATTTTCAACCTATTTGTTATTGCTTCACCCCAGTGCTGTGCCCAGTCTCTGCAGTCTGGTGGGTACTGTAGAGGCCCTTGAGCCCTGACTGACTGAGGAACTTTTACAACAGAAGCTTAAACAACAGGAAGTAATGAATTTTGAGAAAAGACTTTTCAGCTGAATAAATAACTTATGAGGAGATTTGTGAAGCTTTTGGGAAGCTGAACTGGCCAGCCATCATCTGAGCACTCTCAGTTTCAAGAAGCAATGCAACCTTAGGAAGCAGGACCCCAAATGAACACCTTTATTTCATACTTACTCTCCAGTCACTTTCTTAAACAATTACTCTTCACTTTGACTATATTCAAATCTGTTCTGTTTTTCCTGCTAACTACTTTTTCATAGTAAGAGTAAAGTTTAGTATAAAGTTTAGCTATCATTGTATCATTTCAAACACTTTCAGATTTTTCTGCACATTTCTTTTAAGACATCAGTGCATCAGCTTGTGTTTTTAAGACCAAAATAAACATGTTGTAAGGAAGTACATACTGAATAAAAGCAAGCATAGTTAAAAATAATGCATATTAATGGTCTATTTCGGAATAAAAAATGTGTTGCATATTTTATGGAAATAAGTCATGTCACATCTAGTTTGTAAGTGCATACTCACAGAAAAAAACCAAATGGTAATAATTAACATAACAACTGTGAATATTTTCTCAGCAGATATTTCACTATGCATGCAATAAAGTGGCTACATCTTTCATTACAGCCATTTTGAAGTACTATACTGACCTTTCTGCCTCTGGCAGCAGACAGAGACTGCAGAATTTCTTTGTTTCGTTCCCCAGACTGCTGATCAATGCAGATTATTTGACATCTGCTACAAGGGCCCACAACCTGAAATTTTAGTTAAAGAAAGTTCATGGCTGTATATCAAAGCAGTACAACATCGAACAGTGCAAGGTCCTGACCCTCAGAATACCTTAAACACATACCTTTTGCGTACCTTTCCTGAGGGGTTTTTTATGCTTTCATTATGTAAAAGGTGAGGGCTGTTCACATAGTGTAGTAGGCACATTTTCAAAAGATTTACTTGCAAAAAACTCACTGAATTTTTAATTATTATTTTTTTTTTAAGGAAACCTTTCCCAGAGACAGAATCTGAGAAATACCAGACATTTACGTATTTGTACTTCCTGATGGCTTCACTTCATCTACAGGTTAGCAGAGCTGCTTGCCCAAAGGAGACTGAATAAAAAATTAAGCCAGTGCCTTAGGATTCAACCCAAGGAGGATTTTCTTGGGGTTTTGTTCAGTGAAGCTGAAATGCACAGTATCTTTCTTATACGCATGGCACTTGTAGATAATCAGAACGTAAAATGTGAATTTTCACCAGCTTACATAAACTGAAGCAATAATTATTGTTTGAACTATGGTGTGTTTCTAGGGGAGCCCCGCCCACCCCCCAATCCTGGAACAAATTTCTTATTAAAACATTAAAATGGAGAAGGAAGATACATTGCACTTACCATTGCATGTCTAGTTTTAGCAAAGCTGTACATTATGGAAAGTAACTCTTAGAGTATTCCTGTATACACATTCTATTTTTGTAAAATGTGTCATAAATTTCAAACCATTCAAATAATTAAACCATACACTTCAAATATTTTATATGCTGATCTGAAGTGATATTTCAGTTTTTGAGATGCATCTAGAACTGCTTGTTCAACTCTTCAGTGTAATCATCAAAAACATACATCAGCTTTTTCAGAAAATGATTTTCCACATCTTTATTTTTTTTTTTATTAAACGAACAACAAGACAGAGAAGGAAATATTTTTTTCCCTGCTGTGTTTTTTTTCAACAATGTCTTTACCATTTTCCAGGCATCAAGGAGCATTAGCATAATTGCTACTGTTACTACATCAATATCTGAATAATGACCTAGCAGAGATGGGAAAACACAATGCAAGTTGCATAAGCCTTTCTATTTTTGGTTTGCTTTCCTAAAGTATCTCAATACCAGAAACAGGAATGCCTTTTGATTTTGCAATTTTATTGTAACCTTAAAAGAATTCTCATATGAGCTTCCTAGTGTAACTCCAGCCTCCAACAAGCTATACACTAAGGATTTTGTTCTTTGTGTTCCTCATTTCCTACTCACAGGAATTTTTTCTCAATCTTCTCTAACTCCTATGACAGCTTCAGGATCAAAGTATTCATAAAAAGAGAGCAGATAAACCATGTTTTCCACCTCTGCTGAAATAATTTCTTACATTATACTGACCAGAAAGTAATGGGATTGATGCCTATCACAGCTTTTAGATTTGACTTTGGCACTTCTGTTATTCACACCTTAATTATAATTTCTAAGAAAACAACAAATAAGCCACTTCTTTCATACCTCTAAGCCAAACAAATTCAACAGAATACACAATATATGTGTGCATCATTCCCTTAGGTTTCATGTGTAGCTTCTATGGATTCTTTGTTAAGATGTTTTTTGGAAAGATTTGTAAACAAAATCTGACTCTTCAGCATTTTCCTTAAAGTACAAAGCACATCATGTTGTTAGATATGATATGAAGTACAACATACCAAAAAACCCTACCAGTCCAGAATTTAGAAATATTACTTGAATGGAGATTAAGGCAAGATGTATGCAACAGAGGGCAATGGACCACGAGTTTCGCTTGTATTCATGTCCAGTCTTTTCACAATCAGTTGCTTGATGTGCAGCAATCCGAGTTCATGTTTGGACTACTGTGCATTACAGCGACCAGCATTTTCTCGTGATATGCTGGCTAAATATTTGCTGCAAACTCGTTCTCAAAACAGTGATTATTATTCAGTTAAGATGACCAGAGGTGGGAAATGTTATGAATTATGAAATTTAGGAAAAAAGGTGTGGCAAAATATGTCAATACCTGTCAATTTTATTGAAATGTGTATGCCACAGATCACATCTCATTAATTTTTTTTTTTGTACTTCATAAATTTCAGCTGCACAAACTGTGCTGCCCGTGTTCCAGCCAAAGCCTTGCAAAAATTGGTCTGCCTCCAGAGGTCAAAATACTTTATGATAGACTGGGACAAGACAGAAAATTCACACCTGGAATTGCAGAGCACCTATTGAAATCTCGGCCCACTCTTCTTCTTCAAAGGACTCTGGTGCACTGATGACAATGTTGGCACGGAAACGTTGGATTAATTCATCTAGTTTCAATGGCTTTTCCAATCTGTCTCACAGAATTGACAGAGAAAAAGAAAAAAAAATATTAACTAGTTCTGCAGTGCATGTTTGTGCTGTAAGAATCTAGTGGCTTATATGATTAAACAAACACTTCTCCAGAATAACCTGGACTGAGTTTTATTACAAAGACTATGGGATGGTAATAGGTTGGACTCAATGATCTCAGTGGTCTTTTCCAAACTTGTTAATTCTGCGATTCTGTGATTCTGTGAAATAGCACAAGATATTTAACTGTAATTTGTAATCTTTCAACTAAGAAACTCTCAGGTGGTTGTAACCCTCTAGGTGACTTCTTCAGAGGTGGATCTGTAGATATGAAAGATATAGATAGGTGACTGACAACAATGCATATGAGAAAATTCCATATTAATTATCATATGTAAGGCTAATGGTAACAAATGAAAAGATCTTTTGAGTTAGCAATCATTTGACTTGTTTCTAGAAATAGAAGTTTCTAAAATAGAAGGCAAATAGAAACTTATTCTGCACATGCTACAATGGTAAAAGGGACAAAACCAGTGGCTGCTGAAGGTGAAAAAGACCAGTAAAGTTATTTTATGAGAGAATATATCTTGCATATTATTACTATTTGCCTTTGGGATGCAGCAGATTGCATCAAATGATAGCTATTTAAAAAAAATAATATCTATGTGATGATATCTTCCCATCTTTACGAGCATTTGAACTGCCAGAGTGTTGATTGGTGTCAGTGTGGAGAACATATATGAGACAGAAAGAGCAGCAGACTGCATACAAATATCAGAAATCTAGCTGCATCTTTGAATTGTCATTCTTCACTCTTCTTCCACAGGACAACTTGACCAGTACCAGAAAAAAAAAAAAAGACAGCCCTAACATTTGCAAAAAGAGTTCTCAGTGCTATTATTAGTGGAGTAGAATTTTTCTTTTTTTGCATTAGCTATTAAGGACATGAAAAATTTTTGATACTACATGAGCTGGAGACTGATATCTGTGGGATATGATGCCCTCCAGTAGAGGCAGAAATATTAGTAAGTAGTACAAAGAGAAGTTTCTGTCCTGACCAAAAAAAAATGTAAGGGCATGCAGTTAAAATTTATTTTAATTTAAAATAGGAAAATTATGCAAAATCAAAGTAACAGGGGAATCTTTACATCAAACAGTCGTGGCAGAAGAGGCCTGATAGTTGAAAATAAAAAGAGCTTGGTTTTATTTAAAATAGTCTAGATGATCATTTTTAGCAGACAAACGTGCATAAGGATAAACTGCCTGTGCAGACTTTCAGTCAAACCACAGAAGTCCAGCTCCACCAAGATTCCACTGTTCACAAGGGCTCCAGCAGCATGGGGTTGGAAGATGGGATGGGAAGCTGAAGGGCTATGGGTTTTCCCTCTTCCACAAGTAAACCTATAGGTGAGGCAAAATGCATAATGACTGCAGGAGGTAGGAGCCAACAGGAGATGTGGATTATACCAGTTTTCATACAAACAAGAAGCAAAATAGCTTTTACTCATAAGTACACTCAATTATGCTGCTGTGGTTCCTGGCTTTGTTGTGAGATCTTGGAGCATGGGTGCTGCGTAGCCCCTAGTTATGATTGTGTTCTGTAAAACATAGGTGCTTGCTCTCCCAGCCTTTACTCATGGGGGCATCAAAAGCCCCAGTAACCTCAGAGTTGGGCCTGTAGTGTCACAGTATCATCAAGGTTGGAAGAGACCTTAGAGATCATCAAGTCCAACCTATAAACCAACAGCAGCCCATCATCTAAACCATGGCACCAAGCGCCTCATCCAGCCCACTCTTGAAATCTCCAGGGTTAGTGAATCCACCACCTCCCTGGGCAGCCCGAGCCAGCTGCTGAAAACTGCTTCAAGTTTCTACTAAATAGAATGAGGATGCTGTGGATCTGAATTCCTTTCTCCAGCACTCTGAGACAGCAGTGCATAGTAAAAGAGGGAGGAGATTTTCAACTTGTGCTGCAGAACAGGAAGGAAGATGTTTCTCAGTCACCATGGCAGTTCCAGTCACATCTGGAGTTTCCTTTGAGGAAAAGGAGATTACAAGCCTAGTTGTACTAGAAGATATTAGGAGTAAAATCAGTGAGTCATCTGACGTTGCATATTTTGCCTAAGTTCCTTTATCCTCACTTGCTGCTCCACACTCTTCATCTTTGCACTCAAATCCTGTATCTGGAAGGTTCCTCACTGGGCCTCATCATGGAAAAAAAACAATGTGAGTAAGAGATATCTGTAAGAAGTGACCTCTAAAGGAGATGTAACCTAGACAGTCAAGCCTTAAAAGAAGGCAATAACTCAATGAGAAAGTGTAGTCAAAAAGCTGAGAGACAGATTGATTCAAACCTTTTCCACACATTTTTTCCCATGGTGGTCTAAAATTGCCCAACTGTCTTCTCCTAAAGAAGGAAAATCCTCAGACCTCCAGTGGTCTGTCATGTTTCATTCCATCACAGGTTTTAAATATTGAAGATATGTACTTATCCTCCTACAGCTATGTATGTATTCCTTCTCTACTCAAACCAGAAATTTCAGTGCAGGGGCTATGTTTAGTGAGTGACTAAGAGGAGAGAAAATGACTCCAAGAAGAGGTAGGGGAGCTTTGTGAGACCGGAAGAGGGAGCTGGTGCTGTGGGATGAACAGCTATGATGGAGGCCTTGAGGGAAGATTTTCTGTGGAATTTGAATATGTCCTAGTTATATTCAAGAAACAATAATCTCCTATTGTCAGTATGTGAAAAATTGGTTGTTGATTGGTTTGTTATCTTTGAACTATGGGATGACTTGACTGCTTCTATCTCCCACTTTTGTAGAAGTAAAGCCAAATTCAATTAAGAAATGAAATTATTCCAGTCCTGAAAATAGGTTTAAAGTATTTCTGTTGAGCATGTTTGCTCTAAATCTTAATCATTCCTGTAGGAAATAAATAGTTCAGCCAGTAGTAAGATTTTGTATTTTTACCTGTTAGATAATTTATGTTGAGAAAACCTATTTATCTTTGTTCTTCTGACAATTAGAAATTGGGGCATTTGCAATAATCTCTTGCCACCAAGTTATTCGACAGAAGCTTCATTTAAGTTTTCCTAAGGATGACTGGTAGCCATATTATGTTCACACACTTAATCCAAATTTTAGAAGTCATACAAGTATTAGTAATTATAGCAGTTTAGTAACTATATATTGGTCAAAAACTGAAAAGTGACTATCTCTAAATGTTCGGATGAAACAGCTATATTGGCATCTTACGGAAAGATTTCGGAATCCAAGATCACTGAGAGACTTTTGGAGACAGGAAGCTCTTACCTTGCAGAAATATGTTCTTTCAGCTGCAGAATACTTGCTACATTTATCAGAAGGTATTGTGCTTCATTCACAAGAGAAAGTGAGATGTTTGTAGCAGATGACAGACCTAAAAAAAAAAAATCAATCCAATACTCTAAAATTATCATTAAAATCAGTAATTTTGCCTTGTCTTTCCTTTGACTTCTTACTCATTTTCATTAAAAATTTATTCATTTAGTTCCAGACACTGAGGAAATATTTCAAGATTCTCCTCAAACCTGTAAATGATAATGATGTAATGCATTTAGAAACTGAGACAGAGCTTTTAATTTACCAATTTAATAAAACAATTTACAAGAGAAATAGCTACAATTTTTTGATGTTTTTTCAATTTTAATACTCTTTCAATTATTTTTAAAATTATATTTAGTCTCTGAAGAAATTCTTTGATTCTTAGTTTTTTTCAGGATAATTTTTCAGAATGATCATTGAGTTTCTGGACAAAATTATGGTCATGATGATGAAAAAAAAACAAACCCAGACTGGTGTATCCATACATTTTCACCAAATTTAGGAAGTAGAAGGTCAACAAAGAGTCAGTTCGCTAATAAATGTACCTACTAGATCGATATTGGATGGCTCTTTCAGCCGTTATCAGAGTAGTTATATACTCAATATGAAGTCCGTGAGCCTGACGCTTGATGAGGAATCACAAATATTTTTAAGAATGACAACATACCTTTTGTATTTTTCTGATGTGACTTGCTTTTCATGTCTGAAGTTTGTCTTATCAAGCGACATGGATGACCAAGAAACATAGAGAACCAGCTAGCAATTCTTTCTCCACAGTCATACGTTTTTACCCTATCATGAGAAAAAAACCTTTAAATTTGATTGCCCAAACATTAATTTGCAAAACACAAGGCAAATTGGAAAGATTTTTATTCTGCTTCTTTCAACACAAAACACAGAATACAAAATACTTACTGTCTGATGCAAAGTTCTGCATCACTTTATCTCCCCACTTCCTCAACATTACTCTGTTACTCTGGAAGTTAATATTCATGAGAGCTAATTTAGATCTATAAAGAAAATTACTGTGGATTAAGTAATCATAAAGCTCAAGGTGCTCTGAAGTACAGGAAGTGATAAACATATACTGGTATTACAATACAGTATTATGAAAAAGTCACGCTCTGGTCTGTGCTTTTTACTAAAACAGAGAGGAGTTATCTGAGTTGAATTAAAGATTGGACCCGCTGTATGTAATTTTTAATGATCTTAACATGTACAATGATGTTACTTCCCTATAGGTCAAAAGACGAATGTCCATATGAGATTTCACAGTGTGAAGTGAGTGGTTTTCGTGTCCTTACCGGTCACTGTATTAGAGAGAAGGCTGCTAATGAGAAGACATGAATGTTCCGTAGTCACAGGTGAAAAAAACTTCCCAAATATTTTTCCACTCTAACAGAGGTGCTAGGGGTGTTTAAAATTTCTCCTGAGTCAATTGCCTGTATTAGCCTGTTGGGGATTAATACTGTATAAATCAGGAACATAATTTTGCCCATTTTTTATATACTTTCTATTTTAAGTCACAATGGCCGAGTTAGAGACACACACGATTCTCGGTTTTTCATCAAATGTCACTGAGTGGTTTTTTTTTTATTTCAAGATTTCTGTGTTTTCAAATTGCTTTCCTTTTTTTTCAGACCATTTTTTTGAGCACGCACCATCATCTCTTCAAGGTCTTAGTCAAAGTCATTCCATTGTAACTCAATTCTACTTGTGTTCTGCTTGTGTTTATTTTGTGGAGGATAACTTTACATCTGTCAGCATTACATTTCATTTGACACATGTCAGGCAATTTATAAAGGAGGGCCTATTTCTCTCAGATTTTACTTGCTGTTCGCCTTGAGTTCTCCACTCATCTTTCTATTATGTCATTTAGCTTCAGTGTGTTACGACTGGTCCCTCTAGCAGAGTAATTTACAGAACAAGAAACAAGGACAGATGAAGTCTGAATATTGATCCCAAAGGATATAATATACACAATGGGCTCAGTTCACCTTGTTCTTAACTACACCTTTGTCTTTTTCTACCACTGATATCCTTCTCTGATCTCTTCGATATTGCAGCCCATCAAAGAGAGGGCTGTGTCTCCATCTATTTCAACAGATGACTAACCTTGAACTTTGAGGGTCTTCTACAACAACAAAAACCTTAACAACACTAGCTTCTACTTGCATCTGTCCACTGCTAGATATTATAGCAGAAAGTCATGTCCCTCAGATGTGAGGAGCATTTGCTGATGGACAACCCCTGCTGAGATGAAGGCTGACACTGATGAATTGCTTCAGAAGGGAAATTTGAGCTCATTAAACTTTCGTGGCTGCTGTGAAATTGAACTTCATCATATGATTGCTTGCAGATTCTACGTCATGTACTTTTCTCAGATACCTCAATCTAAATTCAGAGTAAGCCTACAGATCTGGATGAAATCACAGCATCAGAGTGCAGAATTAATAAATGGAAAGTGCCTTCACTAGTGGTTTCTTTCAAATAAAAGCCTTTTAACAATGACTTCTAGTCCCACTTCTTACCTCAGACAATGCAGAAAGCTGCAGACCACAAGTCATCTCTTGTCCTGCTGAAAAGCAGTGCTTTTCTAATTTTTTTTTATCCTTGGAGATTCCGCTGCTGAAACACTGAAACCTGGCACCAGGTTCTGTTGGATTTCTGATCCGTTTCAGAGCCTCATCAATGTTGTCCGCTCATTCTGCCCTACTTCCTGTCTCATTAGTTTGCTAATCACAGTGCATCCTACTCCTCCTCCTCAGAACCCTAAGCAGTTTCTCATGAAAATTTCCAATTTGATACAATAAAAATGACACAGTCAGTTACATGAAATAGAAACTACAATAAATAGTATGGCAGCAAATTTTATGCACACAGAAAGATAACCTAGGCTATTTTACAGCCTGTAATAGATGGGCTTACCATGGGGAGGCTAAGGATGAGTCAACACTAAGAGAAGTGGGACAGATGGTTAAAACAAATGACTCTTGGGTGAATTCCACTACCTGAAGAAAATACACTTCTGAGACAAAGATCCTCTTTATCATCTGAATAGCTAGTAGAAAAGAAGAAGATCATTTTCTGCATGGCTCCATGGGGGAAATGCCAGGTCTTCTGCTGGCTTGTTTATGTGTTACTCTCAGAGAAACAAATGTAGAGGGTTACAAAGAATTAGTATACCTTGGTTAAAGGAAGACATAAATCTTTAAGTGGCTCTTTTAGTTGGAGGTACCAGGAGACTCATTGAAAAGAAACATAGTAGATAATGCAAATATACTTTAGGAAGGCACTTGATACACTGCCTCTCAGAAAACTTAATGAGACATTTTCTTAGAAAATGTGATGGATAAACATTAAGTTCACTGATAGGAAATGAATTTATTCATAATGTTATATTTTGCTGTAGTGGTATGTCTCTTGATTAGAATTAATGTTATTTAACATACACACCTGCAGTCTCAAGATTGCTGAGAACACTGATCCACATGGGTGGTCAAAACAAAATTTAAAAGGGTTGTAAATATGGAAGGCCGTTTATAATTTAAGAAGATTCTAGCAATTTTGAATCTATACAGCATGCAATGGGCAAAGTTGCCAACATAATTATTATTAAAGGAGAGAACTGAATTCAAGTCCTGCTGAGGATCTCAGCTGGCATTCAAAAGTAACTGGGGACACCTTCTCCTTTTCTCATGCTTACAGCAAGTTAAAAAAAAAGTCTCCCCCATTCAAGTGAGTGCTAAGTTAGTTTATTGTACCCTCCTTCCTTCCCTTTTTAATTTTTGTCTTTTTTTTACTGTTTTCTTTCAGATATGCTGGGCGTGACAGTTACCAATTTAAATGTCTCCTCCTGGTCCTGCTTTCCACTTCTTCCCTTCTTTTTTAGGGACTTCTACCCCTGTGTGTCCATCTGTTCATGTCCCGAGTGTCAGCACAGTGATTTTTAGCTTCAGTACCTCTCTGTTCTCACTCACCTGTGCGAACAGACTTTACTCTCACAGATCACAGTCTCTTTTCCAGTATTATCTTCTAGTGATACAGATATTGAGTCCATGCCTAGATGGGCAGAGAACAAGTCATACTTAAGCAAAATTTTTATGACAAATTGTAGGGTCATGAAAAAAGTTTTTATTTTTACCCCTGTTCACAATCACAGTAGCTTCACAAACATCAAATAAAAAAAATCCTTTTTCTTTTTGCTAGAATTACATTCTTTGCCTGCAGGTGGCTCCAAATGATAAAGCAAAGTGTAAAGGCTGCAGATGACCTTGGAACTCAAACCATATTTAGGAATATAGAATTTCAGTTTTGAGTTATTTCATTTTCGATTTATCTCCAGCAACAAAACTGGCACAGAATTAGTGCCTCAGCCACATTTGAAAGGATGAGTTTATCACTGCTGTGGCCCCCCAGCAAGTCATGAAATGACGTTAAACACTGTTAGGTTGGGTTTTTTTGGAGTAGTGGGATTGAGTGATCTGAAAGAAAGAAGCATAGTCTGTTCAAGAAAAGACATATAATGTGCCATAAAATTGCAATAATTTAAAGACAAAATGTATGGAAACTGCTAATGAGAGAATTATTCCCATCTATTCATCTCCAAGTTTAAATCAGCTGAGGAGTCCCTGGTAATGATCTATGTTAGCAACTTCTTCCACATTTTTCTCATCTTGAACAGAATGAACCGAAGTGACGGGAAAGGTACTGTAGATTACTAGAAGCAAAAATAAAAGCTGCACTATTTTTTCTCTCTATTAATTGATTCCAATAACCTTAAATAAAGAAGAAAGGGTTTTACTGTATGGCTGCAATGAATGAAGCTTTTCCATTATACTGCAACATACACCTGCAAAGATTCTGACTCGCTCCATTTCCCAGCATTATAACAGCACATTTTGATTTCACTCACTAGTTCCTGTTTACACTTCTACCAAACATGTAAGAATCAAACTCTACCAACTTTGTGATATGGTGAAATCAACTTGACTTATTTTCTTTTGAAGAGTAATGAAATGTAGTTGAGATTCACTATAACACATCTATCAACTCTGTTCCACACGTTTGACAAAACAGAAAGCAGTCTACTTTCTTAGTTAATGATGTTAGTACACTTTGTAAGTGAAGACAGTTGTAGGAAAGTAAGATTCACTTAGGAAAATAATACATGCAATAAATGCTTTGAACTAGCCTGAAACAACTTGGAAAAGAAGCCAATGTTATCATCTTATTGACTAGAACTAATGTTCTTGTACTTTGAAACAATTAAACATTAGTATTTCCTTCTGGAAAAGACAAGTTTGAAAGGTTTCACCATGTATGCACACTTAGTTGTTATGTCTTTTAAAAATACTTTCTAAGAAAGGCATACTCACGAAATTTCTTAAAATAGATTTTCAAGGCTTTAAAAAGCAAGTATGTTACATTTTTATTGAACAGTACAAATTTTACAGTGATGTTTAGGTCAGTTAAACTTTGTTAATTGCCATTTTATTCTATCTTAAGGCAAAAAAGTAAAGTAGAATATTGCCAGTAACTAAAATGTAAAAGCTGTCATTCTGCATGGTCATTTGCTTGATAATGAAATTCACAGATGTGCTCAAAGTATTAATATAAAAAAAATAATCTTTATAGCTCCTATTTTCAGTCAATGAGAAAAATTAGAGCTCTGTTATTTCAATAGACTGAAATATAAACTATTCATGTATATTCTTTCATCAGTGTATGCACTTAATTCCCATTATTTTTACTGGCAGTAACACATAACTATTTGGAAGCACAATAAACTCCATAAAGTGTAATTAGTTGCTCAGTTTTGCTAGCATCTTTCTACTTCAATATTTTAAAGGGCTCCTCATCACTCAAAATTTCTCCCACTGTGCAGTGGTAAACTAAGACCTAATTTGCCAGAGTAATGCTGATTGTTAGCTAAACTGGAAGGAGAGAAATTAGACTTTTACAGAAATATATCCACAGCCAAATTCTGTTTGGCTGACTTTTGTGTAGGTCAGGAACAAACTGAGTGTAATCTGTGCCCCCATGTATTTGATGGAGCAGAACAAGAAGATTTTTCCTTGATTCCTACTCAAGTAATATGACATCTGGAAATAAAGGCATTTGTTCCTGCCCACCTTCAAGTTGCCGGGAGCCTATCCACAGTCAAGATACAAGAAGCTGTTTTTCTCCATGGGGGCTGATTTAGAGTTAAGTGCAGTGATTTTTTTCAAAGCAGGTTCTGTGGTAGCAAGGGTTTGTTACACTCTTCACATAAAAAAATTAGAAAAAGCCTGTTGAGAACCACATAGCTTAAGAAGATAATTTTAACAAAATTAATAAATGCAGTTTCTCAAAATTAAAATCTCATTCCCTCTACAGGAGAAAAGTACAGCCACTGAGAGACTAGGCACAAGCCCCTCCTCTCCCCCTGCTTTTACTTATCCCCTTTCATAGGGATCAGGGAAATACCTGAAGCTCCCCAGCTGCCACACAAGCCAACTAATTTTTCAGGCATGTCAGGAAAAGATCCTAAGGCTTCAGGCAGATTTGGGCTTGTGTAGAGCTCCACTCTGCTTTTCTTGCTACACACAGTCTGTCAGACAGCCAGTCTGCTCATCCAAGGCTGGGTGTTAGATGGGCTACGGAGACACCTAACATGCAGGGGTTAAAGAAAGAACCTGAAATGGTGTCTCAGCACATAGAAGATTCAGCAAAAAGTATTAAAGTACTTACTGTCACGCTAAATCATGCTGACATTTTCACTTTCTTGGACAGAGAAGACAGAGAATATTAAACCATATTGAAATAAAATAGCCATAAACAAATTTTCCACTAATGAAAAGTTCTGGAGGGAGAGGGAAGCTTGTGCCTGAAGGGGGAGAGAGAACAGGCTCATTATGTTTTAAAAGTGGCACAGTTAGTCTTCACCATGATCTAATAGTGTAGCAGCAAATTTTTCTTAAAAAATGCTGCATACTTTGGCTATGTGGGATTCACTCCACTTATCTTTAGGCACTTACCAGAAGCACCTAATCCAGCAGCACGGTTGCCTTGGGCTCTCATTGTTGGAGGGAGACACCTCCAGACACCAAAGCACGCTCTGGATGGAGATCTGTGCCAGAGCCTGCTATCACAATGAGAAAAGCACAGACGACAGCAGTGAAACTGTCAGAGAAAACAGAGTGGTTACAGCCTCCTTGCAGAGGAGCAGCAGGGAGGCAGCTGGCTTGGCTGTGGTTGTCACCCAGTCAGCTGGGAGTCTCTGGGTTTTCACATGCACTGGAGCAAGGGGATTCAGTAAATGAGAAGAACAGAGACATTGCACAGGGATTGTGAGGGCAGGAGGACTAGAGATGTAAGAAACTAAACTCATCTTGCAAAGCTATATGCTGTTTTATCTGAGGAAAGGCAGTTTGGGAGGGAAGCATTCCATGGGAGAAATAACTCACAAGGCAGCAAATCCAGAAGAGACCTGGAGGTGGCTGTTAGTCAACAGGCTAAGTGCTACAAATCTGAGATAACATTAGCCACTGACATAGGTCAGTGAAGGCTCTGAGCTGCAGGCTGGCTCAACCAAGTTCTACTGCTCCCTACCACATGGATCACTGCTCCAACTCCAGCTTGTGGTATTCAGCATCAGGTCCTAAATTAGCAATAAACTACTGAGAGGCTGGCAAGAGTGGTGACAAAAGCAGCACTGATTAACATGGAATTTTAAAGGAAAGAGACAACTTATTGAATTAAATTTGTCTGCCACGAAATGATTTTAAGTGGGAGATGTGACACTGATCCACATATGTGAAGGGATTAAAAAAACACTTAAAAATGTAACACCAACAAACCATGCATGTAGACTGCAGGTAAGACAAAAGAAAACAAAATAAATATTGGAACAACTTCCTGCAGATTTTTCTGCTCCATCTTACCTTGCTGGTTTGTATGTGCTCCCATCACTGTGCTATCTTAGGAGCAGTAAGCTCTGGAATAGACTCCTCAAGGAGAAGAGAGCTGCAGGTAGCAAGAAAGCTATGAGAGTAAAAAGCAGCAGGATTATTATGAAAGAGGGATCAGACCACCCCATGGGCTAGGATTTTGGTATCTAGACTCATTATAAAGGATAAAATTACTCCATTCTTAGACACTGGGTGTACCAAAGCAGGCTATAAATAAATACCAAGGACACTCCTGTTAGACAACACTGCAGATCTGATCAATTACTTTCAGGTGGAAGAATGATCCACAGACTTGGACAATCACTTCTGTGTGGAACTGGTTCTCATGATCATCAGAAGGAAGAATGACAACGAGAACTACAAATATGACACAAAGTAAAATGTAGGATTTAAAGGTGGATTTTAATCTTGGCCCTAACTATGGCAACAGATTGTAAATCTCGGTGAAAAATGGGTGCCTTCACTGTCATTTTTGTCTGAGAAAACTTCTTCCTGACTCCCTGAAGTATGTCAGTGCAGGTGTTACTGACAAGTGAACATACTAATGGATATGCATTCCTCTGAACAATTACTAGAAAGGAAAAAATGAAGAACAGACTTAGAAGAGCAGAGTGAACGAATCAAAAGGCCCAAGAGTTACCCTTTTGAAAATGTGAAGGATAAATGGAGAAAGTTTGGACAAGACTTCACACTGTGTCTGCAAGCAAGAAGTATGTGTAAAAAGGAAGAGAGATGGTAAGGAGCTGCATTTCTAGAAACAACTAGTTCTAAAGCACTTGATAATTTAAAAGTTGTGAGAGAAGGCTGTCTATGCAGCTGTACTACAAAAATTTGAGGTCCAAGGTGCTCCAAATAGAATTGCAATGTATTAATGATACCTTTTCAAAGAAATATTATAGAGGGAAGCAAAGAAGTATTACAGAAAGCAGCCAGTGAAAATACGCCAGTGAGCAAGTCTGGAACCCCTAAAAAGAGAGTAGGTGGTGTTTGGGATCACAAACATACAAAATAGCACCTGATCAGTGGAAATATCCAAACGCACATTTGAGAAACATTTTTCAGACAAAAGGAACCAACTGGACAGATTTAATCCTATGGAGAGTGCTCACACAGTTGGAGAGGACAACTGTAAGGTACAAACATGAAGGAGACTGTAGTTATGGATCCACTAATATGGATTTCTCTTCTCCACGGACACCTCCTTGTCGCGGTGGAGAAGCTTGCATGCCCTTATGAGTTTGCGAGCTATACTGGCATTGGCATATGCCTCTGGTAGGGTCTCCCATGTCAGACAAGTCTCAACTGAAGGGTTGGACTAAGTGTGTCCATGGATAGGATGGGCTCACTAGCCTCCTGGCAACCATCCTAAGAGAAGGACAACTCTAACCCCAAAACCTGGGCAGATGGAGCTCGTTTAGCCCTGTAAGGCCATCCATCTCAGGGAAAGATACTGTCACTAAACCTACATCTTGAGGCTTTCCCTGTCACCGTCCAAGCTTGCTGG
>VXBA01004481.1:13965-26976 GCA_013399895.1 Serilophus lunatus | reverse complement strand
CCCTCAAGAAGACTCCGCCCTCCCCCCCCCCAAAACCCCAGCAGATTGTGTTCTGTAAGAGCCCACTTTCCCTCTGAAGTAACATGCAATTCCTATAAGGAATCAAGTCTAATGCTTTTCTCAAGGGCATTTTGAGTGGATTTTTTATTGCTGTTTCCTGCTCAAGTTTTTGTGAGCAGGTGAAGTGCCAGAGTGTTTCTCTGTGCTATCTGCCAAGAATGATAAAAGCTGGACTACAGTTCGACAACAGGACCATATCTAATTATTAAAGCAAGCAGTGCATGGTCTGTAGAGGGGTCTCCCCATCAAGCCACACATTCTTGATTTTACTGATTTAACAGCCAATATCTTCATGGAACAATATACAGAAAGACTGACAGTAATGCTTATTTATAATGAATTATTTTCAAATTTCATTTTTCTAGTATTCTTTTCCCTTTCCTAATAATAAATAAATACAAAATAATGTATTCTTGCTTCTTCCAATTTAATCATATGGCAGCAATGGGGACTAAAGATTTCTTTCACCGTCATAAGCAAGTTGCAACCATGCTGCTCTACTTGAATCCCCTACGCTTTGCTGGCCGTAACCTCAGAATTAATGGTGATTTTTTTTTTAATTATTTGTTTTTTTGTGCTTAGGAGTAACAATTCAGCCTCTGTATTCTAGGCATTAGTTCTGTGCTTCTAGTACCGAACAGAGACCAATCAGTATACCAGTGAGCATTTGTGACATCTTCATACACAGTCAAATTTTCAACACAAGTTCATTTGAGCACATACACAACATATGTACAGCCCATGAATTACTTAAGGTGTTAACTGCAGCAGAAATAAATGTATTTTTCTTGAGTGCAGCAGTGAAGTAGATATCTTGATTTCCATTGTAATTAGTCCCACAGTTCAGAGACTTTGGAAGAGGTTCACTGTAATGGTTTGGTTACTGGTTTTTCCCTCCCCTGTGGCAGGGCAGGCGCACAGGCAGCTCGGTGGTGGAGCAGCCATGGGGCTGGTGGCAGAGGGCAGTTGCTTTGCCCTCCTCCCTGTTCCTGCTCGGCAGTGGACCCACTCCTGCTGCTCTGTCTGCTGCTGCTGCTCTTGCTGGAGCGGAGGGCAGGCAGAGCCAGCACCTGAGGGGCAGCAGCGGCATCCAGAACTAAAGCACACATGTGCAAGGAAGGACGTGTTTTCTGGCATGGGGGAAGCACAGGCTCTCTCTCTCCCACATGCTCTGAGAGAGAAGACACGCCCGAGTCTCTGAGCATCTGGAGCAGCTCTGCCACCATCTCACTGGATTTCAGGCCGACCTCACTAGAGAACAACTTCAGGTTTTGTCTCCCCTCTTTTTCACCCAAAGAGCTGGTGGGACTGTTTTCCTTTCCCCCACCACTGCCTTGTCAAGGGAGCCCAAGACTGCTGCTGCCATCTTCTTGTGGCCATAGAGAGGGGTCAGTTTTAATTCTACCAGGGAACATCATTTTCCTTCTGTTCTCTACAAGTTGTTCAGTTTTGTTCAGAAATACTGGGTTTGTGTCCTATGCTTCTCTTGTTTAAATATATTATATTTTATTTATTTTTAATTAAAAAGTAGCTATTTCCTTTTCTGCATCTTGTAGTCTCATGTCCCCAAATTTAAATCACACAGTTGTCTCTAAACCAGGACACACACTTACTAAATAAGAGCCTTCTGGGAAGAACATCAACTACTCCAGGCAACATTCAGTCAGTACCATACTGTATAATGAAAATTGTCACACACATTTACATTTGCAGTGAAAACAAAGAAATGAAAAACAAATACAAATGGAACAGAAGCCAGACTAAATTTAAGAGGACTTCTGAGTCCCAAAGTTTTCTAATATTGTGGTGTTTTTTCATTTCTGGGTTTTTCATTAGTTCTGTGCTTGTTTTGGAAGTTTGAAAGAAAAGTAAGTTAGAAACGTATATGATGTAACACATCTAATGCTTCATGTGGGATGAATGCAAGCAGAGTTTCTGCAGTTACACATGTTAATAAAAATTTAATTGGGAGGCAGGTGCATGGAAATAAGCAGCATACGGAATGAGGCAACAGTAAACACAATAAGGTAGAGCTCAACACAGATCTAAACACAGCAGAATTGAATGTTTTTCATGCTCATAAGATTTCCCATAAAAATGTACTCAAATAAACATTCAAAATTTACGATATAGGTTATATTTGTTGTCCAAACCATGATCTGAGAGTAGTGATCAAGACTATATTCTTGTCATCAAAATTGCGGCACTTACATATAACTTTCTGGTTATTAAAAATCTGATGTATCAAACAAACTAAATTTGAAAACAGGCTGCACACAAGAAGAGGCTCCTATTTTATGTAGGAAACACTACATTATTTCAGAAAAAGAGAAACAATTGTCTTTAAAAATATTTCATGGGATGCTATGTGGACATCAGTGACAAAAAAGGTGAGTATTTGTGGATCTGAAATATAAGAGGTCGTGTTCCAAATTACAAATAAGGGGTCTGGGCAAAACCAACAATATAAGAACTGAGTCTGTTCCCTTGATGCTCCATGTAATTTTCAATTTAAATGTCAAAACCAAACTACTAATGACAAGAATGTAAAGTTTCTTGCCACTCTGCAAAGGAATTGCGAAAAGCGAAGTAAGACTGCAATGTATATGCAATAAAAATCAAATACAGAACAGATTTTGCATTTGAACAGTGCTGAGTTACAACTTGGCAGTAGCTACAATAACTGCAGTTATGGTAGGCCTTTTCCTCAGGACAGAATATTCCTAAAACTTTACCATGGAAAACAAGTACTTTGCATATTGCAGAAATAAGTGGGTATTTTTTTCCAGAATGAATTAGCACTCTTTCACAAATATTTTTGTGCTTTATTTCTTTAATATCTTCTCTGTTAACAGTGTTCACCTTGTGTTTTAATCAGGAAGGAAGATACACACTCTGACTTTACCCTTTTTACATGTTATAAAAACAAGCTAGATTGAGTGGTTTTCTACCTACTACCATAAAAGTAGAAAACAAATCACACAAATAACCACAAAAAATAAACCTACCCAAGTGTCAAGAAAAGAGGAGACCTTGGACAGCAAGATTAGAAGTTGGTAAACACAGATTCTTCCTCACTTGTCTGCTAGGTGCTGCAGAGATATATATGAGACCTGTTACAATGGAAAATTATTTAGCCGGAGTATTATAGATCAAGACTATTCACTGGTGATGCTGGGATGATAGCTTTATAGTTAGACAAAAGGCTATGTATAGGCTATGGCAGAAAGCAGCTAGTCAGGAAAATAAATGCAAAGAGGACTCAAGTATTGATACCCAATTTGATACAGAACTAGCAACCATCAGTGTTGCCTTGTATAAAGTCAACAATAAGACCAAATGAGTGACATTGTGGAAGGCCATCTGGAAGTCTGTCACTTATGGGAAAGAGGAATTAAAGTTGAGCTGATGACAGAACGCAGCTAGCGGGGGAAACAGGGAAGTTGTGGGATTCTTTTCTGGGAGGCCTCTGCAGGAACACAGCTTGCTTAAACCAAATAGAATAAAAGCTGGCAGAAACTAAGAGCACTTTGTATTCCTACAATGAGTAAACACCAGGCAGACACAGATTGTCATGGATTGGCACTGTTAAAGAGGGAGAAAAAATGGTTTTTTCCTTTCCCTTGCTCGGAGGAGGGGCAGCTGCAGGCTGCAGGCTCTCACACCCCAGGCACGGCTGACCCTGGGGGGAGAGAGGCAGTGGGCGCCATCCTATGGGGAAAGGTGGTGTCGGGACAGGGTGAGCTGTCTGCTGCTGACTCGAAGTTGCCCCCACGTCGTCTTCGGGTGCGGGGCCCCTGCCCACTCTAGAGGGCCATTGGGGTGGCAGCAAAAGGTGCACCCCATGCCTGCCAGGCAGGCGCACTGGGATGTGGGGCTGGGCAGCCCCAGCGGCTGCCCGGGTCTGCAAGGGCAGCACTGCCTGCTACAGCAGCAGCAGTCGCTGGGGTGAGTGTGGCATATTGCCTGCTCTGTGGCTGGTGTGGTGCAGGAGCCGCTTCTGCAGCCGGTCCACACTGTGCGGGTCTGCAGCGGGGGAAGAACAGGGAGGCCCACGGTGGCGGTGCCATGGGCGGGCAGTGGCAGTCCTGGGCAGCGGTCCTGGGGGCCACTTGCTGACATTTCAGGGCCCTAGGAGGATGGTGGCGGCCATGTTGCAGCTGTGCTTGAACACAGGAGGTGCAGGCAGGTGGTGGCGCCACATCTTGGCACTCTGTGCGGCTGGGGTGGCTCACGGCAGCTGAGCCTTAACCTCACCAGCTCCTGACTCACGACTGGAGGGACTTCTGGCAACCAGACAAAACTCCTCTGGAATATCCCACATGCGTGGGGTCACTGAGTGCCCTGGAAACAGAAAAAGACAAAGACTTTAAAAGCAGGAGGGCATGGGAGCCATTTTCTCTTTTCAGGTTTTGGCCAGAGAGAGGTGCAGGCAGACACTCTGTGCAGCAGTGGCAGCGATGAACAAGGCTGCACATGGTGCACTGCATCATCTCTGCCTTTTCTCTCATCCCAGTAGTGGGAGATAGTGGCCACGTGTTCTACCTGCTGGCTCTTTCTCCTTTCATCTTTCTTCCTCTCAGGGCCATCAGCCCAGCGTGAGTAGCTGTTTCATCTGACACCTGCTCCTGAGAGGCACCTCCTGGTGGAGGCTGGAGAGCGCCTGCACTTCTGTGCACCCGAGGTGCATCAGCCCCTATGGCTCCACCACCATCACTGCACCCAAGGACTTAGAAGTAGTTGTTTTTTTTTCCAAATTGTGATTGTCCGCATTTGTTTTTGTTGGTTTGACTTCTCTGGTTTTTCTTGTTTTTCTACTATTCACAAAATACATTAATTATATATATATATATACACAGAGAGAGAGAGAGAGAGAGAGAAGTGTGTATATATATATATAGATATAGATCTGGTTTTGTCTTGTGTTATTAAATTTCTAGTCCTCCAATCAAGGACACAGATGAACTAAAAAAGGACTGTTTTTTTGGGATAAAACCCCCAAAGATGTCTTAATTAGAACTCTTTATAAAGCCCAAGTGTCTACCAGTAGTACCTCTTCTCTTAAAAAAGCAAAATAAGTAAACAAAGCCTACGATATACTTCTGCTGCAAAATTACTTTTTTAAGGGCTGATTACTGACTGTAAACCTGAATTTCAAGCACCCAGACAGTTGTCATCTCAGAAGAAGTAGCTTGATCTTAATGTGCAGAACATCCCTGAATTTGAGAGAAATAGAGACTTTCTTAAATGCATCTCATTCCCCATGTATCAATGGACTTCTCTAAGGATTACTGAGAAAGTTATGTATTCTTCACCTAGTTAGGCAGACTTCTTAAGTTATAAGAATCACTATGAGGAAAGGGAACTCCTTTTTTGTCGTTGTAGGCTTTGGCGGAGATAATGACATAGATTCTAAGTTCATGCAGGCAGACATTTTAATTAGAAAACTCACAGGTTTTATACCTTTTAGAAAACAGCGCATTATATCCTGATTGGTGGATACACTTGTTTTTAACAATTTCATTGGCTTAGACTAAGTATGAAGTAAGCTTGTTTTGAGAAACTTTTATTTTGGGAAAGACTGAGATTGCTTTGAGAAAGACATGGGAAAGTGCTCAAAAACATGTTTTTCAGGAGCACCTGTTATAGGAAAACCTTGGCTTGTTATGAGAGAAGAACTTGTTATTGTGTGAGAAAACTCTAAGTTGCTATGTGAAACTCTAAGCTACAATGTGAAAAACACAAGTGTATTTTAAAAGAGTTGTGGTATTGTTATGAGAAAGCTGCATTCCAGAGTGTTTTTCACTCTCTGCAGCAGGTGTTCTTTCAAGGTTGTTTTTCAGGTTGCTTATCTTCTCATTCTGCTGCTTCCCAGCTTGCTGCCAGAGACAGAACCTCTCAAGCCAAACCTCTGAAACAGGCCTTAAACCTTAGGCCTTTAAAATTGGCTACCATGCTTTTCGGTAAAAAACTTAACCCCCTAAGAAGCAAGGTGGCCTTGTAATTTGTAAACTATGCTTGCCTACTATGATAAATTATGGAACATGTAATGTAAGATAGTATTACTTTACTTCATTTCCAGCCATCTTGGTCCAGAACTGCTTGATTTCATAATATCCTTGTTTCAAATAAAAGATGAAACATCTATGTGGATATAAAACAATTCCTAAAACAGCAGTGATAAAGCATGATATCTGATTTTATTTTGTCAAAATAAATAGATCAAAAAAGACCGACTGAGCTACCTCATATGTCTGACTGAACTTTTCGATTCATTCCCTATAAGCATTAAAAGTAGTTTTTCCAGTCTAATGTCACCAGTTCCAGTATTAACATCAACAGCAATATGAACTTTCACCACATCTCCCTGGAAAGTATGCCATGGTCTGATAAAACCTTTAATGTCGAGATAATTTATAACAGACATCAGGAAAAGTGGATTTTATTTCATTGTCTATTTATTGCACCTCTCCTTCAACTATTTATCTTCCTCCACAATGCTTTACACTCAGAGATGGTGAATGTCATCTCGTCTTTTAGGTAACCAATTTGGGCATGAGTTTTTTGTGCATTTTGTAGTTGCGTCCTACTCCAAAAGGAGAAAGTAATTTTGTCTAAGGTGTAATAAACAACAGGCTCCATATCCTCTGGAACACAGATGCTCAAGTGTCTCTGAATTGAGCGGTGACATGACTGTAACAGCAGTTAGTTGAAGCCCACTGGAGGCTTTTGCAAGAGTTGAGTCCTACACATGTCCAGAGAAGAACAACACGCATTACAAAAAAGTCTTGTGTATGAATACCTGTTGATCTAATTGCCAGTAAGTATGTGGAGCCTAAACACCACAGTCTTGTAATCACAAGAAGGTATGAAATACACCACAGATGATAACTTTTTGTGCATAATGTGTGTGCACTAGCACATGGGTAGATACATCTGAGATCTTAATGTAAAGTAAATCTGAAAATAGAAACATATATTGCAATGTCAGCCAGCAGTGAACTGGGCGAAATAAAAGCAGGGAGCTGTTCTCTGACCTGCCTGTGCACATCCACAGTGTCAGGAGGGAGCAACAGCAATACATGTTTTGTGGTTATGCATTGTAGACCTGCCACAAAATCTACCCCACTAAGAAAACTATATTCCAGAGTCTAGAATAAAACTTTTTTTTTTTGAAGTACATACTATTCCCTAGCACCTTTCAGTCACCAAGACAGCTTAGGCAGTCCTTATCCCCCAAGTAGCTCAGTGCATTGGAGAGATATGTTTATTTGCATAGTAATGCTGCAAAACCAATCATGTAATTGGTGTGGTTGGAAAAAAAATAAAAACAAAAAAAACCCCTGTTTTTTCCTTTGCTCACTACAGTTACTTCTTCAGCCAGTCAGCTTTTACTTAAGCCAAGACACAGTAGCTACAATGAGAAAGAAGAGATGAGTAGCCAAAGCAAAGGCTGCTTAAGTGTTAGTGCTCTGTGTGTCTTAGATAAAAATATGTGTACTCAGATAAATAAGTATGTTTATGTAGGTATGTGTAATATGCATACATACATATATATATATATATGTGCCTATACAAGTATGTATGCATAAACTTACATACACCTACTCAGCATAAGAAATTAAACCAATTTTAAACTGATTTCACATGCCCACTAGTCTTAACATTTGCATTGTAACAAACATTTACCTCAACAGCAGTGTTAATTCTTCAGGCTCATCCCTTCCCATTTTTTAAACTCTATTCTCCACTTTCATAGTTTTTCAAGAAACTCTATACATTTGCCATCAAACTACAAAGTTGTTGATGAAGTCAGGAGAAAACCAAAATACTTATACAGTGCTTTGTCTGCATTGTAAAAATGCAAAAGAAACAGACCCCACCCAAATGTTTTGCGCTGGAGAGTAAAGGAATGTTGGAAGGTTCCTATTCAGGTCAACGTATTTACAAAATATCTTACAATGTCATCCTGACCTCTGCTGGAATCCCTCAGCATCTGCAGGATGAAATCATGGAACATCAGTACACCCAGAACAACTTATAATTTAGATATTTGATAAGTATTTCTAAGCATCTTTTCTACATGAATTACAAGACACTACAGGTAATAGTAGCGGAGAGCTGCAACACTACCAGCAACTAAAGAGAATGGGGAAAAAAAATATTTTGCAATGTTCCACTATGCTCACTGCTACATCTGGCATAGGGTCTTCCCCAACTACATACAGGGCTTAGCAGTTGCACTCACTTTTAATCTGATCAGCATTTAGGAGATTAATCTAAAATTCAAAGTTACATTCAAAAACAGGCAAGAAAATGATCTTCTGCTAAAATCTCACATACCTAGAAAAGAATGATCAGCCCTTCCAGGTTTTTACCAGAAATTACAAATGGTGCTGTTATGGGTTTTGGGGGGCAGTGTTCCAGGAATGGAGGGTCTCGGGGCTTTTGGGGTGTTTCGAGGGGAAGGGGGGAGGGAAGGGTGTTTGGAAGGGTGTTTGGGATTCTTGTTGCCCTGTTTAAAACCAGGTTTTTTAGAAAGCTGAAGGAAAGCTGAAAGTCTGGAAAATCTGCAGAGATTCCTCCCTTGCCTTCACTCTCTGCATGCCGGGGCAGGGGCTCTCCCTGGCTGTGCCCTGCAGGGCCTGGCCCATGCTGGGGCCAGGGTTCTCTCCAGGCCAGGTGGGGACACGGGGCTGGAGCAGGGCAGGGGCTGCTCCCGGCTGTCCCCCCACCCCCCCGCGGTTTCCCTGGGCCGGGTTGGGACCGGAGTGGCCCTTGGCCCGGCACAGCTGGGCTGTGGCAGGCATGAGGGAGTGCAGCTGTGGCTAGTTCCCGGGCAGCCCTGGACCCTGTTACCTGCGCTGGGTCCCGGTGCGGAAGGGATGGCTGTCAGGAGTTGCGCACTGTGGCACGGACTTCCCACCAGCCCTTCTTTGCCAGTGGTGCCCTGGCAGGGTCCATGTGGGTCCTAGCCATGGCAGGCAGCTGGCGGGAGCCCACCCAAGATGGTTGGAGTGGGCAGCCACGCGGCAGCCACTCTGGATGGCCATGAGCAGTCCCACTGGCCCGGGGATCCCTCTTGGGGCTCCCCCCGGGCGCCAGGTGTGCCACGGCTGGTTCCCGCGGATGCTGAGTGCCCCGTGGCCGGTGGCTAATGGCGCCTCCGGGTCCCAGCCGCACGCGTTTCAGCGGGAACTGCCATTTTGCTCAGAGTGAAGATCCCAATGAAAGGAGGAGCCCAGTGCCACCAGCCAACCAGAGGACAGCCTGGCCAGAAAGAAGACATCGGATTCCCACGGGACTTCGAGGGCATAAAAGCCGTGGACACAGAATTCCTGTCCCACTCTTCTCAGCTGTCTCTTGAGCTGTGAGGATCACGGCTCCCCCTCTCCCATCTCCTGGACTGCACAGCCTGCTTCCACCCACCTCCATCAGCACAGGCAGCAGCACGGGGCCATCATCATTTTTCACCGTTTTTGTCTTGCAGGAGGCTCCGAGGGCCGGGATTCTACCGTCAGAGAGGGGGTTTCCTTCTTCCTTCCCCTGTTCCTCAGCCGGCCACCTGGCCTTATAAGCAGTTTGATTTTTTGTTTTCTTCACGTGACAACTGTCAGGTGTTATATTTGTGTATTTTGTCTGGGGGTCCCATAAGGTTGTTTTTTGGTAGAGGCCCTACACAATAAAACTGTCACTTGCTGTTGATTTCTGTTCAGTCTTTTGTCACTCTTGCACACCCATCTAGTGATATAGTGGTTCAAACTACCACAGGTGCACTATTCTGTAATGACAAGACCTGGAAGAGGTTAGAAAACTTAGAGTCTGGAAGCTGTAATTCAAACTTGTAGTTCTACATTTCAATGAAACCATTATCACTTATTACTAAAACATTAAAAGTGATACCAAATATCAAATGGTTGTATTTAGGCTTACTACTTTTCTCAGTACATAAAACCCTGTGAAAGGCTCATAAAACTGCTCCAATATTTAGAAGTATTTTAGTGTTTCCTAGATAAATTGTTATAAAGAAGTCAAATTTAGAATTATTCTACTCTGCCTGTATCAGACAAATAGAAAGCCAGAGCTCACCATCCCACCTGTGACTTCTCTTGCAAAATCAGAATAAGCTAGATGAGATCTCAGCTGGTGCAAACCACTGCAGCTCCAGGGATGCATGAGAACATGGACATTCAAAGCAGGTGTAAGTCCTACAAGGAGCAGCTGAGACAGTTGGGGTTGTTTAGCTTGGAGAAAGGCTCAGGGGGGACCCTATCACTCTCTACAACTAGCTGAAAGGAGGTTGTAGCCAGGTGGGGGTCAACCTCTTCTCCCAGGCAACTAGACGGAGGACAAGAGCACATAGTTTCAAGCAATGCCAGGGGAAGTTCAAGCTGGGTATCAGGAGGAATTTCTTCACAGAAGGGGTTGCTAAACATTAGAATGGACTGCCCAGGGAGGTGGTGGGTACACCATCTCTGAAGGTGTTTAAGAAATGACTGGATGTGGTGCTTAGTGCCATGCTCTAGTTGACAGAGTGGTGATCATTCAAAGGTTGGACTCAATGATTTTAGAGATGTTTTCCAGCACAAATGATTCTGTGAGTCTGTGAATGTGATGAGCTGCAGAGGGAAGATTCTGTAGCAATGCCTACCCCGAGCAGTTGAAAGCAGTCCCCAACTACAGAGAGAAGTATGTATTCTACACACTCTTGATCAAAGCCATCTGAAGCCAGTTGGACTATGAAAGAACACGAAGTCTTCATATAGCAAAGCACATAGGGTCATCAGAAAAAATAGGGTTTGGCTTGCTGCAGAAGCCAAAGCTTTGGCAGAGAGCAAAAATCTTTCTTTTAGGAACAAATAACAAGAATAGCATTCAAAACGTAACTATTTTAACAGAATAGAAAAACCGGATGTAACCCAATAATTAAACGGCACATGCTTGAAAGAGCTTATATTATGCATACCCAAATGCTGCATATTCTCTCCCAAAAAAATCTAGCACTTTGAAGGCTGAACTGGAAGTGGGTAGATATCCTTCCTGCCATTACAATTTATGGAGTATCTTGCATGCCGACATTCTTCTTACATAACATAAGGTGACAAATCTGTTTGACACAAATCAGTTATAGAAGAACATAAGCTTACTAAATGCATCTTCAAATCAAAGGCAGGCTTCTCCTTCAGTACTAGATCAAAAGCTCAAGTTATAAATATAACTTCTAATGAGAAGCAGCCGTATTTATAGGTAGTGGAGGCATAGGGCCAAGTGTGGCAGGATGGCCCACCCTGATAATGCCTCAAATTACCTCAGGAAATGCATAAAAATTAAAGCCATTATGCAAGCTATTTGTGGGGAGTTACAGCTGAGACAGGTGGTATTCTGGTGTTCAGTTACGCTAGAAACAGCCTGATGCACGCAACTTGCAACAACACACATCTGTGAAGGACTGATAATTAAAATTTGCTTCGACGTTGTTTCTATCTCTTAAGAACATCTGAAGAGCTATGTGCAGCTGCTAGGATAAAAACCCTGTAAAACAGCAGGTAAAAAAATCCTTGCTAGCAAGAGAGCAAAGGAGCAGAGAAAACCCTGCGGGGTCTCTCTGCGAGAAGCCTACCATCACCTTCTCCTGCTCCACTGCTCCTCACTTTCTTCACTTCTCATCACCACATGTGAGTTGTGAAATTGCTGGAGGCTCTGGACGTGATGGAAGCCCGGGCACCTGCTGGCTGCAAGCTCAGGGAGAGCAGAAACCCATCCTGGAGGAGCAGGGACTCAGTCTCAGGGAGCAGAGATCCAGCTGAGACACATGTGTGAGTTGCAAAACCCTTCAGGATCCTATACTGCTGAAAGCCTGGGACACGAGCTGCTGAGGGAGCTCTAGACTCAGCACAACTCACTGCTTTCTGTGTGACTGACAAACACATGTTCAGCAAGACCTCTCCATCGCAGCAGAAAATTCGTACCAGGAAAAGCCAGCTGCAAAGAACTCTCTCCCATTGAAACATGGGCCGAGCTCCATTACTATCCAGCAGTGCAGCCTGGCTGTACCCAAGCCAGGACCGCACACACACAAGCTCCAAAGCTTTCACAGTCCAGTGACCATGTGAACTCACCCGGCTGCATTCCAGGGCCTGCGTGTCAGCCCCAAAGGGAAACCGACACCAAATGGCAAAGAGAAAAAAAAAGAAGGGGAGAAAACCTCTCCCCCTCCACCACACACATCAGATAGGTAGTCATGGTAGTAACTCTCCTAAGCTTTTTAAGTAATCTGAGCTTTTTCCAGCTTTTCTCTATCTTAACCCTTTAGTCTCATAGTAAATAAATTCTTTTACCGTTTTGAAACTCAGCATCTGGTCTCATTCGCACCTTAATTTTGCTTATGGAAATCAAATAAAACCTTATTTATGGGTTGCTACATTAATTCAGTTTGTACATCCTACTTTCTGTTGAAACAGGATGTGACAGATAAACTGTAAATCTGTGACTACAAGTCCATTAGTTGATGACTATAAAAGTCCCTTCTCCACGGACATCCCCTTGTCGCGGGGGAGAAGCTTGCGTGCCTTGATGAGGTTGGGAGCTATGCTGGCATTGGCATATGCCTCCGGTAGGGTCTCCCATGCCAGACAGGTCTCAACTGAAGAGCCAGACTAAGTGTGTCCACAGGTAGGCTGGGCTCGCTAGCCTCCTGGCAACCATCCCAGGAGAAGGATAACTCTAACCACAAACCTGGGCAGATGAAGCTCGTTTTGCCCTGTAAGGCCATCCATCTCAGAGAAGGATACTCTAACTAAACCTACGTCCTGAGGCCTTCGCTGTCACTGTCCAAGCTTGCTAGGCCCTGGCAGGTGAATCTTAGGGGTAAAGGGTGGGGCCAGTTCTGCACACACTGAGCCTCACCTAAAAAATCTATTGTGCAGGCTAAAAGGGTACACTCACATTTGT
>VXBA01004481.1:0-13185 GCA_013399895.1 Serilophus lunatus | reverse complement strand
TTGTGTGATGCAAACTCAACCTACACTTTAAGCCAAGACCTAAAAGGGGCGACATTCCAAGGGGGAGGCTCCAGGTTAACAATCTTCAAACAGCTACAGTGAGAGACAGCTTCCAGGTAAACCTTCAAGCTAGACTGGAAGACCATGCCATAGATCTCTCTCCTGAAGCACTTTGACAACATATTAAAAATCCTCCAGTCTTCTGAAGAATCCTAAGTGTTCTCCTCCAAGAAAANGAATCCTAAGGGTTCTCCTCCAAGAAAATAAATTATGGATACAGATGTATTAAAGAAATAAGAATTTATTATATGAGGAAGGAAAAAGTTAACTTAAAAATATTAAAATATCAAAAAACCCACAGAAGAAAACCCAACAACCACCTCCCAAAAACCCAAATAGGACCCACCAAAACACCCACACACCTCCTCACCAGGCAATAAGCAAAATAAACACACAAACAAAAACTTATTCCCTGTTTCAATGTCCGAAGGTGCAGTTGATTCCCGGTAGATGACAGAGGGTGCTGATGGCCGTGGAGAGGGGAAGGCAGCAGCAGTGATAGATGGAAGGTGTGTTCCTTTACCTCTGGAAATCACGGCATTGGAGCGAAAACACGACCAGCAGAGCACGTGGTGATTTCCAAGATGGCAGGTACCGGAAAAGAACACGGGCACTGACAGCAGCCCTTCTCCAGCGAACTCCCAGGCACAGAAGAAGGCTAACACAAGCAAGTTCTCTGCTTAAGTAGTCTTCTGAATCTCCGCCCTGCACTCCTCCCCTAGTCAACCCCAAAAAGGGGCGGTCTCACTCCTCACTGAATTCCATCGGTCTCTCCTGTTCCCTGCCCCCAGCTCTGCCTCAACTCCACCTCCAGGCCCCGCCTTCAGAGCCCCGCCAAAGTTGAAACAAGGTGGTGTCGCCACACGTCGCCACTGCAGCGGTGCCGGTGGCAAGGTGTCGCAGGCAGGGGCAAGTGCGGCCGGACCCAGCCACCGCCAGCGCCGATCTCGCCACCCAGTGCCCGCCCGCCCCGCGAGCCATGCCAATCCCCCTGTCCAGGGAGATGAGTCCGGTCGAAAAACACGGCGAACATTACGCGCTGCCACCATGCCGCTGCTGGGGCCACCGCCCGCAGCTGCGCCACTGTGGGTGGTGCAGGGAAACGCATGGACCGATCAACCAGAGCGGCCCCGCCTGCCGCCACTGGCACGTGCCCTGTGCATCCCCATTTTGTGCTGCGCTCACCTTGCAGCCAGGTGACGAACCAGGACACCGCCGAGAGCCGAGCCGGTGGGCAGAGTGCCTGGGGCACCCCCCTCCGGGACACGGTCTGCCACCCGGCCACGGCCACCTGCCTGGAACCAGCACTACTGCCGAGAGCTACAGCAACCCATCCACAGCGCTGCCCGAGGAGGGCGGACGAGGGGAGCCCAGGCTGAGGTCTACGCTTCGCCTCCCCCTCTTCTCTCACCTCCCTCCTGGAGTGTTTCTACGCGCGCTCTCTCTCTCTCCAGCTGCTGTGCCCGCAGAAAACATCCCTCTCCCAGCAATCCTGGTTCCCCTCCTCAGCCATACCACATGCGTCCCCCGTCCCCACCTTTTCCCCGAAGCAGAACACACACAAGAACCAAGGGGAAGCTGGGTGTGGGAGGGGAGGAGGGGGAAGGAAAAGAAAATCTTTTTATTTAAACCTGAGTTAAACAGGAAAAGTTTTCCCAGCCTCAGCTAACCCATGACAGAAGTCTACCCAAGGACTCCCATGATTGACATTCCAACGTAACCTTAAAGAGAGGGATCACCTCTCACAGCAAAGCATTCATGTGCAGGATTTGCAAGTTGAAGAATATACGCACAGCAAAATTTTATTGCACGCAGCAGAGAAGAAGAAAGGAAAGAAAACCTTTCAAGTTTCAGAACAATTCTGCACTATGTCTTGAACTGAAAGTTTCTCCATTGCAGAACAACAGGGTTCCTAAAGATGATGTGAATGAGTTATCTTGCAAAGTCACAGTTCTTTAGAGGCAAAAAGTTTCAAAATACAGATATTTGTGTTGTCTGTCAACAAGAAGCTACAGTTAACTCTGAAGATCTGAAAGGTGCTTGATCGACAGTGCATGCCATCTCTACTCACCTTGGACTTTTAATATTTAAGATGAGAGAAAAACATGAAAGGATAAAAAAAACCCCTGTGGTTAGAAAATGAATTGGTTTAGAACTATTCTAATCTTCAAAATTGCTTACCTCACAACTATTTCAACTTCACCTTAATTCCATTGCTGAAAATTTACAAATTCAGTGAAAGTAGTAAGTGATAAGAAGGAAGAGAAATAGTGAGCAAGGGTCACATAAGTAGATAGAAGCTCAGGAGACTCAGACTGTGCTGCATCGGTCTCTTTATAAATATGATGCAGTCAACTTGCTTGCAAAAGGGTATTGTGAAAAAAAAGATTCTCATAGTCTGTGAGGTACAAATTCTATAGCAGCAAAGGATGTAAGAGTGAACACACAAGGGAAGAAGAAATATTATTAGGAGGTAGTGTGTTTCTGTGTCAATACAGAACAAAAAATTCCTGCTACTAATTATGATTTTGGCATGAAAATTGTTTTCACTCTAGTGCTGAAATTGCATATTTAATGGAAAATAGATTAACACAAAAACTTTTTAAAGCCTTACAACTGTTTCATTCAAAATCATGCCTTTTATTTCCAAGCGTGGGATTATTTATGTTGTTTTTATTTTTCCCTCATAACATTAAGATTTGGGCAAAGTACAAGTAAAGTTACTAAACCAGAACAGCTTAATGAAAGGGTACTATTAAATAGTACTAACTAAATAAAAGCAATAAGCATCTTTGCAAAATAATAGTATATCATATTTAAATATGAAAAGTTTCTTTCAAGTTAAAACACATAACACAGTTAAAATCTGAAAGCCAAGTCATAATTCCTTATGTACTAGCTCCTAAAATAAGATGAAGGTTATGTCCTAGAATGGCCTTCTACCTGTAGCACAAAATATTAGTATTATTTGGTCAAAGGGTATACATGAGCAAACACAGACCTCCAACCTGATAAGACATTTTGGATTAGCCTGAAATTTTTGAGGTTTTCAAAGTCACTGACATAACAAGCTGGTTTATATCACTTTTGTAGCTGTAACTTAAACACAAGGTCCTTAGGTTCAATCATGAAATCAGCATGAACTTGGGTATCGATCACAGGACAGAATTTATAGTATATATAGGTAATAATCAAATGGTTCTGAGAGCAAATCTGTGGGCAACATGACATTGACAATGCTTAAAGTTTCAAGTGGACTGCCTTGCCTATGATTTCTACGTAATGCTATTATGCACATAATAACCATCCTTTTCTGACGTTCTTTATTTTCATATGTGCTACTATATTTAGAGCATTTGTTTCCTCCTCAGGAGGAGTTAGGATAGAGTGCTTCTAAAGAAATTTACTAAAAGAAAGTTATCCAACATTTCCATGAAAAATAAAAATAATTAAAAAAAATTAAAAAAGAAAATCTTATGCAAAACTATAGCCTCACCTTACACCAAATTATGTGAATATGGAAAAATAAAACAAACAAACAAATAAAAAAGCCCCAACATCAGGTTCAGCATTACTAGAGTGTTTTTTTTCTTTTTTTTTCCCCCTTTTAAAACTGTATCTTTTTCTCAAGTTCTAGATAAAAGCTGTAGGTTCATTTTTTCTTCATTGTTATTCTTCTTCTTTTTGCTTTCCTACACTAGCCTTACTCAAAGAAGCATCAAAAAAGATAACACCTTTTAAAATATCTTTCCATGTCTGAATTTGCATGTTCTGTAATATTCAGAAGTAGAGACCTGCCAAAACTGACTCCTTGATAGGTACCCATAAATCCACGCAGCAAAGCTATCATCAGAAAGCCATCTCTCCCAAGTCTTTTTGAAAACTCAGGTACATCAATTTGCAGACCATTCTGATCATCTTGCAGAGGTTCACTCTCCAAAGAGCACTTCGGCTCCCAAGTGTTATCAAGTGGGACCTTATGGCATTTTCAATGGGCTTGAAAGTACATGGGAAGCAAACAGATCAGAGAGCACTGTACAGAGAATGTTAAGGGTAAATTGCATTTGTGTCACAAAGCATTTTCACTTTTTCAAAGAGTCTAAGCTGCAGGCATTTTGCTGTCACTCAAATAAAAGATTATTTCCTAAACTTCAAATTTGAAGAACAGAATGTTAAAAAAGCACATTAAAACAAAAAACAAAAAACAAAACAGGTCAGCAGCTGCTACAATTTTTTTCAAATCTGAGTGAAAGGCTTATCTATTACAGATCACATAAACCATATAAAAAACCCCCACATCATCATCATCATCATTTTATGGAATTTATTCCATAAAACTCATATGTATGTGCCAAGATAAGTCTTATTTAAGTTGTGTGGGGCTGCAGAAGCAAGGAAGGTTTGGTAAATTAAAATTGGATCTTATGTCTGTGCAGCTTGCATCAGTCCCTACTTTCTTACTTGCACCTTCAGTCCCTGGACAACTGAATGAACTCCTTTTATTTACAGTATAAATTTTCCTCTGACTGAGAAGGACAACACTACAACTCTCAGCAGAGCAAGTTCGGTACATTATTTGTAGTCCAATTTTAATTATTTAATATTCTTAACCCACTGAGAAAAAATTAACCAAAAAGACAAGCAACTTAATTGTCCTAATCTTTTGTTCTGATAACTAGGGAAGGAAATTCCCTGGGTTTTACCATTGCAGGAATAAAAAGTCAGTGCTACCCTCAAACAGAAGAGCATATGTGGAAGGGTACTACAGTACACAGACAGCTGCTCAATGCTCTCTGGACTGTTAAATAAAAAATAAAACCGATGCCACACAGGTAGCTCTAAAACACATGCATAAACTTCTTAGACAAAAGATAATTTTTTGTTATAACGACAGTGTTAGGAAATGAGCTCTTGTAGAAAGCCACCTTTTATATAACTAAATCAAATCTTCACTCAAGTGTCCACAAAAAGAAATTAAGATCTCCTTTCCAAACACTACAAGCAGAATATTAATTTTTTTTAATGAGTATTATTATTATTATGTGTCTTTTTCTGTGGAAAAGAGGAGTAATACTAACCCATAGTATCACTTATAATACAGAAGCTCCAATACAAATCTTTTAAAGATTCCAGCAAAATGCTTGCCTCAATCTTTGTGAAATAGCAATTTAAAATAAGATTAACTAAAAATTGCTGAACAACACTTTAGGAAGCAAGGGAGTTCCAGAGTAAATGATATAAGAATCAAAAAATTGACCAGCTTGTCTACATTTTAACCGGAATAACCTTACCATGGTTATATGTCTCTGTTTCAGTTATGGCCTTAGTTTTAAAACTAAATGGACTATTTTAAATGACACTTAAAGCCATCCGATTTATGCAACACTGTTTAAGTTGCATAATCTTGAACAGTCCAGAATTAAAATATCAAATGGTGATTGGTTCATGACATTTACATTTACCCCCTTGAGGGAAAAAAAGATCTGCAGGCTGTCATTTGAGTACTTTGAATAAAAAGTGGCTTAAGTAACTTATCCTGAATGAATGAAAATTGAAACCCTTTCAACACAGCAATGCTGGTTGCAAAGGTTTCTAGTATACACATCTTTTACAATTACTAATGACTAATTATGTACTAATTAAACATAAGTGACATTACACCCTAACCAACAGCTGTATTGGGATAGCACAACATTTCTTTATTCTAAATGATAACCACTGCAAAGCTAATATAAGGCTAGACCTACAAATAATACATGAAGTTCAGATGTTTGTGAGGAGAAAAGTCTTTCTCACTAGAGTCTCAGGCTGTTCAGTACACGATTCAGTCAACCATCTCGTTGAGGAGGCATAGTTAGAATATTGGCATTTAAGTACTTACAGCTAAGTAACAGGAATTCATACAGCTCTTCATTCATTGAGAATGAAATAAAACACACACATCTCTCTAGTCTTATGTCTTACCTGAATATTAGACATTTTAATCAGAATTTTAAGAAATTTGCACTGGGGATGCAAAGCTGAAAAGAAAAAAAACCCCACAATTTTTCCTGTTTGAGCCTTCTCTTGGAGCTTGAGACTTTATGGCTAATTGGTCTTTTTGATAGCTAGTCTCTTACCACATGCTTTTTTCATTGCAATGAGTTCGGAAATGTTAAAAAAATTCTCATTAAAAACAAGTTGCACCAGAAAGGGACTCTTGTTCCATAGAAAAGGAAAAAGTGGATTCAAATATGCAAGGAAAGTTGTCTGATGCTTTGGAACAACTTTACTGCAAAATTTGATATATTTCTCAAAATATTTTGTTTTATTACTTGTCAGGCATAAATTGAAATCTTCAGAAGAACTTACCCTAAAAAAGCACACTGAAGTCAGGCACTAGGAAAGGGGCTCAGGCACTTGTGTAGCCTTCCTTCCTACATCATAACACAGTGCAGGAATGCTGTATTCATGGAGGAGACATCATCCAAACAGGAAGCCTGGATACAGGAGAAAAAAAGAATCATGAGAAAGAGCAGCAAATAAAGTCATTGAATCTTGCGTAAAATGTGTAGCATTTGATTAGACTGGTATTCTTGCGTGGTTCATGTCATAGTGGACAAAAAAAATCAACAATTTTTCTCATTTCAAAGGAATTTATTTTTATTTATTCCTATGGCATCAAATTCCAGACTTCGATCTAGGATCCTGATGTTTTTCTCATAACAGGAGAGCTATTCTCAGAAGAAAGTTCATCCCAAAGTCTTAGATGGAGCTATTCAGCTTTCTGAACTCTTCGCTTACCTAATTTCCCTCATATGAATTGTGAAAAGATCTCTTGCCCATATGCAAGAGTTGATGGGGTTTTGAAGCAATTCCTTACTTCTTCCACATAAGAGCAAATCATTTTAAAAATAGCATTCTTTGTCCAAAATCACATTAAAGGACAATGTACATCATATAAGTGATAAAAAACTTTATGAGAAAAGGCAAAATGAGAGAGAAATGAAGAAAAATCAGATAAAAGGAGTGAAGAATAGATTGAAGAAAGGAAGCCTACAGTTTCATATGGGCACACAAAAAGTATCTGCCTGCATGCGTGTGTGCAAGTAGCTGAAGATATACAGGGAAAAGGGAATGCAAGAGAAAAAAAAAAGGGTACATTTGTTTTGTTTTTAAAATACACACTGATTTTCCAGGCATAATACTTTACGCTCATCAGTACATCTTTCTGATAAATTTACATGCTGCCTTTTTTTTTCTTTTAATTGAATACAAAACTGTTTAAATGCAAAACTAGTCACAAGTTGGTCAGATAGTGCAAGACCTTGTCAGTAGTCAATACAGAGAATTCTTCTGTAGTATGTAAAAATAAATATTTATGTCTCATTGTACTGTGGTGGTTTGAACCACTACACCACTAGGGGGCACACAACAGTGACTAAAGACTAAATAGAGATGCAACAGCAAACACAGGTTTATTTTCCTAGGGCTCTAAGGATCCTATAGAACCCCAGACACTAAAAAAAATACACACACAATATAACACCCAACAATGTCATAGAATAAACAAAAAACCAAACTGCTCCTCAAAGCCGGCTGGTTGGCTGAGAAGCAGGGGAAGGAAGGGGAAGCCACCTCATAGATAGTATTCTCCTGGCTCTTGAAGCCCCTGCAAGATAGAGAAGGTGAAAATCACCACCCCCAGGGACACTCATGGGGGAAAGGTATCACTTGCAGTTTGTTGAGTGGTCTCAGGGTGCTGCCACTGCAGCTGCGATGGCGCCGCACTGCTGCCCGTATTGATGGAGGTTAGGGGAAGCAAGCCACATGGTCCAGGAGCCAGGAAAGGGGGAGTCGTGGCTCCTCTCAGCTCGGGAGAAAGCCAAAAAGAGAGCAGGGACTTGTGTTCTCAAGTTTTTATGCCCTGGAAGTCCCACGGGAATCCAGCGTCTTCCTCCTGGCCAGGCTGTCCTCTGATTGGCTGGTGACATTGGGCTCCGCCTTTCTTTTGGGATCTTCACTCTAGGCAAAATGGCGGTTCCCGCCGAAACACCACACAGTCGGGGTCCAGGGGCCTGTGGCCACCACTGCTGCCGGCTGCAGGGGCACTCCTGGGGCCACTGGCGCCACCCGCAGAGCACTCGCTGCTCGCAGAAGGGATACTCGAGCAAGCAGGACCTCAGGAGCCGCCCGTGGGCCAGGGAGGGTGCAGCAGAAAGCCGGGGAGTGGCAGCGCCAATCACGGACAGCCACGTGGGGCTGGGAGGGAGTGGCGGGAGCCCACATTGCCCGCTGCCGCTCCATTCTCCTGCTACCATGAGCTGGGAGCTGCCACCACCAACAGCAGAGAGGCACCACACAGCTCCGCCTNGAAAGCCGGGGAGTGGCAGCGCCAATCACGGACAGCCACGTGGGGCTGGGAGGGAGTGGCGGGAGCCCACATTGCCCGCTGCCGCTCCATTCTCCTGCTACCATGAGCTGGGAGCTGCCACCACCAACAGCAGAGAGGCACCACACAGCTCCGCCTGCTCTGCACAGCGCCGGGCAGGACAGGGCACCACTGAAAGTGGGAGGGAGAGAGCCCTGCCACACCCGGAGCAGCGGCTCCTTTCCCCTACTGCCACACCGCCACCTCGCCGTGCCCTGGGCAATGAGCAGGGAAGTGACATGAGCCACAATCCAGCCATTTTCCTCGCCGCCAACTCCAAGACTTTTGCTTCCCTTCTTATTTCTAAAAAAACCCTGGGTTTACAAATAGGTGAACAAGTAAATAATCCAAACATTTTCCCTTCCCACCTTCCACCCAAAAACCCCATTTCAAACCCATAACATGTACCATATCCGGTTTACATCATGCTATAGTTTAACTATTAACACGACTCTGAGACCATTAATGCAAAAGCAAATTTCCTAACTTAGAAAATATCCTGTATTTTACACTGGGGTTACATAAAAACCCTCTTCTAAAACAGATACTGAAAGAGACTAATAGTAGGTGCTGTAACTTAATCTCAGTGCCCTGCTGATGTCAAACTTCTTGAGCATCATATACAGTATATTGTAGGGTATAATCACAATCCTGCAATGGAATTACAGTTTTGTAACTAATCTCTCCTATTAGCTACAATGCACAGAAACTGTGAAGTCCAAATACAAAGAGACCATAGGTCGCCCCATAAGTGAGGGTCAATCTCTTCTCTCAGGCTGTCAGTGACAGAACAAGAGCACACAGTCTTAAGCTGCGTCAGGGGAGGTTTAGACTGGATGTTAGAAAAAATGTTTTCAGAGAAAGAGTGATTTCCTGTTGGAATGGGCTGCCCTGGGAGGTGGTTGAGTCACCAGCACTGGTGTGTTTAAGAAGAGATAGGATGAGGTCCTTGGAGCCATGGTTTAGATAATGGGACAGTGATAGGTAATAGGTTGGACTCGATGATCTCAATGGGCTTTTCCAACCTTGTTGAATTCTGGGATTCCTTCCCTGCCCACAGCACCTGCAGGACACTGGGAGACACCCTACGCAGGAACTGGAAAGGAGAGGCGCAGGGCTCCTTTGAGGAATGCCTTCCTGCAGTGGCAGCAGGATAGACTGGAGGAGAACTCCTGCAGCAGGAGGGTGGGGAGCAGTTTGCAGCCCTGACACAGTCTCATGTGCTTAATAACACAACCGGTGGGCAGGCAAGTGCCAAGGGCAAGGATGGGATGGCATGGGGCAGGACAGGACAAGGGAATGAGCCTCCCTCTGCCTGGGGCCAACCACTGCCCCACTCCACTGCAGCCCCGCCATCCTCTGCAGCGCTGTCTGTTAGGACCAGCCCCATGGTTGGGGGCAAGAAGAATCCCCGTTCTTGTTACTAGATGCCTTGGGCAGGACTAGAGTTAAATGACACTGAATGATGGGTGTTTGTAAATACACAGACACAGGCTAATGCCTCAGCAGACCTTCCCCAGCACAAGTGCAGAGTTTTACAGCTCAGCAGAGGAAAATTTCCATTCAAGAGAACACCATTCCCTCTTTGCAGGGTTTGAGCTTCCCCCTGCCCCCCAAACTCAGCCACAGCTGATTTTCAACACAGCAGCCAAGAAGGGCTTTCTTTAGGGATACATTCTCCTCCCCTCAGCTTTGTATCCATCTCCTTAAACCTGAGATATTTGGACAAGAGGACCACCTTCACCGGTGAGGTGGCTTAACTCTCAGTCCACTTCCACCCTCAATGTAAAAAGTTCTTCCTTGTGTGGAGAAAGAACATCACGACAAATTATTATCTTTTGTTTTCTTTTTTCAAGAAGAATGTGGGTTTCACTCAGATTACTGAGTTCTGCACATACAATGGATTCAAATAGAAGAATGTATAAAAATATAAAAGCTTGGTTTTAAATTTCAGAGGGTATTTTTATTACCTCTAAGCATGGGACAGCTACTGCAGGTAGAACTACCTTATAGTTTTGCTTATAGTCTGTTCAAGATACAGGAATTCTAAAATAGGAGGGTTTTCTAGAGTTTCTTTGACCTGCCGCAGAACACCTGCCACATGAAGAGATGCTGGGATCAACTGCCAGGGCTTGGAGATGCAGAGCCACATCATGTCCAGAAACCATTGTGATGTGGCAGGGCTCCACTCTGGGTGTAAGCAATGCAGAACCCTGCAGTGCTCCCTCCCAGGAGAGCCCTTTCCGCAGGAGACAGCATCTCCCATGTGTGCTTGGCAGGTGGGCAGCAGACAATGACAAAGTCAGAGATGGAGGACCCATTGGATCATGCAAATTGCCAGCCCCACAAGGGGCTCCTGAGGCTGGAGAGAAGGCATCAGTTGAAGGATGGGGCAGGAGGGAGAGGCTGGTGGTGGGGCCACACTGAGCCACCCGGGGGCCAGGGCTGGGCGTGCTGGCACACCACAGTTGTGAATGATTGCACAAGAGTCTCTTCCCGCAACCATATTTCTAAGCCCAAGAGTGATAAATGATGCAAAAGTTAAAATGGGTAATAGGGTCAGTGGAACTAAAATCTCAGAGTCCAAAGAGAAGTCACAATTCTTCAGAGTTCAGGAAAAGGCCAAACACTAGTGTTACAATTCCTAATGATAAATGGCCGGGGTTGTTATACTTGAATTAGAGAAGATAAGAGATTGGCAAACAACCTCAGGCAGTGTGAGTGCTACAGCCTCAGACCATCCAAATAGCCTCACTAGTCTGTAAGTGTTATGGTTTTCTGGTATCTATCTAAATTTTTTCAGTGATAGAAAATAAATAGTCACAAATAAAAATAGCAGCAAGAGTTTTTGGTAATAAGAAAATTAATCATACAAATTAAAGTGATCACATCTACACTAGTTCACAGAATGACACCAAAGTCTGAGGAGAAGGGGACTTTTTCATTATGTCTATGAACAAGATTACTCATGGCATACTGAAGGCCAAATCCACTGACAATGTAGGTACCTAAAGTGAGAAAAATTCAGGAACTAGAATTTAGGCACACAAGTTCAAAAGGCTGATCCAGGAACAAACCTGCATAAACACCTGAATATCGGTGCAACTCAGAAAAGTAGAAGCTGACATCATCTTTCTGTTGTGGAAAGAGTATCATATTTAGACCATTTTCTTAGGCATTAAAACTATTGGATTCCAGACATACATCTCTTGCCAATCCAAGTGAACACCTTTCACACCAGGAGGATTTTCCATCCTGCACTGATGTACAATCAGGAGGTAAAAACTAATGGATGTGGAGGGATTGCTAGCAGGAGAACCTGGCCTTTTGATGTTCCCAGGCAGGAATGAAAGATAAGAGCATTACTCATTTCAACTCCAATACTATTTCTACTTTTTAAACAACAGAATAATGTATAAATAGTTGCCATGGTGTGGCCAGGAGCAAATCTCCATGTTGCTAAGATCCAGATTTTAGATAAGCTAAATTCAACAAATCTCCCAGCATCTCTAGAAGAGATTTCCTGAACAGGCTTTCCAAGTTTTTGCTCAGAGCTTGAGGCACCAGATTCCCAGAATCTTCTTTTGTCAAGATCTTAAATGACTGAATTTGTGGGACCAGTGTTTAAAACTGGATCTCATAAGTGTAATACATGCAGTGTAATACACAGAAAGATTTACATTAGGAATTTTCTAAATCCTGCCCTCTAAAATTAGCAAACTTAATCTTTATTACTTTCTATTCCATCTCTATAATAACACCACCAATTAAATAGTCCTGTGTAGTAGTCCCCGCTACAGTTTGGGTTATTGTATTTTTTCCCTGCTTGCTCCCCCTGCAGAGGGGAGAAGGAGGAATGGTGGAGGGGCTAGAGGGGACACGGTGCCCCGGCCTGGCCCAGCAGCTGGGAGGGGCAGAGCAGGGCTGCTCGGAGTTAGGGATCCCATGGGCATCTCCTGTCCCCACCGCTGAGCTGCACTTCCCTGGTGCTGTGAACCCATCTCTCCCCAGTGATGCTGCCTGGAGCTGACGAGGAGCATGCAGCCACTGCTTCCCAAGTCGGTGCCCACCATGGCATGGGTGACATCCTCCGTCCCCGCCAGGCTGGATAGGTGGGTCCTGCCGCGGGGCAGCTGCCCATCCCCACTGCCACCACTGTCGCCCACCCACTGCTGCCTCCTGGACACTGCCACAGCCACGGGACAGACAGCAGCAGACTTCTGGGGCAGGACGAGCTGATGGACTCACAGGAACTGCCACTGTGCAGCAATTCTCAGGAAAACAGAAGTAACTAATTGGCTTAGACTATGTAAACTATTATAAGGTATAAATATAGTGCTGAATTCACAATACAGTTAGTAGTATTGAGATTTTAGGATTCCCCTTGCACTCCATGGCTCAGTGTGACTCATTCTTTCATGGAGCAGGCTGGGGAGGATCTGTGCCCCTGCTTGCTACACCTAAGGAGAGAAGAAAGCCAGGTATTTTCTGCACTAAGTAATGATATAAGCTTGTTTGTTTAACAGCATAAAAGCTGGACCCCTTTGCAGCAAAGATGGAGATCTCACCTATGAGTGGATGAACTGTGTAGGCTTTCCCAGTTCCCATGAGTGGTTCTACAACCCTTCAAAGTGACCAGGGCTCCCCAGCTAGTGTGCGGGTCTGGATGATGTTAATGTATTAAAGGGTAATGTGATGTATCTTTCTTAATCACT
>VXBA01004480.1:163033-359357 GCA_013399895.1 Serilophus lunatus | reverse complement strand
TGTAATTCTGTGTGTAACATATCAAGGCTGAGCTGGATTCTATACGAATTCTGCAGGGGACTAAGAGAAGTTAAACCTGAGATTTGCTGCAGTGAGGGCAACACCAAAGCAAGGAATGCTCTGCCTCAGTACTCAGTCACTGTTCAGTGAAAAATGCCCAAATGAATGACTAGGGGCACAGCTCCACAGATGCCAAAGCTCCACATGGACAGAGGAGAGGGATTGTCGGAGTGCAACTGGAGATAAAAAAAAGTGCCTTGCATAGTTTGTAACACAGTTCACTACAGAAAGAAAATGTGGGAGAAGATTTCCCCAAAATGCTCTCTGTCCTGCAGAATTTCCTAGTTTTTACAATGATGTGGTCCAGCAGAGACTTGAATTTTTATTCCATATTCACTCTCCTACCAGATGAATTCTATGGTTTTGGGAGCTATGACACTTAAATATTTAATGGGAAAGAAAATCTCTGTGTACTTATCTACTTCTATTACTCTGCAAAAATTAACTAAACTCAGCTAGAAGTTGTTGTGGGGGTGCATCTGTTGTCTAACAATGACATGAGTATCATGGTAGGTGACACAAGGAAGGCACTTTGCTTCCCAGAAGCACAAGTTACACCTTTTTCCAGGCACTAGATCAGCAACTTGCTATGGGAAACCTTTACCATTTTGCAGAGGGGCCATATCTGAGCTGCCAGACATCCCGCCTCTCCTGGACACAGCCTGCTCTCCTGCCTTTCCAGCCCCACTGAGGAGGGTTCCCAAGCCTATTTTGCTTGTTTGTTTTGAATTTCCTTCCCAGAGAGGGGCCAGGAGCATGACCATTGCATGGAAAGCCCCATGGTAGAACAGGTTCAGGTGGCTGTGCTGCCCCATGAAGTGGGGGCAGGAGACACCAGCACCCAGGACAGTGTGTGGGCATGAAGAGGAGCAGGAGCACCTCAGCTGACACAGTGACAAGTCTGGTGAGGCTGAGCAGAGGTGGGGAGGAGAGGCTATGACTGGGAGGTAGTTGAGGAGAAGAAGGTGGGTTGGTTATTCTGTTAGTGTGGGCTGAGGGAAAGGTCTGAGGTGAAAAAGATTTTGGACCAGATGAAGCTAGAAGGGATAGGATCTAGTATGGGAACCTCTAAGCCAGAGCAGGGCTAGGAGATGAGTTCTGAAAAGGTGTAGTGAGAGAACTGGGCAGTTGTGGGAAGGTGGGAGGGCTCTGGAGTGGAGAGATCCAGTGCCAGGACCAGCTTTTACTGCCATAGATTATGTTCCAGTCTATTCTTAGCCTGGGGCTGCTGTAGAAATGTGTTTCTGTGGAGGAAAATTTTTTCCCTGCAAGAAGAGACTCCGTCTGAAGATTGTCTAGGGCTAAAGAAAAGAGGATTTGTTTTGTTGAATTGATCAGAATGTTTTAATGGGACATCCCAGCTCCCTATGAGATATTTAAGAGCTCCTAATGAAGGGAAAAAATCACTGAAATGTAATCACTTAAATGTGGGAAGAGAAAATCGAAAGTTACAAGTGTACCAACTCTATTAAGTGGATGCATAAAAATTTCAAATGAGTAGTGACTTCTCTCTATGATTCAGCATTGTACTTTTTCCTGCAGCTGACAAGTACTGAGGAAAAAGGACGGATGATTTGGAAGTGGCCAAACAGATGTTTGTGTAATTCAGATTTTTCCAGTCTGCTCTTTCTAGAAGCACAGTAGGCAACTCCTACTCCCTGGGTGCTCAGCACAGTGTGCTGGGGATGTGTGAAGGGAGGAAGAGCTCCTCCACTTCTCTGTCTAACTGAGGACATGCTTTCCCTACCTGCCCTTGGAGTAATGAGGCTGTGCTGAGACAGAGAGATGCGTAGTTTGTGTTGAGACTGGGAGACGTGGTTTCAGCCAGGCATTGAGCAGCTGCACAGTCACAGAGGTTCAGAAGGCTTAAGTTAGCTTTTGAGATAGGGATTCTACATTTAGTTGTAAATAACAAAGCATCCAATTTTCCCTTTCCACAATATTTTAAACATAAAAAACCTCCACCAACACAGCTAAGAACCTGTTGAAATAGGACTTTTTGTTCTGTTTGTGTATTTGTTTAATAACCCCAGATTAATTTTGAACATCCACTGATGCTTCCCATGTGCTTTCCCTTTCAAGTTGGTGCACACACATAGGTACACTCATTCTCACGTTTGACTCTTTCACATCCTGATTCATGTTCTTACATTTTCTTCCAATGTGGTGAGCTGCTCATCAAGTCTGACAGGGTCTGTCCCCAGTGGGAGGGTCCCTCTTCCTCTGTCCTGAGTGTCATCTGGGAAATCACACGGGTCGGTGGATTCTGCTATCAGTTCTTCAGTGGCATTGATGACTTTCAGGACCTCTGTAGATATGTTGCAGAGAGAGACAGCAGAGTACTTCTGTTTTGTTTATGAGAGCAGATAGAAAAAACAATAGCATTAAATTAGCACAGAGAGGTAAGATATAAATCACTTTGCTAATAGCCAGAGCTTTAGCCATGCTAAAACTGTATCCATGGCTAACTGCTGCAGACAGACACTGGAACCATGTACTGGAACCGGAATCTACTTCTCTTTTCCTCCCTCTCTTTTTTATATATGCACACTGATACAGCATGCAAAATAACATACACATGCAATTCTTCTACAACACAATTCTACTGGAAGGATGGTCCAAATCCTATCCCAAAGGAGCACACAAATATCCATCTTTAAAATCCAAATAAGCTAGATAAAGCTGTTTTTTCAATAGTGTTTTAAACAGTTTTTAAAACACCATTTTTCTTCTTGGATACTGGCAAAAAGATGTGGACTCATCTGTCTCTGTATCCACACAAGCCATTGCATTGCAGATGCAAACACGAAACAGCAATCTTCAGCAGTCCTGTGAGGACAGCATTTTACTAAAATGCTTGCTATGAATGGAATGATCACCTCAAATAAGCAAAGTTTGAGCTACAAGTGTTCAAACACTTGTATACTTAATTTTTTATTTCAATTTACCTTTTCTTTTAAAAAAATATTTGTGAAATAAGATATATCAAATACCAGGGAAAAGCATGCAGTTTTATCCACTTTTAAAAAACAACTGAAACCCTTTTTATCAGTGTTCCTTACTTGTAATTTCCAATTAACTGTCCGTATTCTGATGATTCTCACATAAACTTAAGCTTCAGGACAACTCTTACGATTGCAATAAAATTTCAAGCACCAACCTCAACATCCAAACTGTACAGTTTGGAGATTGAGCCAAAGCTTGTCAAGGTCAATAAAACTACTGTCACTGAATATAATGTGCAATACCTTTAGTGCTGCTTTGCCTAAAAGAAAGCGTGGGAAATTTAGACCAAAATATAATTTGTTCCTCAAATCTGCAAATACTTATGCCTGTGAATTAGGGGCCCAACAATCTGTAAACTTTCTTACAAACAAAGTATCTGTGGATCAATACTGAGGAAACAGTGTTTGGATTCCATGTAGTAAATTATATAGTACAGGCAATTCTAACTGATTAAAAGTGTCTATAGGGAGGATATGGGAGAAATAATGTTCCTTTGATTCCCACAAACTCTGATGGGTTAAACTGGAGAACATCTTTTATTATCTCTTTCCTTTAATCAGTTGTCCATTTTTATGTTAGCTAAGACTTTTACTGAAAAACTCCTTTTTTAGCAGCATGTACTCAATTGTTGTGTATCAATACATTAAGGCATCTTTAGCATTGTAACTTCTCTGAATTACAATAATTAGAAACATGAGATTAAAGAGAAGAAGAACAAAGCAAATACAGTATGCTGTGGCACTCAGACCTTTAGCTTGTTAGGACAGCCAACATAGCCCTGAACAAGCAGGCCTAGGACTCTTACTGAGAACAAATACTTGAACCCCATAAAGAGCCTACTGTTTTTTCCATTTATTTTCACAAGTGCCAATTAGGTTAAAAACAGATCAATAATTTTATAGGACAGAAGAGCAAATCAATGTTACTTTTATTATTTGCTTTTACAAGTACCTAAGTCACCTTCTATTCTGTGACTAGTGAGCAAAAAAGGATAAAGGCCAGACACTACATCTTCATCATCTTCACTGATGTATATTCTCCATTTCAAGAATCATAGCCTTACTCTAGCGTTCATTATTTTTGTGTTTTTTTATTATCCTTTGTAGTTAATGATGGATTTCAAAAAAAGATTAATTTAAATTAGAAAAAGGAAAATGAGAATCCATATTGGCATTGTAACAGACCAGTTACCACAAAAGTTTTTTTGTTTTCCAGGTAAAGTGGCCTGTGATAGAAATCTCGTGAAATCAAGATTTTGGTTAAAAAAATACCCTACTTTCTCAATATGTAATGGATAGAGGGAAAAAAGCTCACAGAATAGAATCAGGAATCGAATAGAATAGAATAAGAATAATCTTTTCTTTTAGAAGATGATCAATGATCACCGAATCCAGCCACCTGGCCAATTCAGGGCTGACCAAAAATTAAAGCACATTGTGGAGGGCATTGTCCAAATGCCTCTTAAACATTGACAGGTTCAGGCATTGACCACTTCTCTAGGAAGCCAGTATTTGATCAAACCCATAGTGAAGAAATGCTTCCTAAAGTTCAGTCTAAACCTCTGCAGGTGCTGAAATGTGATTTTTATCTTTTCTAGGATTTTGAGTTCTCAGTGGCAGGTGTAGTTTAATTTTTAAAATCAAAGATCTGCTTCTCATTAAACACTGCACAAGCAACTAGATGAATATCCCCAAAGTGTGTGCATCACTGAATGTGTCTCGATCCCAGCCTGAAGTTACTTAGACACAGAAGTCACAATATTAAAGCCTTTTATTTAAGCCTGTGAAACATCTGCTTTTAAAGTGTAACATGGATACAGGACTCGAGTTTAAATACCGTAAAGAAATGCAGTGGCAAGCAAAAGTGATTTTCCTGAGAGTATATCTGGAGAGCAGATCTCCCAAAACTTAAGAGCACAAGCCATATTTCAATGTATTTACATCTAACATTTGTGAAAATTAGTTAAAATTCAGCTTTACATGGGCTGTATTTTACAGAAAAACAAGAAGAGATTAATGCCTGCCTGAAGGAGACATAAAATCAACATGTGGGGAGTTCAAGAGTTCTCTGAGTGGAAAGACTGGATACTCAGTTAATGGTTTTGCCTATGTTTTAGCCTCTTTTTTTGAGCAACTGTCAAAAGCTGTTAAAACAGTTCATGTTTCAACATGGTCAGTTTACAGATCTAGTGGGGTACTATAGATATAATTATTTTACACTTGTAAGGGGAAAAGCCATATAAAAAAGAAAATGTGTCCCAGGGTTCTAGTGCTTCACAACCCTTCCCCCCCTGCTCCCACCCATGTCAAACTTAGGATTTACAAGATCATATAAAAATCACCTAAAATTCACAGACACACACACACCAAGATCATCCTGGTAGGCAAACATTTCAAATCACTCTACAGACTTCTTGGCTGTCTAATTTATCTTGCCCTTGCAGGCAAGGCCATTGTTAACACCTCTAAGTGATTCCGCCATCAAAGAGACAGCCATCTTGCCAGGATGAAGACTACCTTGTCAAGCAGGTCAGAGAACTAATATGGATGTAGTAGATGTAGAAAGCAATCTCTTACAAATATCTAGCACAGAAAAGCTAAGTGCAACCATTCATCTCCAAACACTGTGATACATTCTGATTTCAACTGTGCTGCTCTACTTCTGCATTAACACTACCTCTCCCAAATTGAATTGAGGCAGCAGATCCAAGTTTGAATTTTTCTACTGGTTATGAGAACTTCATTTTTTTACTGAACGTGAGACTAAGAGTTTAATGGAATGAGGGAAACATTCACTTATCCTTTTTACGATAATTAATGCCCATGGTCACAAATATGTTAAACACACAGTCAAAAGGAGACTCTCAATTTCCCTGAGTTATTTGTGGTTGAGTTTTAAAACCAATGAAACGTTAAAAAAGTGTGTGCATGCAAGCACATATACATATATGTGTGCATTGACTATAACAAATATCTTGCCATTTCTTTGTGTGGTTTGATGGATGGAAAGGATTCCTGTTTTGAGAAGGTTGTGTTTCAGTGGTCTAAGCTACCCCTTGCTGACTGTTAACCACTGCCCTTCCCTTCTGTTCTCTCTTCCTCTCCCTGCTAATGCTGCCAACATTTCCTTTGTTGTTTTACTCAAGCACGCTACACTGGAAGATGCTTTATAGACTATTATTTTGCATTCTTGCACAAAGGATGATGACTAACAGAAGGAAAGCAGGATGATAAAATGGAAGCAATGTAAATGTCTAGACTGCTAAGAGTAGGTGAGCATGAAGTTCTTGCATGCATCTCAGCAGCCTATGACATTGTCACATCATTTCCTTTGCATGAACATTATTGCCTTTATTTTTAATCCTCTCAAAATAGTTCTCTAGCATTTGCACTATTTTTTTCTCCACATCATATTCAGCCATTAGCATTTTCTCTTTTTCTGCTACTATAATGTTATGTCATCATTAGGCTCTTTTAAACTGGCATGGGAAGTGGTGACTTGCAATTCAACAGAGAACAGTGACATCAACAGTTAGAGAAAGAAGCAGAGCAAGAATACCCTTCCATCACTAGCAGCCCTGCCAGTATAGACACCATCCTTGATTACTTGTGGTGCAATCATTTTTAGCTCCAGTCTCAAGGCATTACATCACACTCTGAGTCATGTGCCTGTTTCATAATTAATATCCTTCATTTTTTTGTAGGCAGTTGAGGGGGGCTAGGGACAAGACAAGTTTTGCTTTGCCTTTTAATTTTTCCTTTCAGAGTAACTTGACAGAATCCAAGATTGATTGATGAAAACAAGAGCAAACCCCAAACCTGCCTGCTTCATCATCCCACACTATGGGAGTTCATTATACAGCTTTGAGAAGGCCCTGAAAAGCCCAACAAAAGTCCTTCACAGGCAAGCAAGACCTCGGACACAAGTCAAAGTGTCTCTGTTCCTCCCACAACAATGTCCAATTATCTATGGCAGCCATCAACCCTGACCTTTGAAAGATCTTTGTTCTAAAAGTGAGCCCTAACCAGTTATTACCATAAAGACAACAGGGGAAAAAAATTGCTAAAATTTGCCTTGATATTTGATGGAAGACATGTATACTATGATAAAACTGTGATATTAAAGAATTACTCTTCTGTACAATTTTAAGACTTCTGCCTTGACCTTTAATGTCAGTATCTCCATTTATGGGCACTCCTTTAGAAAAAGAAACCAAAATTAGCATTTCAGACTGAGAACTACTATTCTACTGAGATTCGCCAAAGTATGACACAGAGAAATGCAGTCTCTCTGCTACGTAATTCTGAATATTATATTTTTATGAACCCAATCCACTATCCTAATGTAGCTACAGATGTTTTGCCTTTTAATTTGTAATGCCTTATTTCTATACAAGTCGCCTATAATCATGAGAAAGGAAGTTATTTTCCAAGAGGTAAAATATTATGATCTAGGATGGAAATGGAAATATTTACATCTTAAAATCCACAGGATAATGATCTACAATGGACACAGTTTAACAACATTGCACAAATGGAAAAATAATTTTTCTTTAAAATCAACTTGATATTTTTAAAAACCAGGGAGCCAAGGTAATTTGAAGATGAGATTTGAAGAGATGATTAAAATTCATAGAACAAAAAAAATTCTGAGAGTAAGGAAAAAAGAAATGTGAGAGGAGAAGTGTTATGCTAAATTAAGCATCAATTTTTGACATAGAAAAATGATTCTTTATGACTGAGAGAACAATATATAAAATACTAAAAAAAGCATATACTTCAAAATATAAAATAAGGATATACTTGCTCAGGAAATACAATGAAAATCTGTTTTAATATCTGATTCTCATAAGCTGAGACTGAAATAGCACAGAATATAAAGACTCTTTCAATTTAAAGAATGATAAGCAACAGACACTAACAGCAAAGTGAGAAAATATCTACTCACTATGTAAAAAACTCTACAATGAATTAAGGGTTTTGATTATTTTTTAAATTGGGAGCTTAGAAAGATTTTTGAAGACCACTATGGTCAGAAAAATTTCCTTCCAAATTTCTTAATACAGGTTAGTACATAAGAATAGAAAGATCATACAACTTATCTTTGTCTATTTATCTTTGTCTTTCGTTCTTCTTTACTGATAAAACCAAATTCTCATCACAAAGCCAAACAAGAGAGCCAGTCTGCTCCACATGTTTACTTCATGCTCATCACTCCCATCATAATACAAGGCTAGCTGTGATCATAAAGCAATTTTCTGCAATGATTACTGATTGTGGGCAAAGGCATGACTTCTCAGGCCTGACATTTCCAGGAAAACATTTGGAGTTTGAGAATGTTGCTTGGGAAATGTGGAAACCCTCAATATCACTTTATAGCATCTCTTACTACGTAAGAGATGTAAGAAGACACAGACAAAACAGAGCTTTCTCACCTGCTGCAATACAGTGGATAAAAACTGCAGCTTTAAATGAAGATCAAAAGCCTTTTGTTTTTCCTAGATAGTGGGAAAGCAGTTAAATAAAAAGGCAGAAAAGTTACATTAACAGCTACAGAGATTAACATTTATATAGGTTCAGACTTACCAGGAACTTTAGGATAAACAACAAGGATAAATAAACTATCAAGAATAAAATACCATAAAATTTAGATTTTACATTTATTACTAAAATATTTAAAATAAAGCAATGCCTAATTTGTTTTTATTTGTGGGATTTAGAATAACAGACCTCATTAAGACAGATCTTGCAACACATATATTGTTTTATAAAATGAAACACATGGAAAATATTGTATTCCACCATCACAAAACAAAATGGTACTAGCAATGGAAAAATACTTTTGCAGCAACGTTAAGAAAAGTCAGCTATCTTCCATTTTGTGGTCTAGATGATTGCAATTTGAACACTACACATATTTCTAATTACAAAAGGGTCTGTACCTCACTTAAGGCACAGTCAGATGCTAATGTGGGAAACACTTAGTCTAAGTTAAGTAAGATGTGTTATGCCAAATCACTTCCTACTGTTTGCTCCTGTCCCTCTTCTGAACTCACTGTCCCAAAACAAACAAGTAAAACCCTTCAAAGTACTACTCTCCAGTGCCCAGCCAGTAGGCTTACCATAATTCCTCTAATTTACTTAAGCCTGTTTAAACTAACCTGACTGGTTTTGCCTTGAAATAATGACACAACCACAGTTACTCTGTTGGCTGTGCTGGGACAGAAGTACTTTCCAGCTAAGGAGCAGCATTTCCTTGAAACTCTTCCAGCTAGACCTGAAAGAGCTCAACTTTCACTGCCAACTCCCTGGGCAGCTTACAAAAGACAAGAAAATAGTCACTTTTTTATTACAGTCTATATTCCAGCAGCTTATACTAATCTTCATTAATTTTCTGCAACTGTATCTGAAAAATGGCTTGTACATTTTCTCCCTAAGTAAATAAATCTTTGATGTTCAGAGGACTGAAGGAGGTTCCCCTGGCATGCATGCACGTAAGTATGGAAAGTAAAGAAAGAATGTTGTTTGCAAAGGCGCTGCATTCCCCATGTGAAGCCAGCTGAAGTTTCACCAGAAGTTTCTGCACTTCTCCAGGTAGATTCAACAGGGCTTTGATTCAGTTGCTTAAACTGAGGCAGACAAATAGCAGTTTGTAGCAGATTGAAGTATGTGAGGATTTTGAAACAGCACTGTCAAATATGAAACGGACCTGGGAGATTATGTTTCCTTTGGACTAGCAGCTTAAGGGCCTGTGGGACACTCTAAGGCATCTCAGATGATCTGTCTACATCCCTGTTTATACTACTGTCTTGAACCCAGAAAGTGTCAGAACTGGAGAACCACAAATATCACTGCCTGCTTTTGAAAACTTAATAAATATCTATTGTCTCAATGCTTGAAAGGGAAGACTGAGATTTTGACAGACTTAGGATCAACTTGGTATTTCATACTAAAGACTAATAAATAAAACATGGGAGAAATCTGAGTGGGATTTTTACAAACTGCTTCATCCTCAGTTTAAAACTGAATGTATACTTGACTGCTTTGTTAAATCAAGACTTAAAACTTTGCATCCGTTAGTCCAGTGTGAAAATTATTGTTTTATACCTCTTTTAGAAAAAAAAGCCACTGTTTCACCAATCTTTTTTTTCTCTGCTGTCATTCAAAATCCTGTGCATAGATTTTCTGCAGTTCATAGACCTTAAAGATCACTTTTTACAATTCTCCCCACATTCACTATTTAATCCTGGACTTTGGGAGACTGCTTAGATAATTAACATAATCTTAAAAGCCATGATCCATCAAAACATGAGAATGAACTTGCATTCAAAAATATAAAACAAAAGACACACAAGTATCTCCCAAATTGTTAACCCAGGAAGATACCACTGTACTACACTGTTCAGCATCATTACCACAATAGTAGCAATGTAGTAAAGCTAGTATACTTACACTATTATATTTTCTTGCCTAAGTGATTCATGTAGTTCTGACTCCTTAAGGAACTTTCAGTCAGACACTTTGAAAGCTTTCAGGCATATGAAGCAGGATGGCAGTTTCCTATTAACCCCCACTTGGACCTACACACCAGCCAAAATACCCAGAAGTTCAGGGAGTTGCAAGATAATGAACACAAAAACTATGTCATCATCTTCTGTGAGGATGGTGCATGGACCATCACAAATCACTAACAGAAGTCCAGCCATCAAGAGACACAGGCTCAGTCCAGTTATTTTAGCACTGCTGTTACAACATCGCAGACATCCCCACTGTGATGGTTTAACAGGTCTGTGACACACAGGAGGGATTCACTGACATGTGCACATCCAATGCCATTCTCCAGCTCCATCAAGGCTGTGAGCATATATCTCTAAAGTGACCAAGTCCCATGAGCCCTCCCTTGCCTACCCTCTCCAAGGCCAGCTCCAGGCACAGCCACCAGCAAACACCACACCAGGGAGAGCTGTCTGTCTCTTCTGCGTCAGTAACATGCACCCTCACACACAGTTACTGGCTACTCCTCTTGCTGAAGAGAGAGGCCAGGCAGATTTTCTAACAAGTGTCAATCTCATTATACCAGTAGTTGATTATACCAGTGCTAATTTACCTGGTGAAAAATGTAAATTGTCCTCTCTCAAAACAAAGAATATAGGCCTCTGGCACAAATTCACATGAAAATGTTGTCCGTTGTCCATACTTTCCCCAAAATAAAGCTTTATAAAATCGAAGATGAATAAAATGTTTTTAAAGAATGAAAGCATAACTATTTTATGGAGAGATTATATATGCTGTTATTCATATTGTCAAGAAACTCATGACATTTCTCTAAGGAAACAGGATCCCACTGTGGTACTTCACAAATTGTCTTAGAGGTTTTCATTCAGAAAAGAGCTACTGTGTCATATAATACATGGACAGACAACAGCAGAATTTAAACAAAGTTACTAAACCTTAGTTGTAAGACTGTCTAAACAGAAGTAAATGAATAAAGGGATTAAAAGAAATTCCTCAAGCACACAGCACCTTGCATCAAGCTAATGCAAAGAGGAGGGAAACTGAATGTTACTACTGAAGTTTAACACTCTCGCTCATCTCCGTATCTTAAGCAAGTTGTACGAAGTAGAAGGAGACAAAAAGAAAAAGAGAATGTTTAAACAACTACTTCAGTTTTTACGCTATGGGTGCAATTGGCAAAAATGGAAAGGTCAATTCTGCTTTTTAAACAGTATCTGTATAGTTTCTGATAAAGTGGTCACAGAGATAGATTGCACTCAAAACTCAGCCTGCTGGAATTGCATTCTAGAATGTAAATCTGGCATATACCATGGAATATAGACCCAACATATTCGTCTTCATGAAAGCATTAAAAGAAAAGCAGAATGGATAGAAGGGAACATCCCATTTATCATGCTTACCACTCTCAGGATCGGTATCATTAAGGCACTTTCAAGGGGATTTACATTTTGCTTTTTTCTCTAGACATTTTTTTAGGGTTTGGGGGAGTGAATAAAAAAAAACCCAACTAAACAAAAGCCTCCAACAAAACAAAACAAAACAAAACTATTACATGACAGGAAGAACTGCGCAAGTCATTGTGCTACTACAAGTTGCTTCACCAAGACAAAGTTGCACAATGTGAATTTTGGTTTGTTCACACTTGAAGTGTAGAGGGGCTGAAGGTCAACTCTACCCTGTACAGGGCTTTTGTTGAAAACCATGGCCTTTCACTGAACAACTAAGACAAATGGACTTTTTAGGGCTTTGCATACCCCCAAAAGACCACAAACTACATCTGTATCTTAATAGGCACAAAATATTTTCCATAAAAACTAGTCTGCTGTAGGATTATGTTTGTTTTAAAACTAGAGTTGTGAATCTGCACAAGACCATTTTAGGCAATCACAAACTGAGGAATAATGAAAATGTTTGTCCTGAATATCTAAGAAGATTTAAGTCTAAGCCACAAAATTAACTTGTGTTAATTAATACCCTACTAAATTCTCAAGTATCCTGCATGAACTAAATAATTAACACAAAGTTCGTCATATTCAAATTTGCATCTTAAAGGCAGACATACAATACAAAAGCTCAGTTTGAAATGAGAACTGAGAACCCATAAATGCCCAACAGCTTCAGATCTCTCCACTCAAGGTGTCACAATTTTTACTATTGCTTCAGATCTTAATATACGAAATAACCTTTTAAAAGCATCAGCTCAGTGTGTGATTACATGAGATTCCCAGCTTCCATTAAAATCAGAAGTCTAGATTTTTAAAAGTGCCAACAGGTAAAGTCAGATTTCCATAAGCACCAGGTACATGACATTATTTTCAGGGATTCAAAAAAAAAAAAAGGATATTTTTTTAAGTCTTATTCTATAGTCAGGTGTAATAGAACTAGAAATTCTCAGAATATGCTTATGAGAACAGAAGACTAAAGAAAACAAAGAAGCTTTGCTAAAATATAAGCAAGTTGGCTAAAGTAATTTAATTTACTTTCAGGAACAGAAAGCAGACTGTAGATACCCCAACTCTCATTTTAATGGCACAGAATTAGTGCTTCTGTATAACTAACTTGAAACTTGATGCTCAGGTCAGAAATCTGTCTCTGAACAAAAATATTGAACGCTAGTCTTAAACATCTGTAAATCCTTACATATGCATTCTCCCAAAATGAGGCTTCTTAAAGAGACAGAATATTGGGACATCTGGCTTTGAAGGCATCTAAAATTACTGGTTGCCTGAAAATAGGTTTTCTATACTTGTCTTCACATGCCATTGTCTGATCTTAAAGTTATTGAATCTTGTATGAGTTTAGCTATGTATTTTCGATTGCCACAGCCACAATTGCTGTTATATATTGTCATCTTCAGTATTTCATTGAAAGATTGTTGGTTAGCCACATTTCCAGAGAGAAAGCACATGTCAGAAAATTTTAAATTACCTCTAAGGACAACTGTCAAAAATAAGAATGAAAGCAGTGTGCTTGTTTCTCTAGAGTGAAGAAAGTTCCCTGTCAATTCCACTGAAGTTTAGATCATGAAGAATACTGAGATATTCTGTTTTTTTTCTATTTGAGACAAAAAATATATATACTGTGACCATTAATGACTAAGATTTTTTTTCATCCAAACTTAACAAAGAATCAGAGATTCCAAGCATTCCCTTTTTGTTGAGCATGGTATGCCCCTTCTTTTTTCAAACTTAAGAAAATTCTAGTGAGGAAAAAAATATTAGTCTTTGCTTTACTTTAAAAAACTGACATATAAATGTTAAAGAAGTAAAAAAATTAGAAGAGGAAAAAACCAACTAATATTGCTTTGTAGATGCATGCAGATGAATAAGTACACCAACAAAACATACATTTGCCATTTTCTGTGCTCAGATCACCATGTAGAAGCATTTTAGAAAATCCTATTTAAAGCTTTAATTCTAGACTCCAATTGCATCATGTTATACCCTAGCAAGACTATATATGCTGTTGAATAACGTGATTTCACTGTTTTGTTTTTGTAAACCAAAGAAAAGCAAATTAAATCTTGCTAACAAGCGCTGATGATAAAGCTTTTATGGTGATTTCCTTGGAAAGGTTGTGTGTACATTATGGAGATATTTGCATACATGATGACAAAAGCACTTATACTCCTGTGTAGTCTACAGCTAAATAACTCAGAAGCAGAGAGTTCCAGACTTCTTAAATTTGGAAAGGACCTCTAGAGATCACCTAGTCCAATCCTGCTGCTCAAAGTAGAGTCAACTAGATCAGGTTGCCCAGGGCTTTGTCCAGCCAAATTCTGATTACATCCAAGGACACAGACTCTACAATCTCTCTGAGAAGCCTGTTCCAGTTTTTGAACACCATCACAACGAAAAAGCTTTTTGTTTTGATGGACGTTTTAGTATTTCAATTTGTGCATGTGTCTTCTATTCCTGCCAATTGCGAGTTCGACTTCCACTTCTTTATTTCCCACATCAAACACTCCTTGCCATCAGGTATTTAAACACATTGAAGAGATCCTCCCTGAGTGTTCTCTTCTTTAGGATAGGCAATGCCAGCTTTCTAAGCCTCTCCTCATATGACGGATGTCTCAATCTTTTAATCAACTCCATGGCCCTCCAGTGGACTCACTCCAGTACATCCATGTGGCCTTTGTACTGGGGAGACCAGAATAGGACACAGCACTCCAGAAATTGCCTCACCAATATTAAATGGAGGTGAATGAGATAATCACTTTCCAGAGGCAGGACTTTGCATTTCGCTTTGAACTGCATGAGGTTCTGTTGGCCCATTTCTCCAGCTTGTCAAGATCCTGTGAATAACAGCAGGACCATCTCATGTCCTGTCCCCAACTTCTGTAAATTTTTTTCTTATTGTCTCTGTCAGTAGTGAAGATGTTAAATGGTACTGGGGTACACCACTAGTGATTGGGTTCCAGATGGATTTCAATCCTCTGATTGCAACCCTTTTAGCCCAGCAATTCAGGCATTTTCAATTCTCCTCACTGCCCACTTATCCAGTCCACAGTTGCTCCATTTGTCTGTGAGGATGTTATGTGAGACTGATAAAAGCCTTGTTAAAGCCAAAATAAACAATATTCATAGCTCTGAATGTCTCAGATTACCATGATCTTTCAAAGATGAATAACAGTGTCCTCATAATGACATGGGCCAATTCCCTCAGGTAAGTGCATCCCCATCAGATGCTATGCACATGTGCATGTTCCATTTGTAGAAATATTTGCTAACCTGATCCTCCTCTACCAAGGATAAGTCTTCACTGCTCTGAGCTTTCCCATATTCTTGAGGGAAAATCTTACCTGCAAACTGAGGTGAAAACAAACAGCCTTTTCCGTGTTCTGTGTCACCAGGTCGCAGCAGTAGTGAGCCCCGCTTTCCCTCATCCACCTTTTGCTTCTGAGATACTGCAGAAGACCTTCTTATTTCCCTTTGTGTCCCTTGACAGATTCAACTCCAGATGGACACTGGCTTTCCTGATACCATTCCTGCACACCTGGACAGCATCTCCATCAACCACCTGGGTCACTTGATCCTACTTTCACCTCTCAGTGTATTAGCTCCTCATACAATTCCAATAAAATACCTTTCTAATTAAGACAAACAAATTTCTATTAGAGATTTGACCACATCCCTTGTCAAAGCTGAGCTGCCAGATCCCCAGAGACAAGTGAAGACACAGCAGACTAGAACAAGCCAAAGCAAATCTAAGGAATAAGGCAAGGGTCAGCACTGGGCTCCTATAGCACCACATTCAAGCACACCGCAAGATCTGAAGAGAAATTCAGAGGTAGAAAGGGAAAAGAGGAGGTGGTAACTCCTCTAGAATGAAATGGCCAAAATTAAGGATCTCATGCATTATCAGAACTGACAATGAATTTCAGTTTCATTAGAAAATGTTACTACTCTCAGAGGCCTATTAGCTGAGAGAGTTAACAGAGTTGGAAAGCTTTAAAGAAGCACAAAATATTTTGATAGAGAGACAGAAGAATTATCTATGGCACCAGAATGAACTAGATGATATTAAAAAGAGAGGAGCAAACAAAAGGATGGAAAAACCCATTTAAAACTGGATAGCTAGCAAGGAGAAAAAAAAAACCCTGGAAATTTTTTTACATTAAAAAAGTGTAAGCCGATTCTCAGTTGGTATAAACTGACAGAATTCCATTAATATTGCTCAGTTAACAGTTTTGTTGCACAAGATAAGTCCCCTGCTTGGACTTGATGCTGCATGTTGTTCCTTACAGAGAGGAACACACACCTGAAACAAGAGTTTCAGACTCAGATCCAGTATAAAGGACCCCAGGGTATGTTTCCCTTTCTGGATCCTAAGTTTTACAGTACTGTTCCCATTCCTCTACAATGACTACTTACCTTCTTTAACTCTTCCTGAATATTTTTGCCATTTTCCTCTGAGGACAAACTCTCCTTTTGGTTTTCAGGATCTATTCCAGGTTCTGACTCTTGTTCTTCACCAGAAGATGTTTCCTTGTCACTCATCTTAGCAGCAAGCTGAAATAACCTGGACTTAAGCTCCTCCTCCATAATTTCAGGCTTGATATTATGGTGCTTATCCTCATTGCTTATATCTGTTTCTGATAAATCATCAAAATCCTACAAAGAAATTAGAAAAATAATATAATTCCCATGTAGGCATAGAAAGGAAAAACAAACAGCTTCTCCCTCACTGTGGAGGCTGAAAAGAAGAAAAGCAGTCTTTTTGCAAATCTGTTTAGCAGGGTGCTTGCCCAGCATTTAATAATGCAGAAATGGGGTTATTTCTGTCAGCCCTTGCAGAATATCTTATACTTGTTCTAAAAACTAATGCCCGGATACATACCAATTCATTTTCTGGATCTATGCTGTCTAATTAGGACCCAATTTCACCTGATTTCCACTACAATCCCTGGAGTGAGACAGGCAACCTGTTCCATCTTTGGGATTAACTGACATCTGGAAAAGTTCTCTCCCTGCTGACTGCCAAGGGAAAGGTTTGAACAATAAGATAGTTTGTTCAGTGTTTCAGACAACTCCATGAAGAAAGATGGAATTAGGTGATTTTAAAAGTGATGAATATTTTGTAACGGAGCATAATCATGCAGAACTACCCAGAAGGAGGCAATGAAGAATTCAACCAGGCACCAGAGTGGTAGGCACACCTCAGCAGGTCTAAGGGAATGATTTGGAGCAATTCTCAGATAAAAAATTATTCGTATTTGCCTTATGCTCTTATACTGTGACAGAACCAGACTCTGCTGTAGAGACTAAAAGCTGTGTTCTCTCTACCATTCATTTGGAAATGCATAAACAGGAGATTTACTTTACACAGTTACTCACTCTGCAGCTGTAGCTGCACTGTTTATGGATGAACCAATTACCTCTAGTTCTCACAGGAAATGTTAACCCTGCCAGCTCCCTCATAAATCCTGCCTGCCAAACTGCTTTTAATAGATTGACACATTGTTCATAATGTCAATTCTTCTCTTTTGTACAGTAAACTGTACTGTAGTATCTAGCACTTTCACAGCTTTCTGGATGATGTTTGTCTGCAGTTATTTGCTATTCAATTAAGTATGCAACTAAATGACTGCTTTATAGCTAAACTTCAGGATGCAGAAGGCCCTTTTAGAAAATAAGGATTTGAAAGAACAACAGAAATTTGAAAGCTACAATAGCAGGGGAACCATGGGTTTATTTTGAAATTCTTTTCCCAAACAATCAGCTTTTGCAGAATAAAAAGCTTTTTTTGACAAATGAACATTGAAGCTGTTCAATGATCAAGAACACGATCTCAAAACAGTGTGTTTCCACTCTAGTTTTACATGATATGCTTTTATACACATGTTGAAGAGTGGTGCATTTCATAGTTTTAATTAAACATCTGTATTTATTATAATGGTGCTTCCTTCAATTGTAAGAAGAGATTTTTTTTTCCAGACATATCTTGCATGTCATATCAACAANATTCTTTTCCCAAACAATCAGCTTTTGCAGAATAAAAAGCTTTTTTTGACAAATGAACATTGAAGCTGTTCAATGATCAAGAACACGATCTCAAAACAGTGTGTTTCCACTCTAGTTTTACATGATATGCTTTTATACACATGTTGAAGAGTGGTGCATTTCATAGTTTTAATTAAACATCTGTATTTATTATAATGGTGCTTCCTTCAATTGTAAGAAGAGATTTTTTTTTCCAGACATATCTTGCATGTCATATCAACAACTCATTACAACTCACAAAAATGCATATAAGATCTAGTGGAGCAGAGAGGGAGTCTAGCAGACCAAAGAGGCAGATTTTCCCACATTTCCTGCTCACTGTTGTACCCTGACATACTGACAGACTACAGTGTGCAGCAAGATATCCATAATTCCTCAAGGGTTTCCTACATAGACCTGCTTTGCTTTAATTGCTTAGTAGCTTTATTGGAGTAGCAATATGCACATACCTCCCATGGGAAGCACCACTAATTAATTTAAAGAATCCACGTTGACAACAGCAGAATTACAATGTCTCTTGATCCCAAAAGTATACCAGTCTTCATAGGATGACATATGGCAGCACCTTTTGGTTTGACCTCTACTGCCTCTATACAAAGCTTAGCAAAATCCTGTAAAGCCTTGCAGCTCACTTACCATATATTTTGGAGGAAGGCATGGCAGCACAATATTGCTAAATTGCCCAGATTCAGCAGGATAAAAAACTGAGGAGGTACTATTATGAAACCAGGTGAGCAAATGTAACAACCTAGTGCTGCTGAAAGAGTCATCCTGTGACTTCATGTCCTTTACTTTGTTGAAAGGTGTTGTGCCGGCTTGGCAAAGGGGTCCAAAGGCGTGCTAAAGCTGACAACAGAGAGATAGTGGACCACACTGGAGGCAGATGGAAGGAAGGCAGGAAGGCAAACAGGATGGAGGTAGTCCTCTTTTGGCAACAGCAATCTGCAGTATTACCTTATCCACATTCGCAGCATAACAGAAAAGTTCCAAATTCTATCTTGTGCTTCAATGCATATACAGGTTCTTCTTCACTCTCTGGGAAGCTTGGAGAAACTTACTTTTGCTACACCTACCAGCACAAGTAAGAGTCATGAGCTGTTTTGGCAACCCTGGGGTCTCATTCCACATTAGCTAAATTTGTGTTTCGAATTACACATTGTTTCCTGGGGGAGGACTCACCTTGAGAGCATTGATTGCATTACAGGTGGATACAGGTATGTCTATTACCCCTTCTTTTGATTTCCAACATCCTTACAATGAGCAGGTGGATTATCCACATTTGCAAGAGCTGTTAGTTTCTGTGCACACGCAGAGATAATGGTATCTTACACTGCTACACTTTGTGGTTTCTGTTATTGGTAGGCTACTTGACTTGTGTGTTGGGCTTTTCAGATAGTGGCAGTGAATTATTTGTGAGGAGATTATACATCTTTCATGGATTGGCAAATTAAAAAATGCATTAGAAGCCATGACAACAATAACAAACAAATAAATTGAAAGATATACTGTTATTATTATTTAATAGATGCAGCTTTAAAATTAATTATTCTTTACTGTTTGTATTTTCACTTTTCCTGGTAAATTTAATGATATCTTTGTGTAAATTCCCATTTGCATGTATCAGCAACATATAATAACAACATCTGCAAACAAGAATAAAGGGCTATCATTTTATCTGAAAACTGAGCTTCAGTGAAGGCCTGGCAGACTGACAGGCACAAACTCTGTCTCACTAAAAGAAAATCAAGTGTCTCTATGCAAGGATAAGCCCTTTAGCAGACAATGAAGAAGGAAAGACACTTTTCCTCATACACACTGCCCAAATCCTTGTATGGAAATTGCTCATAATTCAATGTAATCATAGCGAAAATAACAACAACAACAACAACAAAAGCATCCCAAAATAAAGCAAGGAAGCACTGTCTTGGAGGCTCCAGAACCAAATATATGTTAAACTACAAACTCCTGACAGAAAGTCCTCTTCCCATAGGAAATCAAAAATCAGAAACTACAATTTTTAGGAGAATATATAAACTCTGAGGTTTGCCAACAGTTTCTCTGTGGCAAAGAGCTGGTGTGATTTCAGGGCAGCTCTTTCCAATACATACATCCCAAGCGCCATCCCGTGGGGACTGGCATTCTGACAGTTCTCACCCTTTACCTGGATGCAGGGCAGGGGGGGTGTAATTAACAGGTAGGGTCTCCTGATCAAAGAAGCAAACTCATAATGAGGACACTTCTTTCACTTGAAGTAATTAAGCTACTCCACTTTTCCATCAGAAATATAAGACTTGCAGCTACATTAAGCAGTATGTCCTCCTCTCAAAAAGATAATGAAAGCCAATATGTCAATATTATTATGAAATAAATTAACTATTAATAATATAAGCAGACACAACTATTAATAAAAAAAGATTGGTGGTTTAAATGTCAATTTCTTTTAAAAAGTTACAATTTGAAAAATAATCATCATTAAAAGCAAGGCTGCACTTCCCAGTTCAGTTTCCACAGGAATATAGGTCTTTGTGATACATAAGCAGATTACTGCAAATTTGTTATAGTAGGACCTTTGTTCTATCAGGACAGTTTTCATGTCTTATTTCATGATTGTATTTACAACATTTCTACAGGCAACCCAGTAAATCAGCTTGTTCTTTTACCCACTATTAAGTGGCAAAAATTTCCTCAGATACAGTACATCTTGGTATCAGTTCTCAGGTTTCCCTTTTTAAGTCACTGAAGATTATAAAACAGTCTTTCTCAGTCACAAAATCAGGGTTCCACTGTTGAGTCTAAAATACATTTTTAAAAAATATGCCACAGCATTATACTAACCTAGGTACTGGATCTTGAATAAAAAATACCTGATTTTAAATTGAAATTCAGTTTTGAGTTACGAAGTGACTGCAGTTGTTCCAAAACATAACTGCTTACAATTCTCTAGACTTGGAGCAGAGAGAAGAAAGGGCTCATTTTCATTGAACTGAGTCCTGGAGAGCAGCAAGCAAGAAAGCATCCTTCACTATTTGAAAATGAAAAAAGAAACCCCAACTTCTAAACTGCTAAAAATGAAATCCTGTTCTATAATAATGATGAAAATATAATGGTTAATCAATTATCATCTTATTACTACAATGCAGAAAATAAGGTTATTATTGCAATGCAGTAAAGTACTGAAAAAGTATGTTTCTTCACTGCAATTTACATATAATCATTTGTTCAGTGTCTAATATCTAGGTGCACCATGGTTTAGAAGAGTTTGTATGGTCTCTGCAAATTCTGTATAATCTTATGTGAAAATCTATGTCTGTTTTCAGACTCCACAATGAATCTTCTTTAAGTCTATTCTGCCTGCTGCTCTTCATGCACGTACACTGTAATTTTGTACAAAGTGTTCAAATGTAGGGCTCTCCCTGCTGCAGCCTCAATCATTTTACCAAAATCAATATATTACTTTGGCAATATATGAAATCCTGACATGCCTTTAATCTCATTTTTCTAAGCAACATAAATAATATCTGGCTAATTAATTTTCATACCTTAAATCATATCCCTTACACTCATGATGATTTTAATTGCTTCCTAGAATTGTTCAATTGTGCAAAATCCATGCTATAAATTGTGGCAGTCAGTCCATCCCTGCTCCCAGCACTGTTTATGTACTGGAGGCTGGAGTAACAGTTCTGTGAATGTGAGCACCAGCTGTCAAACCAGCCACCCGGGGAGGGTGTGTGTGTGTGCCCCAAACACAAACTAAATGCATGAAAACTCACTCAGATGTAATCTTTATACTGAGAATTTCATTGCTTTGAAAACAGTGGTATGATCTGGAGGCACCGTGCTTCTCATTGACCCACTGTGCCTGAGGGAACAGGAACCGCCTCTTTTAGCCTGAAGGGTAAAATGAAGGATCAGAATCCCAAATCTTGCATTTTGAGCACAACAGAGAGGTTATAAGAGACAGAGCAATGCCCAAAAGACTTGGAAAGAAGAATAATTTTCCATACCAGCTTGTCCTTTGAAGCTATACTAAGGTGCTGATGGGTGCTATCATGTATGTCTGGAAGGACCCTGTTTCTGACCTCCCCTGGATGAATATGACAGAGGTTTAGATTGGACATTAGGAAAAATTTCTTCACAGAAAGGATTATCCATCGCTGGGACAGCCTGAACTGCCCAGAGAAGTGGTTGATTCACTGTCCCTGGAGACATTTAAAAGACATGATGCTTAGTGACATGGTTTAGTGGTGGATCCTGCAGTGCTGGGTCTTTCCAATCTAAATGAACCTATGATTCTATAATGCCTCCAGGACCTTCTCTGTGAGCTCCAATCTTCTATCCTCTGCAAGGCAGTAACTACAAAGCCACAGTATGAATACAGACACACATATAATGTGCATAAATTAACAAGGCCAGAAATGAAATGCAGGAGTCTATGTACAAGATATGGTCTTTGTGCAGCCCCTGGAAAGTCTTGTAATTATGCCTGATGTTCTAAAAGTCATTAATGTCAACTGATGTGTTGTCAGCGCACATTATCATACAAAACTGTCCTTCAACAACGGTCAATTATAAATGTATAAGGACATGAGTATAAATGAATCAGTACCCCAGACACTCAAACATCTGTCCTAAAAGCAGATGGAATAGATAGAATTAATGGTAGTTCACTCAGCAGTAAAGCCCTGCTGAAATCCTAGAATCCCAATCTTGATTCAGGATCAGCTGTATTGATATCTTTCTATAGGAATCACAGGCTAGTAGCATAAGAAAAAAACCACTATTCCAAGTATCCTAAATTTGTTCAGATAGCTTTAAGGCTGAATCAAGTTGCTTGTAATCAGAGGCATAGGGAAAAGGCAGCCCTCAGCTTTTTGCTTCAGGCTTACCCTTACTTTGTTGCAGCAATGATGCAGCCTCAAAATTTAAGATGGGCGGGACATGGGAAATGGAACTGGAACAAGGGGTCAATATTCTCCTCATCTAGTGTGCTTGTACTGCTAAAAAAATTTTGGGGGCCAACCGGAACCCTTACTTAGTATCAATCCCAGGCCCAGACAAACTTCAAACAGAGAAGAATTCTTGGCTTGTTTAAAAGAAATGTTTGAGAAGTACTTTGTTGTCTTCAAGTTTTATGACAGGTTTTCCAAATTTGAACTATTATGTTCTAGGGGTTTTTTTTGCTTGCTTGTTTGTGTTTTGTTTGTTTTGTTAATCAATTGACAAATTATTTAAATGGAGGTAGTCTGCAAACATTCACCTTAACACGTCAGAACTCGTCATAAGGTGACCAATTAAAAGCAGACATCACTTGGACTGTACTTCACAAAAAGCCCTTGGAAATTTCTGCTTCTCATTAGCTTTATTTCTTACCAGGATATTTGCAAACACTGCACAGCAGATTCCCAGGCACATGTGTTATTTCTCATTCCAAGAACAAAGGAGATAAAAAAAAATAAAAAAACCGCCCAGCACAACAAAACAGGTGATTAATTAACATTTGTTAGCCGTTGACAAATCTAGGTTTTTTTGTTAGGAACACGGTATTTATGTATTCTGTATTTATAGAATACTTTACCCTTGCATCTTCTCATTTAGGAGGCATGAGGAAGATAAAGCTTACAAGAACTCTTCACCTCCCATTCATGGTTCACGTTATTGCCAGCATACTTTAATTAATTTTGCACATTTCTTTTTGAGAATGGATTTGGTAAACTCAAACATAATTACCTGACTTAAATTCATCTTGTTGGGTTTTGCCTGATTCTTATCTTCGCACAATTCTTCAGAGGTTGCTTTGTTCTTCCTCCACCTTCTTGATCTCTTTTCCAAATCATAATGGACTTCTTCAGTCTCACTGCTGTCTGAATACTCTAAGTTCGTTGCCTGTGGATTAAAATTTACATCCATTTCTCCGTGAAAATGTTTCTTTTCCATTCTGGGCATATCATTTTGAGTTCTGTTTTGCAACCAGAGAAGTTTGCTAGGTCCTTTAGCGTCCTGGGAAGAGTTTACTGAAGATGTTTCTGAATCAGAGAGCAATGTCTCAGTATTGGTGTATAACCCAGAGGAAGGTGAGGTCACTGCCTGATTGTTGCCATAAACCCATTCAGTACCATACTGGGAACTTGTATAATAGAAATCATCTGGTAATTGTCGAGGTCTCCTACGCAGCTTGTTCAAGGCCACATTCCAGTCATAGTCATCCTCACTGTCCTCGCTGCCCATCTCGTCATAGGCAGACACAATGCTGGATTCATTCTCCAAAGCTTTGAATACCTGACTCTTTGGTTTGGCGAGCATTCGAGGACGCGGCAAAGCGACATTCTGCAAAGCTACCCAGTTTCCATCAGTGCTTTGAAAAAAAGAAGGTGGAGCTACGAAAACAAAACAAGAACAATTGTGATCACAGTGTGAAAGGCTCATTTTACTTGCCACAAACTAAAGGGTTCAACAAAACCAACAAACAAATGCAAATGTTGCTGCTACATGAACTCCCCCATACTGAGAACTATGCTGCCATGCTACTCAGAAGCCACCACTTAGAGTCATGGTGATAAGTATTTAAAATGTGAGAATGCTTGGGCCAAAGCTTTTTTTTCCTAAAATAATTACTAGGAAAGACTGATGGAACATCAGTACACAGACATGTAAAAATCTTGAGTTTTGCAAATGTCTTTTATTCTGTGTGTGTCCCCCATGTTGAAGAGGAAAAATGGAAAAAGGATCAGAGAAGAGCAACAAAGCTAGTACCAGGTTCTGAAACAGTGTCCATTCAAGGAATGATTAACTATCTGGAGGAGAGAAGCCACCTGGAGGAGAGAAGACTGAGAGGATATATGATAAAAGAGATGGGTGAATCTCTTCCAACCTAACTACTAGAAAGACATGAAGTGAAGCTAGAGAAGTCAAGGTTCTAAACCAACAAAAGAAAGAAGTGGGATATAATGGATACCAGATGTATGGAGCTTCTTGCCTAAGGCTCTTATGGATGCTAGAAATTATCTGGGATAAAACAGAGATGGCTCTGGACATGGAAGAGAAATACACTGAAATTTACTAAATACAGAAAAACACTTCTAGCTGAGATAGTCATTAAGTTGAAAGTTACAGAGATTCAAACTCTACTCAGGAGCAGCATGAAAAATACTTGCTTTGTCCTAATCTTTTTTAGACTCTTGCTTATGGCTACTGTTGCTGCTGTTGTTGTACCTTAGACTAAATACTAAATGAGCCTTCTGTCTGACACAAGCACTGCTGCTCTTGTATTCTCATTTCAGAGTATGTTTTACAACTTCAACAGAAAAAAAGTCACAAATATGGTCAAAAAAGTGCTGTATATCTCATATAACTAAGGGAATCCCATTTCTAAATTTAAATTCCATTTCCAATCAAAGTAATTTATTTCCCATCAAATCAATTGAAAATTCCTCTCTTGGGAAATATGAATGTATGATGACTCTATGTCTGCAGCAGTTGAGTAAATATATAATGCCATGGATTTACACAGTAATCTCAGCCTACTGAATGAACTTTTCAGGTTTATGGATTCCTCCCTTGGGTCTAAATTTGCCATTTCCAGAAAATTATAGAAACTGTTAATATAAACATTAATTTTCTCAAATTGTAAGCGGAACATCACTATTTTAAAATGCACAAAATAATATCTGAATCTGTTGTACAGGATAACTAGGAATTTTGCCTTGATGACTACAAATATTTGTATGATAAGATTATTTTTTCCCTGGAATTGTTCATAAAAACATCACTATGCAGTAAGAAGGTGTGCTGAGTTAAAAATAATAAAAGTCTGAGGTGCACTACCTAATAAAAGTCTGAGGTGCACTACCACCACCAAAACACCCCCACAAAAATTAAACAGTAACTAAACTTGGGATCTATGCAAGACTTTGATCACTTTTTGCATTTGTTACTCATTTGAATAGTTTTGGCTTGTTTTCACCTTTTAAGTTTCATGTCAATTCAAAGAACACGAGAAAACACACCACTGAAGTAACTTCTGCTCAAAAGGAAATTAAATAATACTAGTTTTCTTGTAGCAGTGACCAGCTGATGATATAATTGAAGTTCAGGTTTGTATACAGAACTAATAACTCTTCATTGTAACTTGTGATTTTGGAAAAAAAGAAAAAAGACAAGCTACAAGCATAAGAAACTTCTGCTTGTTCACTTTCTCCAGCTATGCTCATTAATCTAAGTATAGGGTCACACTGAGAGAAAGAAGACCTTTCCTTAAAAATACGGTTCCTTCAAACAAAGGAAACAGCTCTGCAAAATATAAATCTCCAACAAAAATTGAATTCAGCTGATCATTACACAAACCACATTCCCTTATGTTGTTTAACAACACATAAGAATCAGTCAAACAACCTTCAGTTAAAACTGAAGAAAGAACAGGATAGTAGTTGATTACATCTAAGAGGGCAAGCAGGGTAGAAAGACACCGAGAACTCCGTATTTAGAAAGCTGACTCAGTTTTATCCCAGGATTCAAGCAATGTCAGGTGCTCTTTTCCCGATTTTTCAGAACAAGTCGCTTGCAAGAATGGATTTTGCACAGAATTCTTTAGGCATAAGCTATAATTCATCCATATAAAAATGAAAGAAAGATTTAAGAAGTTTCACTGTAAAACTATTGATAAAGGGGAATATCCCCCACAAATTCATGATATGACTCTTGAGTAATCATTTAAACCAATAGAAACTGTAATCAAAATGAATTGTGAATGGCTTTTTTGACTAAAAAAGCCCATTGATGTTACCACTCCAAACTCTTGGTTGAGATTTCATTCGTTTTCTGTACCTAATACAGAGCTGCTTATTACTGCATAGGTGAGACCATATTTATACATATTAGCACAATCAGCTATTTACTGTAAGCTCAATAGGCACCACAATTTCATCACAAATGTGGTTTTTAGATGAAAGAAGTAAAACAAATCCTCTGAGTAGAGTACCTGAAAAGAAAATGGGTGTATTTGTCTTTCTGCTGTGGTTAAGCAATTGTTAAGTACTAAACTGCTCAACAGTTGAATTCAATGGGATTGAAGTGGGCTCTTAAATTTAAGCACCAAATTAACTGCTTTACTGAAAATAAGCCTTCCACTAAAATACCCAGGAGAACAACACTTCTGACAGAGGGTTGAATGAGCAGTTCACAAAGTAATCCATACCTAATTAAGTCAGATTTTAATACTACTTTACTATTAATTTCTTTTGGGGGGTGCTGGGGGGGGGTGGTAGGGAGGAGAGGTATTGAAACTGTCTAAATTTCAGTCTCTCAAGTTATCCACTGGCATTACAGATAAACAAATTGAACGGATGGAAAGCCCCCATCCCTGATCCCCACTAAACCCAAACACATATTTTGGCTGCCTCAGCTTGCCAATGCCTAGCGAGCCAGCTGTGGGAGTTACTGCACCAGTAAACTCGCCCTACAAAACAGAAGTTTTGTCCTTCTGTAGCTTCACGAACCAACTGCTGTAGGGGTCAGGTGGGTACTACAGCTGTTACAAGGGAAGAAACAGGAATAAGCAGACTCTGTCATGGTAGGACAACACCTAGAGCCAAGGAAGGCTGCTGCAATGAGCAGTTCAGCTCTTCCCCTTGTGCAGCTGTAGGGTGAAAACTAACCAATTCTTCTGTGCAGTGGTTGCCTGGTGCTGCATTCCTGTGGCCTCATGGACACTTGACCTGGAACAAGAGATGCAGTGGAAATAAGACCACTCCAAGAGCAGGAGCCACAATTGCAGAATCACAGAACGGATAAGGTCGGAAGGGACCTAGTGGGTCATCGGGTCCAACCAGAAGTTCTGAAATGTATCCAAACTAGCTGCCTAATTTTTTGTGACAGCCCAAAATGAATTCCACAAAGGCACAAATTTTGAAACATTTTTTGAAGAAAAAAAAAAAAAGGTAAGATAAGCATTGACACAGCCATTGTGACACAGCATCATCAAATACATATTTTACATATGACCTCTAAAAGAACCCAGGCCAGAAGAAATGTCCCAGAGAAGGTCCTTGCTTTAAGTTGTATTTTTTCCACATCTGAGTGAGAACAAAAAAAAGCCTTATTCATACTAGAGATATTTACTTGTTTCATTTAGCCTGTCCACACTCTTCCAGCTGGGTAATGCAGGGCGTTTGCATTCCTTCTGCTTCCTGGGCTGTCCTTTTTGCTGCCTCCGAAGAGCCTCAGTCACAGATGATGCAGAGTCTTGTCCTTTACTCATCATATCTTCACTAGTCAGGGAGAACGCAGACTGAGACCTCTGTGGGATTAAAAATCAAAGTGTAGTTTAAAAATAGAAATATTTATTTATCCAACTCTTTATTGTAATCCATGTTCAGTTACCCATGGAAGTATGGGATTGGCAAGCATCACAAGTGGAATTTAATGCATTCAGGAAAATGTTTATACTTCCATAGGCCAGATGGAAAGAAATAATTAAGAAGAAGTTGTTGGGAATGAGCTTCATGAGGACTAATATCTAACTGCTTCGACTCAAGTTAGTCAGAAAGGGATCCCACTGTGGTGAGACATGATGATCTACTGTTGGATCAACAGGCCATCTGGTGTAACAATTTGCAGAAGTTTAAAAATTAAAAAAAAAAAGCAAACAAACAGCCTGTTCCCCAGAACAGATATATAACTCAAGTGATTTTAATGCAGAATTCTGTTTGCTAGGACATACATATCACCCAATATGCTGAGCAGTTTTGTGTAGTCTTACTAATGAAGTCAACATAGCCTACAACTGCACATCTATTTATTTCTAGGAGGGTCATAATTCAAGTCAAAATAAGGTAAAATACTGTTGTGAATGTTAATCAGTCCTTCCTCTATTACTGAGGGAAAGAGACTTTCTTTTGGTTCCACATAAATAGATCTGACATTTTAGTTTTGACTTAGACACAAGAGGTCAGTCACAGAAGATACATTTAAATTTGGCCTGTTTTAGAAAGCTGTGAAAGCTGGCAGTGTCCTGATGATTTCCAAACTCACACTTACATATCAAATCACTTATTTCATTCTAGAAACAAGGCTATGGAGCTCAAGTCAAATTGCCTTCATAGCAGAATCAGTGGAAGATTGTATACATCAGGGATTTGTTAAGAGTTCTTGCTTTCAAGTAGTTCAGCTGCTTTGCACAGGCCAAGTTGGCACTCACAAATCTTTGTACATTTTTACTGATGTTCAAACTACAAATAATTAACTAAAACTATTACTTTTGAAAAGGCCAGTCTGTGCCTGTATCAGAGCTCTGCTGTGCACTGGTGCAGATGAGGTAAAGAGGAACTTGACTTTCAGCTGCTTTCAAGTTCCTTCAATTCTCAGGACAGCATAAGCTTTGCTGGGAGTCCTTATGGCTTCAAAGCTACATTTACACCACTTTCTGGCTGCACTCCCTGCTATCTGAAATGCTCCTGTGTGGAACCCATATACCATGCCAGAAGATTTAATTAACTGCAAATCTTTCTGTATCCTTGGCACAGCAGTGTGATTTCATAACTAGTTCAATAAAAAGAAACACAACTAAGCACAAGGGTTTAATGTGGCTTCTGAACTGTGGAGGAAAAGACAGAATTATTGCCCTAGCATCATATAATTTCTGTAGCTGTAATGACTCCATAATTTTGTTAATCTTATCCATAAAAAGGCACAAGCCCTAATAGGATGCATTAAAGTGTTTCCTTTCAAATTCAGTGATATAAACTACTCACAATAAGCTCATAGTACTGTATAGTTTTATTAGGGAATCTTATAGATGAATCACTATTTTTAGTTTACACTATATTCAAATGTATACTCGGGCTGTTTCAAACCTTGAACTAGATCTTCAACTATTCAAGTTTCATCTGAATCCTCCTTAACCTGTTTAAAAGGGTAAATAATTTAAAACAATACATACAGGTACATAAACTGTTTTTCTCATTAACTTGGATTTCATCCTGTCAGGATATATGGACAATATAAACAATTCCGCTACAATTTGCCACTGGAACTATGACAAGTTGTAATTGTGCTGTGCTTTGCTTCACTTCATTGTAAAGCAAGAACTACCAAACTTCCCATGCTTTCAATAAATTAGGTCCTATACATGTCTGTCATATCCTTTAACATTTTGTTAAAGTTGTCACATTCTGAAAGAAGCAAGTTGTTGTGGCTGTCACTATTTTCACAGTATCCCAAATATTCCCTCAGGGCACATTCTTTTTCAACAAGTAAATCTCAAACACTAGACATAAGAGATGCTGAAGATCCAGAAGAAGAAATAGCCTACAGTTCTATCAGTAGTATCTATTTTCCCTTATTACTTAAACAACTGAATTGTAAGAAGGAGAAGAATAATATCAGGAAAAAGTTAAGTAGTCTGTATAATGATAATCTGGGCTCAGATAATGACAGTAACATGTTTTTCTTAAAATCTGCATGTTTGACAACTTTTCTAGGTTTTTTTTGTTGTTTGTTTTTGTTTTTTGTTGGGTTTTTTTTGTTTGTTTGTTTTTGTTTTTAATAGCAGCTTCTCCTGTGCCTACTCACTGCTTCAGGGACACCACAATAAAGGCTGCATCATAATGGTGGCAGTAACTGCACTTTGCTCTCAACTAACCTGAGACCTGCCAGCAGCTGAATCCTGTCAACACAGAACTTGGTATGGATTGGAAAATCCCCTGAAGGAGCTGGGCACCGCTGCCCCCCCAGCAATGCTTCTGCAGCAATGCTGCAGCCAGTAGTGCCTGAGGAATTTAAAGCTAGCTCAGGTGCATGGATACTATAGGACAGATAGAGCTTTAAGAAGGACTAGAAGGTACACAACAGCTTGAATGATTTGAAGAGAAGACGGGCATGAAGGGCCTGATGGACAAAAGCCACTGAAAAACAAGGAAGCACAGAAAAGAAAGTAGACCCAGTCCCATGTGGCATAGTAGCCTAAGATCTGAAATAAATTTATCCAAACAGTCTTACCTAAAAAAAGCTGATTTATAAAAAATGTGTGCTAAAACTTTTGGGACAGATCAGAGGGGAAACTGCTCTCCACAGTTTATTATAGCTCTCTGTGGTGAGCAGGACATGGGTATTATGCAGGAACTGCTATTTCCCAGGAAATCTGGTCCAAATACAGCAAGGGATAAAGCTTTTGGTGCCTCCAAAGCTTGGCTTGAGGCCATCTTCATTGTTTTTCTGCACTTTACATGATTTTTTGATAAAATCTGTCTTGGATTGCTCTGCTAGAAATACCACCGCTTTTTGCTGAGAATGGTTCAATGGCATACTAAAGTAGCTTGGCTGCACCCCTGCATTCAGATCCTGAAAAACGAAGGCTGTTGAACTCTATCTCTCCACTACATTTGCAGTATTCTGTAGAGACTGAAATTATCATCAAGTGCCAGCATTCTAATAAGCTCCTATTAAAAAGAATATGCAGAAGTGGAGGATCAGGTTATTTCTTTTTCTGAAAGTTAGTTTTATATCAGAATGGAAGGACAGATATCAGAATTGTGTTTTACTCAGACAAATATGGGTGGAAAGAAAACAAATATTCATCCCTGATGGCAGCTTAAATCACACTGACAATAATGCAAAAATGGAGTGTCAATAGGCTGGTGTAGGAACAGGACAGAAGTATGTGCTGGCATCAGAACAAACCAGTCTAAATTGGCATAAATGGGCTATATTTTTCAGAGCACAAAAGCAAATGTTTGTCTACAAGTTTATCTCCAATCAATTAGCAGCCTGACTGGTGACTCTATCTGAAATGCAAATGACTCAAGATCTCATTTCGTTGTTTTTGCAATAAATAGCAAACTAGACAGCTAGTTATTTGGTGTGAGCCTACACAGCAAAAACCCTAATCTTATTTGGCACATCTGCATCAACTTCAACTCAGCCATCACTGCTAACTCCACAGCCCTACAGCTACAGCACGGGCTACATCCTGTATACATGCCTGCCCATGCTGCTGACTTCACTGCTGCACTTGCCTGTGACCAGCAGCATTACAGAAATACACATTACTGTGCTGCACTTGTGTCTCCCTTCCTCACAGAGGTAGCAGCCCATCTGTAGATCCACAGGGGACATGTTTCCTTTGGAGACATTTGTATAGGAAAGAAAACACTGAACATAAGGGAACAGGAGTGAGTACCTTACCCACACACTGGTGCTCTGTAGCAGAATATTAGGTTGTATTACAGAGTGTCAAACTATGATATAATGTCTTAGGTATGTAAGCATCATCTTGTGGCTGTCCTGTGGCTTTGGGACAGTGAAACACGACATGTCCCTCAATCTTTACCAATTGCCTACATACTTGGAATGCAACAAGATCTCAGGGCAGAAGAACCAATAGTACCCAAAAGATACAGGTGTCTAAATACAATTTTCAAAAGAAGGCAGAAATGCAGGAACTTTGGTCCTGATTTGTAAAGACATTAAATGTCAAGAAGAAAGCTAAAGCCATCTGGCATCTTTTCCAGCGAGAAGTTCTGGTTCCTGAGCAAATTCCCCCCTTCCCCAGTTACTATTTTAGGTCCATTTATGTGTTATGAATTACAAGGCTGCCCTGTGAGTTTGTGTTCAGACATTGCTAGTTTCTGCAGAAAATTAGTACATCAGCAGATGGCACTGCAACCCAGTGGCACATTTGCTGTGCTCACTGCACACACCCTATGGAGGCATGTGCTGCGCGCTGGAGTGCTGTGCAGCACATCTCACAAAATATAGTTACAGTATTGACAGGCATTTCCAAACACGTGAGTTAGATAAGTTCCTCACAAAATCCTGCCTACTTGCATCTGCTCTGTTTGTTTCAAAATCCAATTCCACACATTATTATTCTCTTTTTTTAATACTTCTTTGGGGATTTCTGCTGAATAGTTTATAACACATGGATGGAGAGAACTCAGCCGTCATTTATTACTGGGCTAGAACTAAAAAGAGTCATCTGCTTCAATAATGGCCTTCAATTTAAAAACAAAAACAAAAAACACAAGATAATGTGGTTTCTGAAGATTAACAAAGCAAGTGATGAGTAAAAACTAATCAAATCTTGTATTACTTAATAAATATAAATATTCAACCTTCTGTCTATAACAATTTACAAGTTCATTCTTCTGAATACTGAATAAATAAAAACAAGTAAGCAAGAAAAACTTTTTATAAATCATGCTAATGAATATTAATTTTGATAATCTACGGATTCTCTACCTTGAACAATTCCTTTTATGTAAGCATATTGTTTAGAGATACAACACAAAAATTTTGCACTACATTATTCCTCAAAAGATGAAAGAGTATGGATAATTCCTCTTTCTTCTAAAGAAAAGCCAAAATGTTAGTTGAAAATAGGTCCCTAAAGCAACTGATTGGACTTTACAAAAAAGATTCTGGATCATGCATGGGTTTTTTCTCATTTCTCTCCTATTTCACCTTATTTCCACCCTTATACCACTCCGTGGTCTAGCGTAACTAGTAAAACAGTAACATATTCTGCAGTTATTTAGAGTAGATCAAGGACTCTCCCAGCTTCAGGAGGGACTGAGAACCTCAGGTACCTCAAGACAGCTTCAGGGTCACCACTGCAGGAGTGCTTGCAAGCACTTGGGACCTCAACACTAGGGCTGAAGTCAGGCAACTCTGAACTTGGACAGCTGAATCCTATGCTGTGCAAGCTCTGACCTGTGGGGCAGCTGTTAATTTGGGCTTTGAGAACTACCTTGTTTATTCAGAGAAGCAACCCAAAATTGATATAATAAACTCAAATGACTTAAATACAATCTTATCCCTCCCCTCTCCTCACTCTCAAATTCTGCAGCTCTTTCTGTTGGCAGTGCAGGAAAACCCCTCGCTTGCTTCTCAGCTGTGCTCTATGAATATAATCAATGCACAGACAGAAGCAGCAGGTCTGGTAGCAAATACAATCCCTAAGCACCAACAGCTAATACATCCATTGGTAAGAAAACTCCCACACCAGGAAGGAGACAGTATAGGCTTGCAAATGGTGCCACTCTGCCACAGCCAATTTATCCCTGGAAGTGATTTTCAGTCTGCTCAAATGTATGCAGTCCAGACATTTAGCAGTGGGAGTGAAATACCAAGAGCTTCAAGCATCTGTTCCTTAGTTAATCTTGTATATGCCAAAGAATCTGTTAACAACCTTCTGAAAAAGGGCAAGGACGGGCAGATGAATGGAAGATTTTCAAACTCAATTGAAAGAAAACTCCCTTCTTCATGTCCTGACCAAAACCCTTGGATATCCCAGCCAGCAGTGAAAATCCTTGAACAGCAGGCTGGGAGAAAGCAAAGATGACTGCTCCCTCTTCTGCAAAAGCCTTAGAGCATACATCCTTCTAGTGTCTGCCTGAGCTGGCTTTTTGTTGACTAGTGACACAGACATAGTCTGGCTGGACTGGATCGTTTCTACCCTTCTATTTGCCTCTTAGAAAGCTGATCCCCTTGAAAGCACTGTTGCTTTAAAAAGAGTACAAAATTATTAGTAATCAGGAATGGCTCGGTCAGCAGGATGAATTGCACAGCTGTGTAACAATATGTAGAGCAACATTTGGGTGTATGTTTAGTTTGGTTCAGCTTGGCTTAGCTGACCTTGATGATCCAGAGATGGAGAGAAGGATTGTAAGGGGGAGATACAGGATGTTATTCCCCAACAAACCCATTGCTACTGAGCATGCAAGTAGCTCCGTACCAACACACATAGTGTTTGAGGGACTACACTTTCCCCTCTTCCTCTGGCCCCACATGTGAAAGTTCTACAGCTTTGATTTAAAGGGATTTGTAAGATAGTAATAATGGATACTTCATGTTGGTTCCAGAATATGAGTATAAACATAATTTTATTGTATTTATGGAGCTAACTATTAGGAAAGGGCTAGGAGCACAAAATAACATAGTTTGATCAGCATAATGGGTTTATATGAATAAGTCTATTGAAGCTTGTGGAAAGAGGGTGATGTACCAATGTAAATGTAATCCAAACAGTGCTTTTACAAAGTAGCCTTGTGCATTTAGCTGCTACTGTTCCTCATACGTTCCTTCATGTGCCATTCTTTTTCCCTCCTCCCAAACTTGGAATATTGTATATCTCCTTAAAAAAAGCTCAACCAAAGGAAAAAAAAAGAGGAGTCACTTCCTAGTGTTCTTTGAGTAACAATTTTACTTGAAGACACTGAGAGCTCAGGTAGAATCCTGTGATGACAGTATTACCATTTTACTTGTAGAAGAGAAAGCTAAGCAACAGCAAAAGCCAGATCTCTGGTTCTGGAGTTGGACAGTATGATTTTAATTTGCAACTAGTGCATGCCTCTGGAAGAGTGCATGTGTGTAAGAGGGTAGGGGTAAGAAGTGAGCTGGCATCTTTGTCTCAAGTCTAACTGCAGCCTTACACACAAACTCACCATTTTTTCAAGTGAATACTCTTCACTAAACACTACTATTCTTCTTTTATTTATTTTCTAGGTGCCTTTCACGCCTTGTTACGGCCCTCATCTACGAAGCTGTCCTCAGGACGGCACTCACTCATCAGAGAGAATCACTATAGCTCCTACTCAAACATCCAACGGACAGAGAAATTCTTTAGTGTCCTGTGTTTATTTGCTTCTTGCCATGACAATATACACCCTGATTTAATCTAAAAACAAAGTAGGATCTGTCAGGCATCCTAGACTTGAGCATTACAGGTTTTAAGTTAGACCTGAAAATTCTGCAATATCCAAGAAATGTATTACAATAGCATCTTTAAAACAACATAAAGATGAAAGAATAACATATGACCTAAATTACTCAGAAAATAACATTATAGAATGACCTCACTGTCTTCTCTCCTACTCCCCTTCATGCCTTAAAACCTATCTTGGTCTGCTGAGAGTAAGTGCAATGAAGCTGAATGTAGGTTTGTGTGGGTTTGATTATATACCTAGCATCCGAAACTGTCTTCTTGGATGTTTGTCAAGTGCATGGATAGTACTATGAACCCCAAAATTGGTAATCTTATGCTAGAGTTACATCTGGTACCAACTCAAACTATACAAAAAACTTCAAAAGGATGATGCTGTCATGTTTAGCCTTGCATTGATTATTTAGTGACCCAAGCATTAAAAACTGGTACTAATTGCGGACTCAAAAATGCAAAAGTAGTTGGATCCTATGTTTCTGCAGCAGTGGAAGGAGGGAAATCAAGCAAATTACTGTCTTAATCTGAAATCCAGATCACCTTTGCAGTGAGATTACAATGTTACAATGTCATCTGTGAAGTCGGCAGATAACAGTATTATCTGCAACCTGGAAAGTACTTAAAGTTGGATTTTCACATAATAAATATTAATAAAAAGACTCCTTTTTTTAGAGCACCAAATGCATTTCCATCTCAAAATGTACTGTTCTTTCCTATTCTGTGAAGAGAACATGATACTGCAGTTAGCTTCTTTTGAAAGGAAACAAGACAGCAAATAACCCATCAGAATCCAGCTGATAACTTCTGGATGAATGCACACCTGCCTCATTGGAAGTAGATCCCAGTGATACATGCCATGCAAACTTCTGATGCCAGCTCATGTATAAAAGCTAAAGGCTTCATCTTCCCTATGACACGATGCATTTATTAATTAGATATAAATATGATGTTTCTGAGACAGTCATTGACAGGTAGGAACTGATGTCAGCTGTTATCAACTTCCTATAGTTTAGTGCCTCCCTCATCTGAAATCAGTCTCCCACTGTGTTGGGTAACTACTGAACAGGAGCCCACCTCGAAAAGTTTTTCTTCAAGTACTTGAGACAAACCTAACAAGGTACTGAGTATTTGCCAAACCTCCGTCTCACTGAATCTTCCTTCTCTTTAAAACAAATCAAATGGGGAAAAAATAAAGGAGAAAAAATAAACAACTGTTGGTACACTGTGGACCTTATAATTAGCTTAACTAGTGAATTTCTGTTTCCCCTGAGGTGCATCATAATGTGTACTTAATGAAATCCTCCTTTTCCTATATCCCCAGCTGTTTTATATACTATAAATAATGTATGAGCTTCTGTTTATACATGCAATCTTTTAGCTGTAAAATAAAGACCACTAATACAGCACTTAAAACACACTAGGGTGCCTGCACTCCATCAATGTTTAAATGGGACGCAATATGCCAACTGGCCGTTTGTTCTCTGACTGTATTGGGGGGCAACTCGACTGAGACAGCAGAGAAGCATCCACCCATTGCTCTAAGCTCCTCCTATCTCAGCCTTTGCTTACTGGCAATGAGAAACAGATGGTACCATCCATCTCTTTTTATGAGATGGAGAAATAAAATTTTCAGCCTTCTATCACTATTTTTAGCATTGGAAAACAATCTCAAAGAAATCTAAGAGGGGAAAAAAGAAAAGACATTGTCTATAAACACTACCACACCATAGTTAATCAATACTGGGTTTTTTCGGGGAGGGCAGGGGGAAAGTTTAACTTATTTAATGATGATTTCTTTCAAAGCAAGTGATTTTGGATGAGCGGGGAGGTTATGCAGGACTTCAGAGCCCACTGGATGCTTCTGGCTGATACAGATGAGCTGCATGTAGGCACGATTAGATGAAAATTTTTTTGGCAGATGTAACCACAGGTGATATCTGGGAATATTACAGCATCCCTGACACTGTAAGCAAGTAATTTTGGTAATAAAATGTGATGCAATAATAAACACGGGTTTCTGAAGGCCAGTGTTAGAGCGTGCAACTGCTTGATGTTGTATGTTACTAGCTTTATTGTGCTAGCAAAACCATAAGTATTATCTTCTACACTGATGACAACATTACTTGCTCTAAGATAAATTTCCACTTTTAAATTATGAAATCCTGACTGCCTTAATATTTGCTATCATTACCTTCCTTTCCTTTGCATGTCTGTCTCTTTGTTAATCATTTTTCTTTCATTTTATATAATCCATCCTGCTTCTAATTTGTTTGCCAGGTGCCAAAGAAATACTTAAACAGGGGAAGTTGTGCTTAAATAATCCTTACTGGGAAACAGATTTACACACATAATTCTGACACAGCAGTCACCTTGGGTAGCTTTGATAGAAAAAAAAGAACAATTGTGTTTCTTTTTCCTTCCCTTGGATATTGGGGCCACTGTGTCTGTCTACAAAAACCTTGGTTACACTAAAAACACCTGTGCTAATAAATCTCTTGCAATAGACCCCCTGATAGCTGTGGTGTATACTAATATTTAGAAGTTTTTATCATTACAGGCAGATCTCTGCTCAAACTGAGTCAACACACAGAGCTCAATGTAAGGATGTGTACACAGATCAAAAGTTTGGGATTTTTTTTGTTGACATCACCAGTTAGGAACTAAGAAAACTTGACATATTGTAGTGGAACCAATAAAGATTTGCTGTTACAGACTTGGACTCAAAAGTTGCAGGGAGGCAGTAAGGAACTTTGCTTGAAATGGGCATAGAGCCATAGAGTGTCTCTGCCAGCTTTTGTAGAAGTTTGGTTTTGTTTCTGAAAGAAAAAAATAAGTGCAATTCTTTTAGCAGAAAAGATAACTTCCTCACATGATATACAGAGGAGAAACTGATGTAGTTCAGTCCTGCAAATCTATTGACAGATGCGTGCTTCCCATTTGTAGCTGACTGAAAACAAAGTGGAACGGAAATCGAACTTGGGAAAAGGAATTTGGGTTGTTCTATCACTGTTGATGAGAATCAAGCAGGCTGTAACTGCTTTGCATTTGCTTTACACAAATTGCCTTTCAGTAGGCTCTCCAGCAGGCCCATCGTTAGAGCTTCTGTGACTTCAATTCTGCCAGTCTAACAGGCTAACATAACTGCAAGTATATTAGCTCTGGGAACAACTGGATAGAGCTACACTTCCTTTCCAAGGGTGTTTGGTTATACTTACAAAATTCTCTATTCGAAGCCAGCCAACAATAAGCACGTACACACTTCAAAGAATAAGGGAAAACAATAAAACAATCCTAGGAAAGCAAAAAGCAGAACTAAACTTATGGGAGAGGTGAATGCATTCACAGCAGATGGCCCAATTAATTTGTGTTCCTTAAAGCACTGTGAGAAGGCAATTGGAACAAATGGTGACAAATGTGGCAAAAAACACTGTAAAAGAGGTAGAGTGTCCTTACAAAGCACTGTACACATCTGGATCTCTAGTACTGACTGATGGCTACGGAAGTTTTGAAGCTATTCTCACCTTAGTGTGACACTTCTGCTACCCCAGTATTTTCCACAAAGTCTACTATTACTCAAACCAATGACCATCCCTCTAGCAAAAAAATTATGACTTGTTACTTTAGAAAATAATTTTAAAATGTGTTGAGTTCTCACCAAAAGCAGAGCAACAGGCTTGTGATATAATGACCAAGGATTTGAACAGCATATTTCTCTAGGTCCTGTCCTTAAACTTAAGAAAGACAACTCAGTTGAGTCAGACACAAAATTAACTCTCTCTCTCCTGGCTCTTACATTCTGCAAGCAACTGGCCTAGGAACAAGAGAGCAAAGCTATTAAATATGCTCACCCTGACTTCTAATCACTTGGTTAACAGCAGCACCTTACAGGCATTACTTCTTCAATTTGGAAATAGGTGTGGGGTTAAAATGTGAGTCTTTATCTCAGCAATTCTGGTACTCTGGCATAAATCTGCTCTCACTGGGAGTGTAAGCGAGCAAAATTAGCTGGGAACTGAGACACAAGCCACGTTCAGTTCTGGTGGTTCTAGTCAGTGGGGGAGAGGTGGTTACTCACATAGTAGCAGGACACTTGGGAGCAGCACCTTAAACCACAATAATGCACTGGGACAAACTAATCTGTCACTGTCTTCCCTATCTGATTGTCAAACAGACTGTCTAAGCCTACAGCTTATTTTCATTTCTTTTTACTTGCCGCTCTTTTAAAACTGTTACTAATGCAGCTTGTCAGATGTTCTTCAGCTTTCTAGCAGCAGCTAAACACATTGCTGAGAAGAAAGTGCAGGGTGGAAACACTCTTTAGTATAAGACATAAATGGTGCTGTACAGTTGGATTTACATTTTCTTTGTTGGTGGTGGCTGTTTTCTTTAATATGGCTAAAGAGGAAAAGAAATATTACAGAAATCTAACATTATACAACAGAAAATATAACACTCAGCAAAAATCTAAATGAAGCCTACGTGAACAGAAAAACTGGAAGAATTGACACTGAGGCACTGAGTCCTATTGGCATTCAAATCAAGCAGTGATATTTCTCATAGCACAAACTTAGTACTCCCCAGCACACTGACCAAAATAACACAGTGTCTGTGATGTGTTTCCATAGCCCATGGGATGCTAGAAAAGCATGCAACTAAGCAACATTTTGTCCAGCTATAGGTTTAATGCCTCTCTGCAAGTGTCTATAAACCATTCCAAGCAGTTAGTATAATTATCAATGACTGCAATCTGCTGGTTTTGTGCATCAGCATACAGCAATAGTTGTGCTGCGCCACTCACCCATAAGGTGTAGGACCCCCTGCGGCTCCCTGGAAAAGTCATCATACTCTGATCTGAGACAGCAACAGATGCGAGGCCACTGCTCCTGGATGGAGGCCATTCAAAGTCAGCCTCAGCCTGCTCCGTTTTGCTTTTCTGCTTCTTTATAATCTGTAAGGTAGGGCAACAAGGGGTGGGAAGGGAGAGAAACGAGGGGCTCAGAAAATATTGTGTGAGCTGTATGGAGAAAAACTGCATTAACCCTTGTCTCTCGAGGCAATCTTCTTAGGAAGAACATTTGAGTTTCCCTTTGCTCTTGCTCCAGCTCAGGCAAAGGATGATTCTAACAACTTGCATGTATTTCTTCCCATCTGAAGTCATACTGCTTGCAAGCACATAAGCATTGATACAATAAATCATAATCAATGCCTTAGGAACCTCAGAGATGGATTACATAAACATGGAAGCCTGTTGCTACAGTAACACTTTAAACATTAGCAGCATCTAAGTATCAAGTATTTTCTCAGATAAGGCTTTTTGCCGAGAAACATAAAATACTAGATATGAGGGGAATTTCAAAGGCTCTCATGACATATATTTCTAGTGAAAACAATGAGGTCTTAGGTGCTCTATTTTTGTTTCTGAAAATCTACACCATCTTAAGAGAGACAGATCATGTAGACTGCGTGTCTCCCTACACTGACAGATTTTATCCTGCTATACTTAATTTCCATAATTCTTTTTGACTCAAATATAAAATATCTACGGAATTTTATTCTATTACATAGAAGATCTTATTAGGCAACTCTTGGCAAAAGTAGTAGTAATTCAAGCTTGGCTGAGACAGGCTCCAGACTATGAAAGACTCAATAAAGAGAATTAATCCTCTAACATCCCTATTAAAAAAGAAAGATTATTTTCCATTGAAAAAATGCAGGTCTTCTAGCTTTTCTTGATACCCTTTATAAACAACATGTTCACCTTCTGGCGTGTGATCCATACATTGTTAAATGCCACAGCCCAAACACAGATGTGCAAACCAGCTTATTTCACATGGAACAAGACTAACTTAGCAGAGTGATTACTTTACCAATCACAGGAGCATTCTGTTCATTATCTTGCCTTTTTTCAAACTGCCTAGACAAACTCAAGGGGTATTTGTTCCGAGTAGCCCTCCACTTTCATTCTGCATCAGTGCCAACTCTTTCTTTGCAGAGAGAAGATCAAGCTTTACATAAAAAGTCACAGAAATCTGACACATTGAGGATTCTATGACTTTTGGTGTGTGTCTCTCACAGCACCATTAACATAATTCTATTTTAATGATTGGTATTTTCTTCGAATGTGTTGCAGATGGAGGGTTCAGTAGATGGTATGGTCAAGAGCCACACCTTATGCCACGGGAAAACTTTGTGCTTTTTCGGAAGTGACATATGGGGCCAAGAGTCACAACTTTTGGCATTAGGAAACTTTGTGCCTATGGAGAAGTGAAGTACAGATGTAAAATTCCATCAGGCAGGGGCCTCCTCTTTCAAGAAAAGATATCACAGACCTGAGAGAGTGGTATATCTCAGCTCTAAGAGCACAGAGCATCCGGTTGGGCACTAGATTAATCTTACTTATAAACTGATCTCTCTTGTCAGACGTTGCTGACTAGTCATAAAGTTTCAATTTGTCATTTACTTTACTTTCTATGTTGGTGTCATCCTTTTTACTCTTAGCAGAATTGAAGCCCACCAGTCTAAAGCACTGTGTTTGGGCTATTAAACCAGCTAGGGAAAAAAAACACCCCATACCTTCTGCACAATGGTTGTGGCCAGCTCTTCTATGAGGTCCTCCTTGTGCTCTTGCAAGTAACAAGCTTCATTCTGCTTGTCCTGCATGAAAATGGATATCTGTATTTGCTAAAATCCCACAAAATCAACCTTTTCACAGAAATCGCATAGATTGGGAAATGGATATTATGCCCTACTGGCACTGTAGGAAGAAATTAAAGGCGCTTAAGTTGCATGTTATCTTCTCAAATGCATCTTGGATACCAGTTCATAAAACCCATGCCTGACTCTTTAGGTATAGCATGAGATTGTCACTACTTCTTTATCTTTTCTTTTGTATCTACTTGGTTTTGTACCACTACTCAAATTAAAATAAACATAATTATCCTATTTAAATTAAGACATTTTGTTGGAAAGTGTTACCAGGCTGTCACTGTAGGTCTCTGCCTTAGAAATAGCTTCTTCCACTGCTTCCTCTGCAACACGTAAGGCCACAGCAAGGGTATCCATCATGCTGTGTCCTAGATGAAGAATAAAATAAAACCACCACATTCTTTACATGTCCACGCTTTGCATAATGAGCTCCAAAACTCAGACTCATATTCTGGACATATATTCAAATTAAATTGTTCATGAAAAAGTTCATTTCCTTGATCTGTATTTATGCACAGTAAAATAAAAAACTCATGACAGACAAATTTTTCTCAATCTCTATGTTTCTTCTAAAATATAAATCTTAAATATAATAAAGCATGGTGTTTTTTATTTTGCTTATTTTCAAATGCAGCAACACAGTTTGAAGGAAATAATTGAAAGAAAATTTGTGAAGTTCCTATACACACCATCAGAATAGAAGAAAGAGAATGAAAAATACTATATGAACATAGAAAAGGAAATTGGAGAGAAGTAACAAAAACTGAACATTGAGAAAATTACATTATGCATGTATTAGCTGTAATACTGAAGCAAGATATCCCAGCATGGTAGGCAAAAGAGTTTTAGTATCTCATGGAATGTTTTAGCCAAAATAATTTTGGATCTGTGAACAAGACTTACCAGCACTTTAAGCTACTTGCCCAGTAACTCAGTGTTAAGACTGCGTTTTGATCAAATGAGTTTTGAGCAGCATACCTTCTGTCTGTTGGTAGAACGTAGAGTCACTGCCACAAATGCTTCCTTCATTCTCAAAGCTTCCTTCAAACAAACTTCCTTCTGCTAAAAAGGAAGAAAGAATTATGTGTTATTATTAGATATACCCATTAACAGCAGAGGCATTATGAGATTTGAATATTCACTCAAGATGTGGTGGCGCTGCACATGAAGGATAACTGGAAAATTCCTCCTAGCTGGTGTATAAATCATGACTGGAGCATCCTTTGTACAAAACATGGTTGTTTTTATATCAAAGATGTCTCATTCATTTTTGATGGGGAAAACTATTAGTACAGTAAAACAGAGTGGAAGAAGCTACTATGTATAAAACTTAGATGGTAGAAGCTAAGTACAGGGAATGTACCTTTACTGTGACATTTGGGGTTGAAATAGATTCTACATTCTAAAGGGTAATGCTGTATAAATTAGCCAAACTCAGACACCTATACTAGCATTTACCTTCAAAGGGAACAAAAGGTTTACCTAACATTCACATGGAGAGTAGGTGAAAGTTGGCAACAACATTTAAACTCAAAGCCCTTCCTCAGAAAGGTCTCACAGAGAATGCACATGACAGGGCAAATTATCATTGCGCTGTTTACACTTCCATTCAAGGAACCAAATGAAACTACAGCTCAAGTAAAGGCTTACATCTTATGAAAGTTCTGAAGCATCTATTGTCACAGTTTTTACTTCCATTTTCACTTCTGCCCTCAATGACACAGATTTGCTTGTCTTCATACATATTTGCTCTAAATTGTTAAGGAATCTTCTCAAGTAAAATGAATTTGATACCGGGAACGGAAAAAGACTAATAAATCAAAATCTAACACATCTGCTTCTCCTTATAGAAGTGTTTATGTCAATTTTCATAAGAAAACACCTAAAGTTTCCACTCAGGTCTAGAGAGTTACTTACCATCCTATATAATTTCAGAAAAAGAAGTAAAGACTATAGAAAAATTACAGTCTCTGTACAAATTCTGAAAGAATTACATTAGTAAAATATCTGGTCTAAGAAATCCAATGAAATGTCAAATATTCAGCTGGCTGTGTTTTGAGTAATTTGCTGAACTTACCAGTATGACAATGAACTCCCAACCCATTTTGTATCTCCAATTACTCTTCTTTCTCATGGGGTGAGGCATTAGAGCACCAAAGTTAAGGGAGAATTGTGTCTTCGCTTAAAAGGATGATGCCAAAACTTTATTGGTATATTTTAACTATTTACAAACATTGATACAAAGAAAAAGATGTGGCCAGTTTCACATGCTTAAGCATGCAAAACTCTAAATGAGAGAATCTAAGTTTTTGGTCATTTTGGATTCTGAATGAATCCCATGTTAATCAGATTTTGCTTTCAACACCACAGATAGATGCTCTTGTCAAATATTGAATGCAAAATTATTTTCTCATTCACTGACTACTCAGAACGGTGATAAATTTTGGGACACAGGCTAGAATAGGAGCTGCAATTTACTTTACAGATAGTTCTTTTGTATCAGTGACATAATTAAGATTAAACATTCTTTGAATTCTTAAACAGCTCTATAGACATTTCACCTCTTTTTTTTCTCTCCACTGAGGTATTTCTGCCTTCAAAAAAATCTCTCTTGAAATCATCTCAGAATTTCCATTGTCTCAGCTTGTGTGTTAAAGTAGATAAGAATAAATCTTATAAGAAATCAACACAGCTGTTCTTACCTGTTGCATCAGGGCAAACTCCACTCTCCAGTCTATGCTTCTTGTACAGGTTCTTCAGGACCTTGGCACTTCCGAAACAATTAAAGCGGCTTTTGACATTATTATAGTACCAATCCAGGGACTGGATCCTTAGGAGCCTAAAACAGAAACATAAACTACATATTTGGAATGATTCCGCAATAGATAAATGTTAGAAAAACTGAACAAAAACCAAAAGAGGATCTTTTATACCTCAGAACATGAACATCTTAATTTCTGAATACTCGTTTCTTGTTTGTACTTTGCAAGTGTCTGGAATACTGAGGCCAAAAACCTCCCACAATGTAACTCATAAGTAAATATCTTCTTCACATTACTCAAAGTTTTATTTGGTTTTGGTACTATCAGAAGAGGTGTCTTTTCTTTTACATTATAATGCCTATAATGCCAACACTACATCCTCTTGAAAAATATGAACAAGTCTTGGAATAGCACAGGAAGGTTTTAAATATAGCCTTTATTTGCACAGATTTGCAGATATTGTAAGAACACCAGCCCACTAAGGCACCAACCCCCCTCCCCCAACATTTACGTAAAAATATATCACTACATTTATTTGGGGAAATCATTGTAGTAGACAAAGCCTAATCAAGGCAGAATGAGCAAAGAATGGCACAATTGCACTTTCTCACTTTCAACAGGAAGCCTCACTAACATCCTCGTGGATTTGCCCCCAGAGCTCAGATGCTTTTATAAAAGCACAACATACTGGCAAGCTCTGTATTCTTTTCAGTGTGGCATCTGACAACTTGTTTCACCTGTTTCCTCAGCAGTGCATGGAGAGAATCTGTACCATAATTCCCAGGCAACAATAACAGGTGACTGCAGGATAACCAAGAGTGGATCTGTACATTGCCTACTGAGAATGTCACTGGAGAGGGGGATCCTAGGGTTCTGCCTATAAATTAAAGCTGACTAATACTTAACACCAAGATTTTAGAAAACAAAAGGCTAGTGTTAGTGTCCAGTGTCAACATAGGAACCCCTAGAGAAATGATGTTACTATCAAGAGAGCTGTACTTTCCGCACTTCCAGACTTGAACATATTCAGATGATTTAACTCCATTTTTTAAACCCAGGGCCACATGTGAAAAAGAAAATAAAATGACAATCCCACTGTAACCTTTAGATTCTCCTTCAGGGACTCTAGACTTTTCTTTATAAAGTGAAAGGAGAGGGAAAATGCAAATTTTTTGTGCAACACCCACCATTTCATAAGCAGATAAAATCTCATGTATTGACAGACTACCAGTGTAGTTCTTGCTCAGCACCAAACCTCAGGAGATATTTGGGAAGAAACAAATATGCTGAGTCTAGGGTTTCAACTGTTTCCAGTTTGAATACGGATGTTTCAAGTGTCAGTATACTGTAAAAAAGGAACATCCACTTCACGAAAAGCAGAATATCATGATATAGTCCACTTCCCTGCCACCAATGGAAGGTATTTAGTAGCAAACACTAGCAGTGGGAAATTAAAAATAAAAATCAATGAAGCCTTTCGTATTCAAACTGTGAATCCTTAAAGTTACATTAGCTGCTCTACTGAAGATAACTGAAGAAAAAAACCATAATGGAACAGAAGCTAATCTTTTCTGTATCCTGTGTTAGCAAGTAGATGCAGGAGAGGTATTTACAGATAATAAGAATAATAGCCCTTTCCTATCTATTTACACAGTAATATCCAAAGCCTAACTATGGTTCCCAGGAGGCTGATTGGTTTCAATATTCGCCATTCTACAAATATCACTAACATGTGAGAAGGGCAAAAATCCTTTTTTCCTGGAAAATGTCTTTATACATGGTGCACAGATGACTGATGTCTGATGAAACACAAGTATCCAGAGCACAAGCAATGGCAAGCATGCCTTAGTATGCCTGTGAAGTGTAGGATTTCTCAATTCCTATATGCTGCCACCAAGAAATCTCTTTAAGATGCCTGTCCAAGACCTGACTGAGTGGCCAGAGCTTGGCTGCTGGCACAGTGATGAATCCGAATGGAGACAAATTTTTCTCCTAAACCCACATTTTTTTTGCATTTTGAGAACCCGCCTTTTTTGTGGGCAGGAATCACTTGATCTCATGGAAACCACGTTAGAATACTATGTCTTCTGCTTGCTGCATTTCACTTTTGTCTGCTGAGTTTCTACAGGTGCCAAAGTATAAGAATTCAGTTAATAGCATAAAATCATAATCATTATGATGGACAAAACTATATGACTGGGTTGGAAGTGGCTTAGCTGAAGGTATTGATCAGAAAGGATGCTCTTCTACCCAGTGAATGCAGCCTTCTCTACACAGTCCAGAAAACAGTGTCACACACATCACTGCTGGTGGACTCGCAGCACTGGGAATCCTCAAATAGTTTGCTTTTAGAGCTTTCAAGATCCCTACGATCTACCTGGGCATGTTTACCAAGTAACCTCAGCCTCACTAGCTCAAAACACTGAACTTGTAATCTTGGAAGGCAAGTAAATCGTATTCCTAATATTCAGACTGAGTGACAAGGTAAAAAAAAAGCAGAAAGTCACTAATTTTTGAGCACTCTGTGTGAGTTAAGATAGCCAGTTATTAATGCTGACCTGCGAGCTCTGGAAAAAACGAAAGATGGGACTTGTTACAAGCTTCCTTCCTCATCTTTTTCCCCATGTCACCACGTTTTTCTGGGTTTGATCAATACTGTATCTGTAAAAACAGAAAGCTAATAGCACTGGTTTCTTGATGCAGTGAAAGTGCTTTGCAATTAAAACAGGTTTTTTATTTGTAATGACATTTTCCTTATGTGAACTTCAGAAGAATCAAAAGGATAGGGATTATACATCTCAAAGCAACAATGAAAGGAGATGCTCGCTTCTTTGTACTAGTTAATCTGGTGTAAACACAAGGATTGAGATTTTATTTTTTTAGATTTCCTTGTTGCTGCAAGATTAACACTTTATGAGTAATCTAATCATGTCATGCTTCTCTCCTATGTGTTGGAGAGATACCAACAACTCCAAATCTATGTCTCTGTCCTGTACATGTTTTATAACAGATTACAATGCCTCCTCTAAAGCTTTTCAGCCTCTTAACTTTCAAATAAGTCACAATGTCCTGCTGATTTCTCCCAGGGAGAAAGGATTTGGAGAAGAGAGAACTCATATATGTACCAAAATAAAGGATCCACTCAAAAGAGAATAAGAGCATTTTTGCCTTATTTCAAAATCCTTTAATGTTGACCTATATTCTAAAGCTGTTTTCTGCAAAAGCAGTCCATGAGTCCAGAATAATGAAAGACTATGACAGCGCTAGCATTGAATTGTTCGAATGAAACATTTCCCTTATTAGTTCTAACAGAAAATGTGCAGGTTCTCTTCACGAAATAAAAGTTCACACTTAAGGGAAACTAGTTGTCTGCATTGTAAAGAAGTGGGACTGGTTGAAGAGATTTCTTACTCTTTCTGTGCCACAAAGACTGCTGTGACTTTATTGCTAAATAGCTTTAAATGCTAAGGACATTATTTATGTTATATAATATTGCCATGGAGTTGAGTTGCCTTTTGATGTGCTTTTGGCAGAGGAGAATGCTGTGATTTTAAAATTCTGCCTTACTAAAAAGTGTGAAAGCTAGGCAGACACTTTTGATTTAATAACATTAGAACTTGAACAAGTATTATAAAGCTCCCGGCCCTTTTATAGTGCAGCAATGTGTTCAATGTGTTTGTCTTAATCAAGCAGCACAAGAGCAGATAAGCCCATTACAATCCTTACAAATGATTTTCGCTACACTTCTTACCTGCAGCACCCAAATAGTAAAGTTTTAACATTTTACCAAGGAAAAAAAATACACCAGTTATGCTGGGGAGTGGCGATATAAACCATCTCTCTCATTGATAGTGACTACCACAAGAAGAGCACAAGAAAAACATCACTCCCACAAATACACACTACTGAAAACACAGGAGGCTCCATAGTGACTGATTTACCACTTTAACTCCTTTTTGTTCTAAAAAGTTTCAGGTTTTACTTGGTCTAAAGGCAATATGAAGATTCTGTAGGAAATTTTTTCAAAAAGGTATTCCCAAGTTAATATTCATGACCTTACTCTCAAGTCATAATACAAGCTGCACTACAAGGAAGGATTTTACAAAAAAAAAATTCTTCCATTTTCCGTTTTTCCATGAACTTTGTGAGAATTTTTCCCCCACAAGATGAACTTGTCACTTTCTGAATTGTAGTCTAATTTCTTTAAGTCAGAAGATGCTTCCTGAAATCTGAACTTACATTATTTGTCAGAGTGAATACATGATCACTTGGAGTCTCCTTGCTGCTGACTTGCACTGGAAAATGAAGCCCCCTCTTTCAGCTTTTCACATATATTTTAACACCTTTTCCATAGATTTATGTGAATAGTCAGGCCACTAAACTCTACTAGCCTCTCAACTGCCATCCTGTGCTTCTGCTGTGCCCATAGCCTAGTGGAACTAGGAACTCCAAGTCGCTCAAGATCTGCTTTCAGCAATTGGCTCATTCCACTCACGAAGGGAGCTGCTTTGCAATTCTTGGACTTTTTTCCTTTCGTGGATGCGACAATTTTTAAAAACTAAGTTAAGAAAATTTTAAAAGCCAAATAAACCCACCTATGAAATACAGGGCTATCCACAGATCAGAACTACTGCTCTGTGAGAGACTCCAAAAGAATCATATCAAAATGAAGACACATTAGAAATGCAAAAGCAAATTGTTAGTGGAAAAGCAGAATCAATGTTTAGTTTTCACTCTTTGAAAGCACTCCCAAGGCTCCTTGAACTGCCCAGACACTCAGCCACGACTGAAGTAATGGAGGGAGTAGGAGCCAAGAGAAGATTGCCTATTGAGCTGTGTTAGAGCTGGGACCGTGGTGGACAGAAAAAAACCCTCCACAGCAGACTGCTTAGCCATTCTGCAGAGCTGGAGGCAGAACCATGCTGCAGTTAAATATAAATATTCTTGTCTTTAACTCTAATTTTACCCCACAGGCAGGTGACTGGTGCTGCAGCACTGACATTCTAGAGGCCTTGGCCCCTCCTAAGGAACTGCATATCCATCAGCCTCTGGCTGCATTAGTGCCATGTTACACAGCAGTGGTTGGGACACTCCAGCTAATAGAGATTAAGCAGTCTCAGGCAGACAGCTCTCACAGCACTTCCAGTATGGGCTCTCTCCCCATACCGACTCGCACACAGTATGAAGCTCAAGGCCCCTGTTTCCATTTTCCAACACTAAGTGGCCTCAACCTAGTGCCTGGGGAAACAATTAAGATTTAACCTGTCACTTCTTGTTTACTAGTTTTGCAGTAATATTGCTCCAAACTCAACATCCTGAAATATTCTTTCTCTGCCAACAGCAGTATTTGCTTTTTCCCTTGGGCTGATGTTTTAGAGCTTCTAATATATTGCTCGTTATAAATTGTTGAATTACAGGTTTTCCGTTCCTTTCTTTTTCAGTGAAATCATACTTCCAGGTTCAAGAATTTAAGTTCACCTTCATTCCCTTCAGGATGAATCATTATTATAGCACACAAACACCACACACATGAATATCCTGCCAATGTTCAGTTCTCTAAAAATCAGATTTAAAAAACATATATTGAAAAAGTTTAGCACCCTGAACAGGAACTTTGGCCAAGCTCATGTCATTCCAAGAGGGAACTTATATTTCCCTGTTTTGCATTTGTCTCCTGCCTATGAAAGGCAGTTCTTCGCACCTCAAGAGCAACAGCTCCTAATCATCTAGCCCAGCAGACCACTGTTGACTTTTTGAAACATTTCAATCTGAAGCTTTAAGTTGAAATCCTATTTATTTTTTTCTTAGTGGCATCTTGCAGATAGCTTATCACTCAGGAAGTGCTGTTCCAGAAAATTTCTTTCTCCAATTATCCACAGCAGAGGGCTGCATATGGATTACACTGTGAAACATCAAAGCATGCACACTGACACGTGCAGGTGCTTTGCAGGAAAGGCTACAGCAGTGCAGGAGGAATGCAATGCTCTGTGGTCAACAAAATCCAAGTAACAGCAGAGAAAAGACCATCTCAGCTCAAAGCATCTACCCCAGAATGAAAACTGTCCAGCCCAGTGAAAATATCATCTGTATTCCTCACAAGTGGAACAAAACAACTGTGTCCCTCACAGTGAAATTATGACTTTTCCTGTGCCAGCCCAGTAACTTCACTTAACAGTATCTTAAAATAATTATGTTACAGTTAATTATTATGTTATAGTTAACAGTATGCTAATTATTCAGAAAGCTTAACCAACAGAACAGTACTATATAAGGCACTTCCTAAAAAAAACACATCCTCCCAATTCACTGCTCCAGTTTGGGTTTTTAGATGCCAACATGGAGCAACATACAAGAAATAATAAATTAAAGTTAGCAAAGAGGAAACAAAGATTTGTTTGTTTGTTTACAAAAGAACAGCTCTAGGTGCAAGCCACAGATTTGCTTACTCCGTCCCCTCTACCTCTGAAATCAGCAATAAAGAAGCTGGATGAGGGAAACAGAGTAGGTTTTTTACAGAAAATGTACATACGCTTTATGAATGGAAGACTAAAACTTGTAATAAGTTCCCCTAATCCTGGTTATTGAGGGAAGTACTAAAACCTCTATTGCCCTGGCCCCTTAAAAGCAAGCCTTAGTGTTTTTCCAAATAGAGATAGCGAGGATTGTTCACAGCAGAACGTGCTAAAGTGCAGGAATCACTTGCTGTGTTATCAAGCAGGCCACAGTAAGTGATTGTTGGTTTGTAAAAATAAGATCATGAGCCATACTAGTTCAAATAAAAGGTTTACCTAGCCTCTTACTCTGTTTTTGGCCATTGGCAGATGCTGGGGAAGAGATGGCAGAAAAGCTGCAAGTGTGGTGTGAACCTGCCTTCAGCACACTCTGCACTTATCAGCTCAGGACTCTGTGCTTGACGTTACACCAAATCACACTCAAAAGAGTCCATACTGACCACCTTATATTCCATAAATTTGCCTATACGTTACCTAAATCTAGGCATACTTCTGGCCTGCTCAAAGGTCTCTGACAGTAGAGTCTGCAGGGACACTCCATATAGAGATGCTTTGCCTTTCTTCACTTTAACATCCACCTCCTAATTCTCTGGATGCCCCTGTACATGCCCTGACACGGGTTGCTGCAGTAAAGCTGTGCAGTGCTGGCATGCAAAACTGGAAAAAAAGCTTAAGTGAAAATACAGGCATTGTAGAATGGCTGAGGAAAACCAGCAGGTAATGTGCCGGTTTCAAAATGAATTCAAGTTCACGTAGAACCACATTTCCCTCTACTGGTCAACATTTCAAAGCCCAATACCTTAAATATGTGGTATGCAGAATCCACTAAAACCCATTTCTTCATTCACAGACATTTCTCTGTGCCATAGGTTTGTGACCTATACGCCCAGTGGTAGACTGATCTAATCTAATCTATGTTAAAATACATCATGAGATTGCTGATCCTTAAACATATATTTCAATTATTGAAGAGTAACCAAAACGTAAAAATCAAGAGTCAAACATATGCCTCTAAAACCCTTTTTGAAAACAAGAATAGAGAAGATACAAGTTCTCCTCTTAAAAGAAAAGCACAGACTTAACCCATGCTTTGTTAAATTAAAGGTAAAAAAAAAAAGATTATTTTGATTTGTAATCCCTATACTAATCTTTCTTTCCTCTAGTAGTAAAACAGACATAAGAGCAGAACATGTCAGCATTTAACGGAGCTATTTTGCCCCGTATTTTCCCTGTGAGGCTGTATGTCAGGAACCCCTGGCTCACAAATGAATGTGTATTTGTCATATTAACACAACCTGCTGCTCCCAGAAAGCATGCTTTGTTTTAGGATAACCCAAATGCAGTTATAAGTCAATTTTTAAAAAGAAGAAGGTTTTCAAACCCAGTGCTCCACTGTAATTTAGCTGACTATAAACATCAGGGGTGAAAACACAATCATGGAGAGTTAATAGCAGTTAAAGCAATGACCTAAGAAGGGGCAGGACCTCTCTTTAGGCATCTACCAGCAGTAAAAGATGTAAGTATCCACATGCAGTACAGCTCCTGACATTATCTCAGCAAGAGCTAATAAGATTTTGCCATAACAACATGCTTATAAGGATGTTTGCCATGTCTTATAGTCATTAGTGAATATTCTTCTTCCATTTTTGCTTTGTAAAGTGAGTATCAGTTGACTGATATTTATTTATTCAGAGTTGACTTCTGAACCTGTAAGTTCAAAAGGCTGCATTGCAGGGGAGCTTGCAGAGAGCTTGCAGTACAAGTTACTGCTGCTTTCAAGCCACTTTGGCAGAGCCTTAGGTCATGACAGAAATGGGATCATTTAGGTCTTCCCCTTGCCTCCACACCTGATGAGCTATACCTAGATCACTCCCAGCAGGTATACAGATAGCCTGTTCTTAGTGACTGCTGATGCTGCAGAGCTCTCCAACCATCCACTCTGGTGTTTCTCTATCCTGATGTTAAAAGGTTTTCTTAACATTTAAGCTGAACCTTCCTTGTTTCTATTTAAACAAGACAGTTTAAAATGTTTGGTCTTTTCCTTTTTCATTTTTTAAAGGCTAATGAATCCTATTTTATCCCAGATCATGTTTTCTAGTCACCTAATCATTCTCACTGTTTTTTTTCCTGGGACAAAGAAGAAAACACCAAAGTGTTCTATATTGTTGTTTAAAAAGAGACCCAGAACTGATAATTTGAGGCCATGCCAGTACTTTCTTTCAAGAAAACCAAATGCAACTGAGGGGATAGGACTTAGTCCCAATGGATGACATCCCACCAGATATGCCATACTGATACTGAATCTGGGCTATGCAATGCTGGGAGTCACCAGCTGCCAAAATCTTGCTGAGGCTTGCAGCATGGAAACTGGCAACTCTTTAAAAAGAAAGATCTGGTCTAACTAAGTCAAGGCTATTTTCACTCCACCTTTAAGCTGACAGTTTAAGGGATGCCACTTTCATAAATGAGGTTAAAGATCTCTCACTGGCACTCAGCTGTTACACCTTCTTATCAACCAGCGAACAACTCTCCCACATAATAGAACCATGAAGCCTGTCCTTCACAAGAAGCCTTATGGTCATATCCATAACACTACCTGCTCCACCTGCACAAAATGCCCAGTTCTCATAATTTTACTCTTGCATTCACTTCTAAGTTGGTGTGTGACAAGCCTCAGATACTACTGCAGTCACTGCAGATCATTCAGTGGCCAAAACTGGTTCATAGTCTTCATCACTAATGGTCTAAATGAAAACCAAAAACTTGTCCTCACCTCTTCTCAGCCCTTCTAGATGTTTCATTCAGTGCCTGGAAGTTTCTTCCCCACCACACTGCCAAGTATTTTCATTAAAGCCTTTCATTAAAAAAGTGTAACTTTACATAGCTCATCAATACTACTTCTCAACACAGACAAAACTTAAGCAAGTGGGCATTGGATATTTGAAGCTTAATGGAAACAATTCCAAATGCCTGTGTAAGAGCTGGAACACTCGAATACTGCAAAATTTAAACATTCCATATGCTCACTTCAAAGTGCTTTTTTCTGAGGTTTTTTAAATTAGGGGATACATTCCTGATATTTGTATATGATCCACAGGATTTATTTCATGACATAAAAATCATAAATATACAAATAAAAATATTACCACTGAAACAAATCTTTCCCTCTTCAGTAATTTCCCCCAGAAATTTCATTACATGTGATCTTAATTTGCAGTAAAATACATTTTCAATATCCCAATACTTTTCAAAGGAAAGGAATTCTATATCCTGGCCATCTGGTACTAGATAATTATCTAGGCAAATCGTAAGAATTAATCAATACTGCATCACTGGTAAATTTATGACACTCACATGCACACAGCATGCTCAAGCAAAATGCAAATAAACATGATTCAAAGCAAGTTATTGCAGCTACACTGAACACACATATATTGTCTCTCCCTGTCATACTTGTTTCTGCTTGCTACAATGCACCAATGTAATTTTTATTTTAGATTTCTGAAAGACGACAGGCAAAAAAGAACAAAAATCCACACTGACAGTACCTCAAAATAAATATATTCTGCTGCTTTTCTTACAAAACAACAACAGTAAGATATACTCATAAATTCTTAATTGGAGAGACATTTACCTCCTACTGTGCTTTTACTATGAATTTATCCTTTGCACCTATCCACTGAAGTGGAGGAAAATTCATACAGAAACCTCATGTAAATAAACTTCAGAATGCAGAGAGCAAAGTCAAAACACCTTCAGGAACATTTGGTCATTGAACTTTACATCCATGTTACTGAAACAAAAATATTTACCATCAAAATACAACTGAACATAAATGGCTATGAATAAATGCAACATTCACTCACATAATACATGTTTTCCATAACCACAGCAGATACCAAATGAAACAACCGAACATAAAGGCACTTCGATTAATTACTCAGATTACCTAAGTGAAGGCTTCTCTTTCTGTAAATATAATTTTTAATCCACAGATTCTTGAAAAACAGCTGAACAAAAATAAAGTAAGGTCGATGAAGCATAAAAATTTTCATAGAAGAGATGCAAACTCTGCTCCACCAGAAAAAAATACCAGAGGATAAACCATGCAAATTAATTCTGTAATCCTGATTAGAAATATACGCATGGCTTTTAATATAGAGCTCAAGAACACCAAAAAGACAACAATCCTCTGCTTGGAGGTCTGTTTCTTTTCTTATGTTGGTAGAAAGCTGTGAAAAAACAGCTGTGAAATGCCAGGAAAGATGAGAAGATTCATCATCACGTAAAATCAAAGAGAAAGCTTGGCTCATTTCAGGATTATTTAAAAAAAGGAAAAAGAAGAGAAAAATGCTCTTCAAAAAAGCATCAAAAACCTTAGGACTTTGCTGGGGAACAAAGATGCAATTTCAGTTCCTGTGTTTTGTACCGGTTATCTCATCCCACAAGCCCAACTTCTGCTGAAGTAGGCTTTTCCTGGAGCTGTGCACACACGGACTCCACCACCCTTTTCTGAGATGACATACTTGTAGATTTGTGACTCCACAAGACACAGCGTAGTTTAAGAAACACAATGCTCAGCTGGAGGCACTGCTGAGTTATCCAGGAGGAGCACACCACCTCCAAATCCAATTCCCATGTAGGTCCTTTGCTGGGCAGTGTAAGGAACGTGCTTCCTTGCTACCCACCCATTGTGGTAGGAGGAAGAATTAGATGGAGTGACGGTGTACTCCCCAGAGAGCATGCTACCCAGACATAGTTCAGGTGTGTATGCAGAAGTTCAAGCAATGAGACTTCCTTGCGTTACAGTGTAAAATGGGCTAGATATAGAATAGCTGGAGATAGGTTCAGCCAACCACTGCATCTCAGCAGCTCTTCCCAGAATGGACCAAGGGAAAGAAATGAGTGAGGATATCTGATGCTGTGCAACAGTATTCTCTCCTGCTGTGTGCAAGTGAGCACCCCAAGCATCCTCTGTGTGCCTCCTAACTTATTGTTCTATTTCTGTTTTTCTATATATTGTGCTACTTATGAGTGGAGCTGTCTTTGATTATGTCTTTAAAACATGCTTTCTTTCTTCTTCTTTTTTTTTTTTTTTAAAGTACTTGTCTTTTTTCAAAGAAATTCCATAGTCACTGCGTTTAAAATGGTGAGGTTTTCCAGGTTGCAGAGAAAATATTTTTAGTTAGAAGCTTTATTGTGCAAGCTGTCTAGCAGTCTAACAAAAGCTAAATTCCAGCTTACGGCTGAAAACCGTAGGAAAAATTCCAAAGCCTTTACAAATTATACAAATGAGACTTTAATCCCAGCTGGCCTCACTAACAGGGGCTCTACATCTGGGCACACATACAAATGCACTTTTCATATGGATTTTCAGTTATTTGAATAATGGAAAATAAAATAAAAACACCAAAAAACCAAACAAGACCTGCTATTTTTGTAAATGCTTGCATCACTGTAATAAAAACCCAAACAGTCCTGAAAGTGCAGATTAGCCAGACTGTCAGAGAAATACAGCTGTTTCTCAAAACTGGTCTTGCTCAGATCTCTTGGGTAAAACTGATCTGCTGTCCAGAGGATTCATTTCTCTAACAAACAGAATGCTTCAAAGCCATCCTCCTGTCTTCTCCAAGGTGAGCTTATTCTAATCTGCTCAAGGCCAAAGACATTTGCATAGGGCCACTCAGTTGTAGTAAGATGCATCGGTGTGTGATATCAGCAAGTTTGAACAACAGCAAACAAGAAAAATGGGAGCAATGAGAAGAATCAGTGTACAAACAGGAGGGATGAAAACAGAAAGAGCTGCAAATCTACCTTAGTCATGCACATGGAGATGACAGTAAGGGTCTTTGAGTCCCTTACTGCTGGCCTTCAACTGCTGACAGTGAGTTTCTTCTTCTCCTCACAGGTACAGCCAGAATGCTCAACAAGAAGAGTCCTACTTCACTCACACACAGAGGAATTTTGATTAAACTGGGATGAATGCATGGTAGCCAAAGTACCTATGTTACTTGACCTAGATGTCTTCCTGCTTTAACTGCATGAGGTATCACTACTGCAACTTTTCATGGTTAAGGCAAATCCACAGAGGTAATTTTTTAAAAAGAAGAAAATCAAGTCCTATCTAACATTTTTCTGACCTTAGGCCCTACGTCATTAAGGGGATTTAATGCAGACTTGTTGCATACAGACACTCCTGTACTGTCATCCGACAGTAGCAGAAAACGTCCCATTGCAATAGCCAGAGGTACCTCTATGTGGGTGACCACAGGGAGAGATGGGGCCAACGAAAGCTATTTGTCATTTCTGACACATCGTTTACCCTCACCACTCTCCAAACGGAATATAGGTGCCTTCTCAAGCAGAACCCTCTCATAAAAAATGAGAAGCTTGACAGCAGTTTCTGGGGAAGCAATCCCAGCCATTAGAATTTCCCACTGAGCAGGCTGGTTGTTGAGCTACAAGCTGCTAATAGGGCGCATGATGCTGCCAAATTGCTGCTGGGTCTTACTGGGTTGGATACAGAGGCGGGGGGGTGTCTGTCTATCCTGTGCATCTAAAGTAGATGCCTGAAATTCTTTCTCTCTGCACATACACAGTAGTTTTGTCAATTACTGCAGGTGACTGTCATGCTGCCCCTGCATCTTTTTCTTGTCATTCTTTTTCCTCTATTCTTCTTCCTTTTCTCAGGAAAACATGAAGGTGGGATAAATGATTTGCCTGCATTATTGAAGATAAATTTGGAGCGTACTGGGCCAGAAGGAAATACATTAAGCATGTTCCCAGTGTATGTATTGGTTCATTAACGTACTGACCTTCTTTTAGGAGGTCAGACTACAAGAAATCACCAGTCCTCGCCCAGCAGATCCAGAGATAGGAAATGTCTAGTATATATAATGCTTAAATTTTATCACACAGTTGGTGCAATTCTGCATTTGCCCTGTCACAAAGACAGTGCAAAGTGCTATAGAAATTTCCATTACATAAATATCCATGGGAAAATAATTAAATGATCATTTTTAAAGGATTTTTTTTTTTATAGATCGGGTACCCATATTTTCAACCAAAACAAGTGAAAAATTATTTTGGATCCAGAAAAGCATTACAAGAGTCATAACATTGAGACACAGAACAGATTAGTCTTTAAGAAGACAGATTAAACTACATGGAGTGAGATGGATTCATTAAATCTGGTAATTGTGTAAAAGAAAGTAAAAAGATAAAACCAATTATCTCTTCTAGATATGAAACAAACAAATATATATTGACTACTCAACCTTTTTTGAGAGGTTTACAGTGAACTTTTCCTTTAGTTATGATGAACTTCCATTAGAAGAATACATTTTCTCATTTTCTTCAGAAGTTAACTTTTTGAAAATCAGTACAAACCCTAGGGGTAGAAACATCAGGAAAGGAGAGAAAAATCACAAAAGCCCCTCACCTGACTTGAGTTTCAAGATGGAAACATAAAAAAGTCATTTTTCTCTCCCACTCCCCAAAAGTAAGAAGCTGTACTAATATAAAGTATCAAGAGTGCCTACTTACTTTCAGCATATTAAGGAAGATACTGAAAGGAACTACATTCATGGATATTTGACTCCTAATATAAATCATATCCTGAATAATGACAGGTTAGCGCTGCTTTAAAATATTTAGATTTTATATATATGATCTGTCACAATACTATCAAATAACACAGTCTCAGATGATAATAACAAATACTCTTCAAGCTGCAAAAATGGGATTACTTATAAAGTATACCTACAATAAAACACAGGTAGTGAAAAGAGGTTTTCCAGAAAATGTCTAGAAATAGTATTAAAAACGAGAACTTCTTTGGTAAATAGTAACTAAAGTATTTTGAATGTGATACAATATGATTCAACTCCCGATTTTTTGAGAGATTAGCTCTGTATGGGACAAAGTGCCCTAATTCTACAGTAGGTAAAGTAGTTAATAAAACTATTTCACATATATCCTGTTTCATGCTACATTTTTATATGTTTCTTTACTACTTCTTACAATCAGTAAGTTTATACCATATATCACAGTTATTTAAAATTTACTGCCTCATTGACAACAATGCCATTACTTTAAAGTAATTAAAATCTTTGAAAGGAAGCTGGCTAAAAGTAAATAAAAGCAATGGCCAAATATTCTCTAAATCCGCTGAGGGACCAAAAGACTTGCTTCCAGTTACTTTGGAAATCTAGCATGTTAAGAAAGAAATTCAGGTATCTTGACTAAAGCCTGTGTTTTCCATTCAAGTTGACTCCTTTTCAATTCTGAGCCATTAAACATTTGTCTTAAAGCTCTTTTTTCATATCTGAAATTTGTTCAGATTAGATATTTCAGATTAGGCACTTGTGTTGAAGAGAACAGGAAACCAACACTCCCAAAATCTTTATACATGAAGAAATGCAAGTGAGATCAAAGGGCCGAATGAGGCAGTATAACAGTGCATGCAATCTTCTTTCAAATCCACTAGACAAGCAGCATATCTGAATTTGGAAACAGCCTGCAGCCAAGGATTTTGCCGTTTGTTAAGATATACAGCAAGAATTATTAATAGCGGAGTACATGACGGATGCAAATCTTGAAAAGTGATCATATGCATTAAGCCTATTTAGCATTGCTTCTGCTTCAACAGCTACACTGCTGTGCTCAGAAATGCCTCAGAGAAATAAGACATTCACATTTTCCAGCCACAAATGAGCCGCAAACACGTATCGTATATCTCAACCTACGAATCTCCTTGTGCAAGCCTGCACGTGCTGTAGCCCAAACAATGGCTTTATTCTCAGAGGATTTGGGAAGATGGAGAAACCTACATGCCCACATCTATGGGCTTCTTTAAGGTTTTTCGTGCTGCCTCATGGAAAAAAAAAAAATCATTGCTCAAGACAACAATTATCAATGGGGAAACATTTCAGAAATATTTTTGGCCATTATGATCAAAAATACTCCATATTTTCCAGGTTATTATAGTAGCAGAAGTCAGGTCAGCCTAGCTGAATGCTTTTAGCTATATTCCTTGTGTTTTATAAACAAGATCATCGCTCAAAGTATAGGGCTTATTGAAAATTATTGAATCCTAGGCTAATTGAACGTTCCATAAAGTAGGAGGATTGCAGAAGAAAAAGGAATTCTTTACTCCCTCAATATCACCCTCAGATCCAATGCCACCTCTGAATCCACCTGTAGCATGTTATTTTGGGTAAAAGCTTTCATAATAGTCTTTGACCCTACTAGAAAATAATACATGCAGAAATTTCTGTATAGCATTGATAGCCAAATGTGTCTGCCACTGTACAAGTGAAAACATATTTAGAAAATTAACATCAGGACTCTGATTTAACCTTTGTATTAACATGCAAATACAGAAAAAATCAGCCACTCTAAGTCATTGGTCAATACATGGGGATAAGAGGACAGCAAAGTCACCAAGAAAAAGCAAGTGATAGTACTGACACTGTCATACTGGGCCATACAGTACAGAAAGGAACTGAAATATCCACCTCCACTCTAAACAGTCATACTTTTTCAGACATCCATATGTATGCAACAAGACAAAGGGAGGGAGCATACAGACAACAGCAGTGCACACATGCGTATCTTGCGCAGCACCACAGGACCATAGCAGGTCTACCTGTGCTGCTTTGCAGCTACAGAAGACACACATTCAAGACTTCTCTACTTGCCAAGATGAACTACTGCAATCATTACCACAACACTTCAGCTGGATTATGTTCAAATTACCCATCACTCATGGCCTGCACTTACTGGTTATTTAGAGCAACAATGAAACTTAATTGGTGGAGGACCAAATTTCTTCATGGGGAAATTCACTTCTGTTAACCCAATCGTAGAAAACAAAGAAACAGTATGTTGCTGCCTTTGGAATTGAGTCACTTCAGTAGGAGGACAGTAAGGATTGAAAGAATATTGAACACTTTTTCCAACATTAAGTCTTCAAACACATGGTCACCCAATTTCTACTGATGCCGGCCATTCCTTTTGGCAGACTGCATGATGTCTTGTTGCAGGCTACAGCCAATTTGTTGACTTTAATTAGCAATTTAGAAATAGAGTAACAAGAAAAGAGAAATAAAAAGTTTAGAGTGCACAGTGCCAGTTACTGTAGCGAAACATACACTCTTACATTATTATTTTTTAATATAGATGAACATGTCTGAGCTCAGGCAGAATTTTACTAGGCAGCAGCAGCCAGCTCCATGATCTCGCACAGATCCATGGATGCTCCTGTCACTTTTTGAATCTACAGGTGCAAGGCCTAGGTACCACTTCCCTTTGTAAGCTGTGGCTGGAGAGCCATTAAAGAGAAGCAGACTCCCCTCTCCTGCATGTATCATAGCAATTTGTTGACTTTAATATGAGAATGCAAAAGGAAGTCTTAGTCTTCTTTCAGGTGTTTTTTGAAGAGCATTTTGCAACGCTGTTCCCTTTACAGATGATGGGGGTGTGGGATGGCAGTCACAGAATTACGAATCAATGCACCTCAAAGAGATGGATATGAACATCCACCCCAAAAAAGTTTCTGATCAACTTAGCCACATTCAAAACTGACATTTAGACTTTCTCTGATATCCTTCAACCCTTCCTCTTCGCTGTCTAATGCTCTGACACATGCAAAAATATAAAAGGAACAACTCTTTGCTTCCACCATCACCTTTCCTCTATTCTCAAAACTCATGATTTTTTTCGTTTTGGTAAAGATAGCTGCTATTACAGCTTTTGTTGCTGGCTGAGTACAGAGCACTTTAACTGGCACAGGTGGCAAAAAGACACTGATAGGTGCTGAAGCAATTTTTCATCATTTCTTTCTCAACAAAAGCAAGTCTATCTTAAACAGTTGCCTTTTACAGAAAAGGAGAGTGAGCAAAAAACTTGCAATGGCTTTGGTGAGAATTGCCATTAAATTGTCACAGACAAATGCAAGAGTGCACCAATAGTAAAAGTTTAATAATACTCTTTATAGGACCATTTCAAATTTGCATTTTGAAAATACTGTACATTCCTAGTGAAAGATGACATTTGATTTTTAAACACTAACTCAGGGCAGTTAGCCCTGAATATTTGGGAGCTAAGACATTTGTATCTCTTTCAGGAAGAATTTCCAAGGTGTGTATTTTACAGAGCCATGAAACTGTTAAGGTTGGAACCCAACTGTTTTGTCAAAACATTAACATTTATATGATCACAGTAGGATTAGATAGAGAACACTCTCAAATCTTGAGCAATTAAAGAAGTTCTATAATTACTGTGTGCAGAGTTTCTCTTTTCCTAAATTTTCCCTTCACCCTCTCCTCTTAATTCTGTTAGCACAATAGCCTGCAGTAGCAGGCATGCAGTAGCACTTCAGCCAGGCACAGGCTAGCACATCCACTGGCAGCTGCACCCCTTGGGCTAGCTCACAGATTTTTGGCATGTCCAGCAGGTGATTGACAGTGGCTGGTGTACAGCAACAAGCAGGCTGCCCATACTGGCCATCAAATCTACACTCAAGTCCAATATGTGCAACAGCCCTCTCTCTGAGCCTGCCAGCCAAACAGGCTACAAATGCAGCAGCTGCTGTGGTCTTGAGATGGGAAGAAGATAGGGGGCAAGAAGCAGTACTGGATGTATCAACATAGATGACAGTAATAGATCCAACCCAAACATGCATTTATTTGTTGGGCATCTCTACTCTAAAAGATTTTGGGCAAACCAAGCTGTAAATTTTTACTATTTGTCAGTGTCACCACAAGCTATTGTAATGTATTAGAGCTACTGCAAAAGATAGGAACATAACAAGCAACCTAGGGAATAAATACAGCGTCATAAACAACCATCTAAGTCTTGGGAATTTTGCATGCCTCTGTGTGCCCATCCTAAAAGTTCTGGTACTATGTAAAAACCTTTGTTTTGTTTAGGAGATAAGTAAAATGGGTTCACTGTGCGAACAATACCTAAAAGTTTGACTTGAAGAGTGAAGAACCAAGTTTAAAAGATCTGCACTTTTTTTCTGCACCTGTTGTGATTTTTTCAAAGGCCTGACTCATGTTGATGCTTCCACATGGACCTCTTTTCAGCCCTCAAAACAGGACTAACATTGTCTAACTGATGGGCAGGTGTTGTGGTAAAAGTCTAATACAGCTTCTGGAGGTGAAGTGTCTGAACAGTGAGAAAAAGGGGTTGGGTTCAAATGCGCTCAACTTCTTCCTCTATCCCCTCACCATCTTTGTTCTAATTCTTTTACAGTCCAGCTCAGAAAACTCTCTAATCCTCCCTCAAAACAAAATGCCTTTTTGAAGTCTTACCTCTGCATTACATCCACTATGCCAAATTCACATCAACACTTTTGCCCGCTAACATCCCAAGCCTAGCAAATCTTACTATAATTAAATGCCACCTCCCACCATGGATTCAACAGCTGATTCTTCTATGTCTGCCAATTCTTCTGGCTCTTGCTTTGCATGTACTGATACTCTCCTTACCTATCAAATTTCACAGAAAATTTAAAAAGGCAGATTATCAGATTATGAAACTTTTCTCCACTTTAGGATGACAAATTTTTCCATCTGAGACTTAAGGTCTTGGACTACCATCAGCAGCTTGCTGTTGACACTTGATATGCTGGTGTGAGAGTTAACTGAGGGCGGCCAAAGAAACCAGCCACTCACTGCTCACATCAGACTGCCTCACCTGCCTGTTGGACAGAATGCCCCCCACTGCCAGTATGTTGGTAGTGATCTTGAGAAATGCAGTAAAAAAATCTACTGCAGATAGCAAAGAACAAAATAGATTTTATGTAAGTGTAGTCCAGCAGCATGCCAAGTTACAATGGGCATGAAAGCTGGAAGTATAAAATGCCACCAAAAATTTCTTCCTCAATCTTTGAGAAAAAAGTAGATTGTCTGCACTTGGCACAGCACTCAATCTGCCAACTAAAATGTTCAAAATATTATACAACTTGTAGATTTATGTATTTCAGAAGGTTACCAGAATTAGTGTCTTTAAGAAGCTCTTTCCATATACATACGCTACAAATACTTGCAGGATGAGGACTATCGTGGAAAACAACATACATATCTATTTGGTTAAACGAGAGGTCACAGAGGAGTATTACAGAGACAGATAGGTTAATGATTGCCTCAGTTACTTAAATGTCATTTCCGTGCTTCCTGTCAAAATTCAGCCAGACACTTCAGAATAATATTAGGACCACTGTTACTTCATGATACTAGATAGGAAGTAGCAGCAGCTTCTGAAATTAATTTTTAAATTGTAAGCTGACTCACTTGTGTAATTTGTCAGGCACTTGTTTGTTTCAATAGTCATTAATAGATAAACCAAAGGTATGTTGGCTGGACTTTTAAAATAAAACTGGGATTCTTGTTTATATGCAGGCCCAAGGAAGGTTAATGAATCATAAATACACAGTACAAAAAACTAAAAATGTCCTGTGTTACAGACAGGCCTCTGCCCCAGACACCAAAAGATTGCAAATGCATGTATCAGATATTATTAAAGGGGTTTATTCTTAACAATTACCCTAGGATTGAGAAACACAACCACAAGATTGCACACATCCACATCTTGCATGTTTGAGTTAGCCCTAGAATACTTTTTCAGACTAATTCAGTACCTGATAAAGGCAAAGATAAAAGGTTAACCAAAATTTTGCAAGAGAAGTATAACAGACAACATGAAGTAGTCTTTTTCTATTCCACTTACTACGTTTCAATTGCAATCAGAACTGAAGGGTTTGCTTGTTTAGAGAAGTTAAATATAGGCAAAAAAGGAAATATTGAATAACAAGTAAGATGACTGCCTTACTGAAGAAATATCTCAAAGCATTTGCTCTGAAGATCCTTTTTACAACAGGTGTAAAGCTCTGCTGCACAGGAGATGAGACATTTGGAAGTAAACCTATAAGTTTTCTGTAGAATAAAATCCTCTCTTTTCAGTCATACAGATTAAAAGATATTTCTAATACTAAATTTGTTCATGTCTTGCTATCCAGAAAGTTTGGCTGGTTGAAGTAGATGGGTCAGCTTTATTTTTTGATATAGCTGGTTTCTAGAATGTTTAGGATTTATGTCTAAAATGAGAAGGTACTTTTTTCATCAGAAAGTACCACAAAATGTCAGGATGAAAACATGCCCCAATAAAAAAATAAAATTACATATAGGTTTATCTTCTTTATTCCACATCAGCATCTTTCTTAGTATTGACACTATTTAGTATTTATCTTGGTGTTATTATGATCGGAACTGGATTCCAGAAACTGCATATATTCCACTGCCTCAGTGGCTGTGAGAAGACACTGCTATAGGTATCAAATTCACTACAAACTTTTATTGGAGTCTTTAATGAGTACTAATGCACAGAAAAGCTTTTGCACAGGAAAGGAAAAGTGACAACCAAATCACAAATTCCAAAAGCTTCCAGTAATGCAAGTCCCAGAAAGGGACATTCTTGAGAAAACCTGTTAAAATCTATGTTGCGTGGCAGCAACTATTCAGAAAGGTACTTAAACTTGCAATGGAGGCACAAGGCTATTATTACTCTTCATAGCAGTATCAGTAACCCAGAAATAAGAGTCCTGGCTATTCATAGCTTTCAGTACAAGATCTAATGAATTCTTCATCATTTAGCACAGCACCTTCTTTATACTACGAGGAACATCGATTTACAGAATCTTCACTAACAGAAACGCTATTTTTCAACTTGGGAACAAGATAGGTGAAATGAACATCGGTTCATTTGCCTTTGTACCAAAGTGATGCCACTTGTTTTCTCTTGGTCTCGGGTGCACCACACCTCCTCCCTTTTCATTTCAGCCTGGCCTATTCTTTTTCTCCCTTTCTTTTTACTGCCATTAGACCTGAGTTACCTTGAGAACTGCAGTTACCAGTCAGCCCAATACAGGGAGAGCTGTTGCCTGAGCACTCAGACTCCTCAGTGTCAGAAGCAAAATAGTCCAGAGCTTGCAGAAGCAGTGGCATCTCCGACTTCAGGAAAACTCTCCCAACTAGGAGTTGATGCATTGCTTCTGGAAGCTCATGATCATTGATGCTCAGGCACTTTCAGTGCTGCTGATGCATCAGCTGTCCTAAATCAGGGCAAAACACCATCAGGTCTGCAAATTTCACCAGGAAAAAACAGAAGAGCTCCAGCAGATAGTATCTGCCCCTTAAAAAGTGCTCTCCACACCTGGAGTACCATGCAGTGATAACACTAACAACAGATTCTTAAAGGAAAAAAATAGTTGGGTTTAAATTTATTAGTGTCCTCAAACAATGATGCACAAAAAGGGACACATTGGGGGAACTGGAGCCCAAAGACCGGAAACTGTTCTGTAACACTATGGACCAAAACAAAGTGGAAAATGGTTTTCTATGAAATTAGCAAAATCAGCACAGGTGGGGAACTCACCCTGGCAAGGATAATATCATATTGGTTTCTTGATGTGTGCATTAACATGCACAAGTACATTCCTTCTCGTGCTGTGATTTGTAAATGTGTGGTGATGAAGTTGAAAGGGGCACAGATACGTTGCTCTCATCCACACATCTGCACCAAACAGAGTAGCACATCACCAACTGTGGCAGTACTGAAGGTCATTATTACAAAGGGAGAAGGAAAGCCACATTCCTTCCATCTATTACTCCGTCCTACTATTGCCCAGGTAACTGGCATTTGCCAAAAAAAAAAAGGCGAAAACATGTCCCAGCAGGTGCTAACAGAGTGATCAATCAGGGAAGCTGGTAACCACGTGTGACTTCTGTCTCATAAACACCGTGTTGCCTCTGCAGACTGGCCAAGTCATTCACCATCTCTGCTGGCATACCAGGGGAAGGAAGGGGCAGACAAATAAATCCACTAAAAACGAGTTAGACAGAGTCTTTATCTAATGACTCAGAATAACAAGTGAATAACAGGGATTATGAAAGTACAGACACTGTTGCATGAGGCCATTCATTTGACTCGTGTTCCCTAGTGACGCAAGAAGCAAATGAACTGAGGACTATTGACAATGTACAATTTGTATCTCACTGCCTGCAATACAATTTAGAGGCTGCTTCCAGAGATAGGCTGAGCCAGAGATAAAAAGTGACATGAGGCAGCTGGTAAAGAAACAGAAACAGACTAAGCTGATTTTTTTTGTCCCCACTTTTTCCCGCCAGAGAAATGGAAACAAACTGATTGCTAAAGGCTTATCAAGTGAGGCTTGTTCTTCTAGTGGTGCTGCTTATTCCCCTGGAGAATCAGAGAAGTTTTCTGCATGACTAAGGATGTCTGGAAGCATAGCTCCTCATAGCCACATATGAATCACTTGACATTAAGGAGCATCTTTTTCCACTGGCCAGACATGGGTACCCAAGAACATCAACTGAAAACCTGGCTACAGCTTTTCACAGATCCCAAGGTAACTACACAAGCCTGAATTACTGTTATTCCTCCTAACAGTTCAGCAATTATGTGAGATGAAGTCGTAGGCTCTGTCACCAGGATTTAAGGGTTGAAATCCCAGAAAATCACTCAGTCTATGCCAAGAGAACATTAATGCTGACATTGCCCAAGACTTTTGCAGCACTTTCTGATCTGCAGATCCAGAAGCTAGATGTGTATGTTTTCAAAGTCTTACCTCCATTTTACAGATGGGATAAAAGTGTTAAGCACAGAGGAGTAGTTCTCTCTGAAACAGATTAAAATCTCTTGTGCATGGGGCACACAAGTGAAACGGTCACTCACTGATCATATCAAAGAAGTAAATTACTAGAAACCTTCACAGTTTCAATACTCCTCATCTGTCAGTCCACTTGCCTTGCATTTCTCATGTCTTATAAAACCAAGTTCCTTCAAACTCGAAATACTTTATAGCCAAGTGATAAAACACATTAAGTAACAAGAGAGAGGGAACAAACGATAAACAGTTCAGATTAAAAGATAACCTAGTGAGCAAAGGTGTAATGTTACTATTTTCCAGCATGGAGCAGAACTAGACCCGTGAAGCAGCAGCAATGTGTGTCACTGGCATACATGAAATCTCTGGCCTCTACTTTGCCTCTTGATAAAAACCTCTTCGGGAATGAATGGTACTACTCTCACTGACCTCGATTTTCCATCAGAAGTCAGGAAGGAAGGGAGAGTTTTAAGTGCACACATTCTCCTAGACTATTTTACATGGATCCTGGGGGACAACCCCAAGAAGATCTATCCTTTGAATGCAAGAATTCAAACAAACAGGAATACAACTGAATGTTATACTGGTAAAATACCGGTAGATTTAGTATTTTCTAATATGAGACAACATTAAAAGAATGTCTTAACCTTTTCCTGAAATGGTAATTTCCTTGATAAAGTTCATGAGCACTTCTGCCATTAGGGATCCTTTGGTCATTGCTAAAAGCCTACTTTATTAACTCCATTTTGTCTAGCCAAACACCTCCTGTAACTTTAGCATTCTTAATCCCTTCATTTTACTCCAGATAAAAAAAGGGAAATCTAAGATCCAATAGCCTACTTACCAAAATATTGTTTTCATCATACTTTTTGATAGAGATTTGTTTTCATAAAGCGTATGTGATTAATTTTTTATTTAATGAGCCTAAACAGATGACATGCCAGTTTCCTAAGCCACTTTTCCTAAAAGAGGTATTACTTTTCATTTCATTAAGAAATTATGGCAGCCATAGAGCAAAAACTGTAGCAGTAGCTTGATGATACAGAAAAGGCAACAAGTATACCAAGCTTGTTAGAAGCATTAGAGTAAGAAAGTTAAAAATAACTCTTTCTCTGCCCTAAGACAGAATAATGTTTGCTTACATATTGCAAATCTCAGTGTCCATCCCTGATGTGATATCAGAACCAGCAATACCCCTCCCTCCCCAAAAACACCCACAGACTTACAGACTGACTCAGCAGACAGAGTTTCTAGACCTTGCCTTTTCTTTTAATTAGGGTTAATTAAAACAAAAACAATAACACTTCTTTCCTCTTAATTACATAAAAAGTTATGAAATACTGTAAAACAGAGGCCATGCAAATATCTGAAACAGAATCTGTATTCATTCCCACTTCTCTTTAAACCTTCTTATTGGGATTTCCTTTTGTAGCTAATATGATTAGTAGCATAAAAATCTCAGCCTTGGCTTTCTACATAAAACCACTTGTTTGCTACAGAATTTGCCTGAGCTCTGTCTTACTGCTCTCATAATGCTTCCAGTCTGGTCAAGTTACTAAACAACTGAAACTCTTCGGATCAAATAGGATCATTAGCTCTGCAATTTCTGAAAAATGCAAAATCTTAGAAACTGAGCAGGAAAAGATCCATTCTCATGCATATTTTAAAGTCAATCAATATGTTATAGGCTTCCCACTGTGTTCAGGAGTTAAAAATGGGTCTCCTGAACTCAGAGGCACTACACAGCAGGACAGGATCTCTTCTGAATGCCCTGCACATTTTATAGCAGCACTGTGAAACACTAGAAGGATTTGTTCAAGAGCACTTCAAAACTTCATGCAACTTGAGTGTGTTTGAAGCAAGGTTCCTGATACAAAAGGGCAGGACTAGCTTTAAGCTATGTTTGCTTCACTTCACATTTCCTTCATTCCTCAATTGCTTCTGTGTCTCTTTACAAAGATTTATTCACAGGCATATTTAAAGAGTATTAACCTATGCTGCTAGATAGCGAATGTGCTCATAAATTGTTTCACAGAAGAAAAATCACTTTTGTCAGTTACCAACTCTTCTTTCTCTGATCTATGCTGTAGAGTTCACTGTCCTTTGTAAGCATCCAGCAAAATTGGAAGCTGTTGCAATCACTTACTCTAGCAAAGAGCTACCCCAAAAAATCCTATCAAAACATCAAAGCACCAACTTTCTCTTCCTGAGCTATCACAAAAGGAAAGCACTGAAATCACATCATGCTGACACAGTACTACAGAAAATCACAGAAGAATACTAATGAATGTAATAGACTATTTCCCTTACCAACACTGGGATAGTGGTTCTTAAGAAAAGATTGTGAATTCATGAACCACATCCCAGAGCCCTTCAGTGTAATGCATCAGATCACTCCCTCATCTTTGTATGATGAGCTCATATTCCAAGCTGAAATACCTATGGGCATTAATAATGTGAAAATCTATAGAAAAGTATATATTGACATAGGAAAAGTAGAAATGACCTTTAAACAAGTTTTCTTTTGGCCAAATCCTACTTTTTATTTGAAATTATTATGTTATTTCATTCCCAGATTACTGAAATGGCCATCTTATATTTCAATTCAACTAAGAAAGGTTTTATAGGTAAAGCAGTCTAAAATGAAGAGAAAAAAATCAGATATTGAGAAAGAATAATTGCCATTACTGTTCAGTGCCTTGGAATTTCTCCATTTGTTACACTTCTTTCCTTCTGAACTTTTCCACTTCTATTATTTTTTCTGATGCCCTACTTTGACCATGGTATTCCTATGCTGGAAAAAACTGATGAAGTAAAGATTTAAAATAAAATTGTTCATGAAGGGTAATGCCTCTCTCTATCTCCTTATGATCTGATGGTTCTCTTTGTTATAAACTATAAGCTATGATCAAATACTGTCACCACAAATTCCTTGTGTTTTCTTCATGGAAAAAAAGGCCTTTCCAGTAGTCACTGACTGTTAGAGACTTGTAGCATTTGGCTGTCAGATCAACTCCAGACTGGCTTCCTAGCAGACTAATAGATGTTAATTGCTGTAGCCTTCCCTTTGAAAATTCAAGTGCTACTTATAACCTCTAACTACTTCAGATTTATTGTTTTTAACTTTTTTTTTTTTTTTTAGGATCAAGTAGAATCACACATTTTCTTCTACTCTCTGTATGAAAAGTTTGATAAGTTTGCATTACCAGAAGCTAAAAATACAACTTCAAGAGTATTCAAACATGACTGTTTCAAACAGTCAACCGTCTGTCTAGTTCATTTTGCTTCCAACAAGAGATTGGGCCACTTTTCAAATACCCCAATAACCTGCATGAACATGATTAGGATCACTTTAAATAAATGACCTTAGTATGAACAACTAGATGGGATCCTAAAGATGGACAGCAGCAGCTCATAGATTAACCATTCAGGAGGCAACTTAAGACTTTCTGTCACCTGCAGAACAACACAGCGAGAGCCAGCACTAAGAAACATGTGTCTCTTGTTTTACTGTCCAACCTCGAGCAGCTCCAGTCAAGTGTTGGTCAGAGGGGACCATATTCTTCAGACAGTGAACAAATGCAGTGATCAGAAATTAACAAATGGGAGCTGAGCTTTATGGTTGCAAAGGGAAAGATGACACACTGAAAGAAATACTTTTAAGATGTTCATAGAGATCACCAAGCTCTGAATTAAATGTGTCCAAATTTAAAAAAAAGGGTGAATGAAATGTGCATATACAGTCACAGAAATAATACCTTCATATATGCAGTTAATATAGAAAGAAACATACTTAGAAACTGAAAATATCTTATCTGGGTTCCTCAAGCACTCTAAGTTGCAACAGACCTGTAGAAAGAGTCAATGAGAAGCGGGTATTCTCTAACCCTGAACAGAGGGATAATGAGAATGACCAAAAAGGAGAATTATACATGACACAGAGATGGAAGAATGGGCTGAAAAATGCTAAAGACAATCCCACTAAGATTATCTGTGAAACAGATCATAAAAACTAATGCATCAGACTGAAGTTTTCTAATGAAAAACACAATTAGCACGTGGAAGAACTTTTGGCCACAAAGCATGAGCTACAACTAGGAGTTCACAAAAGCAGCTGTACAGGTAACAAGAACTCTGCTTATACATGAACTTCAACAAGTCCATAATCTAGAGTTTGTAGTGCTTCACAACCTTAAACCCACGAACTGGCAATAGTGCTGTTGAGTTTGTTGATGCACTGGGGCTTGGTCTTGGTCTTCTGGAGAGATAGGGACTCCAGAAAGCCTGTCTGGGGTCAGTGAGCTCCCCAGGACAACTCTTAATGCCAATGAGGAAGGAGCAAAATGCCATGTAAAAAGGCAAAAGCCACTTGTCAAGACATGGCCTGCTGCCTTTTACATCTCAGCAAGGGAATGGGAGATTTTCAGATTAAGCTATAAAACATAAAAACACTGATCCACTGCAGAGGTCAGTTTGTTCCCAACAGTGTGTGTTGGCCCCAAGGCAGAGCAGGATCTGAGAACCACAGCAAAGAGTCAGCTGCAGGATTTAGTTGGCTAAAAAAGAAATAAAATAAAATTTTTGTTTGTTTGTTTTCTGCAGAGTTGGCACATTGACCAAATCTGAGCACTGTAACAATTTCAGCTATCCATGTCTCGGGGGAAAATTTGCATTTAGTTAAGTTGTAGACAATTAAAAAATTGCAGACTTCAAGGGTGTTTATTCTTTTCTGAGAGAGTAACAGTTTATCATGAGTATATTTAATATTTTGTAGGCCAAAGAGGAGGTTGGAGAATTCAATAATTGCAATTAGAACTATGTAGCTGTTTTCATTAAAAGGATAAATTTAATAAAACGCACTTAGCATTTTTTTTGCTCTCATTAAAACAATTCTTACAAATTTAAAGGCAAAATTTTTATGTTACTAAACCAGGGGTTGCGGGAAGGGGGTAAATAAAGCACAGGTTGCATTTAAAGTAGGACAAAATGGTGATATTTGACACTTTGGATATTACCAACCAGAACCTCAGCAAGATGAAGCAAGGGTCAATTTAATGAGTTTGATGAAGCATGTGTCAGGAAAGCAGATTGAATTACATGTTCCAGCATTAGGCATGAAAAGGCAGCATTATTTCTTATTTTGAACACAGATTTCTTCCAGGGAAGCTCAACCTACAGTACAATGGTGAGGAATACTACTACCCATTTTTATAAAAGGGAAAACTAGGACACAGGGCTAAAGGGGATGTAAGCAAGATTTTACTGTCACAAAATTAACAGACTCTGTTCAGCAGCTTGTTATCATCTCAGTCAAGTTGCTTTCTAATACTTTTCATGTTTTATTTTATCTGTGATTATAATCAGCTCAGTTCTTTAATTAAAAAACACTGAATATGTACAAATTTTTATAAATGAAGAGACAGATAGTTTTTCTTTGGAACAAAACTGCTACTGGTTCACACATGGACGTCAGAGAACATTGGAAAAATTCAAATCTGATGATAATTAGCACCATATTTTGTCCAGATTTTTTTACTCTCCCTTGGTGGATGAATGAATTTTCTTTTTTGTGCTATAAAGAATCTTTACTTTTCTTAATACTTGAACATTGATGACATGCAATTATACGTTACATGTTTTCTGCTTCATAGCAACAGAGACTTCTGAGCTATTCTTGTGATAAAAATCATTAATTCTTTTGGAATACATTATTTCAGAATCCAAAGGAAATTAGCAGTTCATTCTGATTTCCTGCTCACCCCAGAACTGCCTGGAAAACAAAGAACAAACAAAATCAAAATCCTTCAATTTACCAAAAGCTAGCTCTCTAGAGAGATTGGAGTGACTAGAAACATAGTATTTAAAAATATTGAGCCTAGTTAGTCTCCCAAGGTGAAGGAAATGTCAGCAGAGTCATTTGAGACGGCAAAATGATTATCCATTATCATATGATTTTTTTAACATACTTTTATCTTTTCATCTACCTGTTTCATCCACTTGTTGCAGCTGGAATACAGTCCTCAACAGGCAGTTTATGGTGCAAATAGCAAACTCCTGCACTTCTGAATGTAGTGGTAGCTTTGCCATTGACTGTAATGCTGTAAAATGAGGCAATTAATACCTGATATAATGGAACATTTCTGGCTGTCATCAGACTCATCCTAATAGTAACTAACAGAATAACTGAAATGCTTTTGACTGTTTATGATTAACTCTTCTTAGGATGACACAGTCTATTGCAATATATCAAGGCACTATTGAAATGGGTTTGTAACTAATCACTGAGTTATAATGCACCTCAGCTCTGTGCAGGAGAGATCTTTGTGTTCTACATCATTCATAAACTTAACTGGAGCAATGCAACAAAGCTAATTGTATTCCTGGCATCATTCTTCAGTGAGTCCTGGGAAAGTGCTTATTCTCTGTTTCTTTAAATTTTTTATCCAGCTATTATAAATGAAGTTAACTGACAGGTTTTCATCTTGCCAACTACTGGTAAATGGCTATAATACTTGATATAAGATTTTATATCTAGATAGCTAGGGGTTTTCCTTATATATTATATATTTTCACCGTAAGAATTACTCCTTTTCATGTCTTTTTCTCTTCCTTATTTCACATATATATCCCTATACATATGTTAAGAGGTAAAAGGAGGCATGAATTGTAATTTGACTATGTACACACATAAAATCATCTGCTGTTTGTATGAATAGACAAAAAACATCTTCTATTATCTATATGCAAACATTCTTGTATTTTCTAACTTGTTTGTATATAGTAAAATATATTTTATCAGTTGGAGACATACTGGAGAATCCACTGGAGGTAGAACAGAAAATGTACTTTAAGTTTGCCATTGTATAAATATTTTGACCGTGACAAGAATTTACCAGTCTACAAAGTTATAAGATATCTATCTATGATTGCACCTATAGAGCCTTTCAGATGTTCAGTGCTTTCCTGAATGGTAAAGCATAAGAAAACCCCAAGATATTTCTGATAGTTCCTTCCAGATAACAGGAATGTGTTCAAACATTGCTTTCAGTTCAATATGTTTTAAAAAAAGCACCCATTTGCTATTTTAGCAGTATTAAAAGATTATGTATATTGGTAACTCTCTTTGAAATACAAGTTTAGGATGGAGTAACTGTAAATTTAAGATTTCCAAGCAGATCTTTCTTTAGATTCAAATGATTTTTTTCCTAAATTCATGCTTAAGCCACAAACCCACCTTGAGCTTTTGTAATTCCTTTATAATTATGATGAACACTGGATAACAGTGGTTGCTACTGGGGAACTAATCATAATAAGTCATTTGCGAAAGTAACCAGTTACAATTTTCATCCTCTCCTCCTACTGAAGCCAGGGCAGGAGCAGGGCCAGAAGTCCAGTTCCACTCCACTGGGAAATGTCAGTACTTGACCTGTAGTCTTTCTCTCGTCTCACTAGCCTTCTTCAGAAATTATAGCTAGAAGCCTGCCATGATCTTTAAGGCTTCCCAAGAGTGAAGGCTCAGCAAGGAAAGCTTCATATGTAAAACAGAGGCCATGTCTAACCACCACTCAGATGACTATGGAGAATGGCACAGCAAGAGAAACCTGACTGACCTGGCTACTGACCATGGGGCTGGTACACTTTCCACAAATCAAATGCAATCAAATGCAAAGGATGGGCTCCCAAAAGTCACTCAACCAGAGAGTAAGAAAGGAACAGGTAGAAAGAAGTGCTTAGCACATGTCAGAGTTGAGCTTCGAAGTCACCAGCCAGCACCCTACACCCCTGCAGGCATTTCTGAGGCATTTCCAAGGTAGATCCATGCTCGTAACATAACAGCATATTACACTGCTTTCTTTGCCTCCTCCCCACAGCACTGTGCAAGCCCTTTTATTCTGTATTGCATCTAACATTCCCTTGACAACTCAGATGTTAAAAAAGTTTGCCAATGCATGCAATTAAAATACCTGAAATCTAGTGCAGGTGTTGCCCTGCACCTGCAGTGTTGCTTGTAAAGGTGCAACAAAGACAATATTTTTAGCTGAATCTTCTACCACATCTTTGCATTTAGCCTCTTGCTTGAGAGACTGAACACTCAACCACTTACTATATGAAGCCACAAAAGTTGAGCAATACTCTGATGGGTGTGCTAAGTATTATTTTACTAAAAAATCGGGGAGGAGGGCGAGGCAGGAGTCCTTGACCGGCAGATTGTTCCAAATTCCCATACCTTGCTTGTGGCTCCCACCAAGCAGACAAAAATTCATATGGACAAACAGGGGGACCTCATATCCCTTCAAGAAGTCCCTCTGCTACTACCCTGGTCATACAAACATACAGGTAATTTCTTGGTCTCAGCCTACCTCTTTTGCTGCATACTCTCTAGCAGATCAGGTATATTTTTCCATTACAAGAGCAATTCTTCTAATTGCAGAAGCATTAGCGAGGATGGCAGAAATTTCTCATTAGCCTCTTGACAAAGGAGGGAGTCAGGACAGAGTTGTTTTCCCAAACTGGATATCAAAGGAGGAAATGCCACAAAAATTTTTATTATTATAAAAATTAGGGTCCCGAGGCCAGAGTCTCTTTAATCTCTTTGCAGCTACTTTTTTACTGACAGCCAGAGCTACGCTGTCTGTTGCCTCTAGAATTACAAATAACTATCAGTTATTCACAGCCCTACTTTCTATGAACAGTACAGAGATAGACCCATGGGCAGAGATAGTAGATCATCTCCACAGCACAGGCAGCAGAGATGGGAAAAACTCAGCAGCAACAAGCTCAAGGTACAGTCTCTGATGGTATGTCCTGTGCCCTGCGTCAGTTCAAATTGGTTATACTTGTGACACAGACATTAAATCCTTTAAAACCATCTTTATGGAAGAACAGGAATATATTTCACAATGAACCCAAATGGTTTTTTACTTGAATAGGCCTAACTTCTCTTTTTGCTTCCTTCTTAAAATAAACATCCAAGGTTTTGAAGCTGCTACAGCTGGCAAGATAGAACATAGAAAAGAGAATTATCCTCCCATTACCTATGCTTAAGTATATGCAGTGTAACAATATTTCAGCTTCTGCTCACTTTAGAATTGTGATACCTCCTACATTAGTGGGATAACATACCACTGCTCAAGCATCACAACACAGATGCTGTGATGCATCTGGTAAGACTTCACTTTGATACTTGTAAAACCTGTGTTATGACTGCAGCAATAGAAAACAGTGTTTAATGTTAATGCTGCTTTCTAGAAAACAGTTAAAAGGCATTAAGAGAGAACATCTGCAGGAGCACTACTGAATGTTTGTCAAAACACTGTCAATAGAAAAAAAATGTATGCAATGCTGAAGGAAGTGTGTCCTTCATCAGTTACAGAAAACACAAAGGATCGTCAAAACATCATTAAATCAATAAGTAGTTTACTTTGTATTAGTGAGCTCTCAGCACATCTGCACGTCCAAGGAAACTACAATTATGATTGTGTCCACTTCCTTATGCAGCCACACACCACTGCACTGCTTGGGATTTCAGCAGTAAACACTTATACAATATAAACATCTATATTTACTCACAACTTTAAGAAGTAAAATTATTTTATTCATGTAAGCCTCTCTGTTGCCTAATTTTTTTTGAGTCTGCATTTGGGGACTAAGCTATTTCTAAGTATTTTTTAAAGCCATTATAAATATAAAAATAAAGCATCTTCAGGAAAATCAAAGCTCCCCCTAGATAATCCAGATAAATATTGTGCAGAGATACATTTGTCACTAGTTCAAAAAACTGAAACTTAAAATTTTTGTCATGTTCACTGCCTCAGCATTCAATATTGAAAGGCATTCCCAACCCTATGATTAAATCACACACTAATGTTATAAACTGAAAGAACTGCATTGCAAGGACAGTGATGCACAACACAAGGAATGAAGTCATCTCATTGTAGTATCATGCATGACAAAGATACATCATCATTGCAAACGATAAGAAATAAAGCAATAAGCATATTTACCTGAAGTAGTAACTGTGTTCTATTCCTGCTCTGTGTCATATTCCTTTCCAGATAAACACCTCTAAAGTATATTTTCCACTTTGTACTAATATTTTATTCATAGCATATGTATTCTTCATCTTTAAGTGAAGAACTACAAGGTTTTCATTTGGAAGGCAGAGGGTGAGGGAAACAGTAATTCCCCCATTCTCAGCTCTCCCAACTGAACTCTTATGATGCAGGTGGACAGAAGGATTCTGCTAAAGGGAAGTCGCAGTGCATGCAGCTCCTCTCAGCAGCGCTTCTCTCCCCAGCAAATGCAGCTCACTCACGGTGGAACAGCCTGCAGTAGAATAACAAGAGAATTTCTCAAGTGCTAGTGTAAGCGAAGGAGGGGGTGTGAGGGAAAGCAAGGAAAGAAAAGGCTCAGGAAGCTGCTTCTTTCTTCAGCTAAGGCATGTTGTACATGCCTCTTTCACTGGGGTCTCGTGAGGATAGGCACACCAAAGATTTTGAGGCTTGAGATACCACGTAAGATCTAATATAGAGAATTGGCTAAAATAAGCAAGGTTAGCAAATGCAAAATATTAAGTTTCCCATAGGCACTATCAACACCCTCCTTTTACGGCTCCTGTAACATGATGTACATTTTGAGACAAACAGCAATATGCTGTGAGGCAACGTGTAAAATGACCTCAAATCTAGTTGCAAAATCAGTCTTGCTCTACTACCCCTCCTCAAAATACATTTGACACTTTTAAAATTTTGTTTGAATTTACAGATAACCTTTTCCCCAATGTATTCTTTACTATTTTCTCCCCCAAGATGATGAACAAACAATGAAGACATTAACCCTTGCCGGTGCTTAGACAGTTCTGTTTGCAGTCCACTGCATAATGGTAACTTAAGTGACCGTACAGATGAAAATCTACTTTGCATGTACAAATTACCAGCAAATCTACACAGCACATGTGCTAAAAAATCAGACTTTTTTCAGATGTGTGTAGGGCTCATCCAGCTATCATTTAACTGGAGTGTCAAGATCTGCTGAGCCTCACGCTATGCATGAGGGCTATATATCTGGCACCCTGTCTGCAGCACCCGGGAAGCTTCAAAGGCCGAGCTGACGTTCAGTGTGTGGTGTCGGCACTTTGCTCCAGCCCTGCATGGCCCTTCCCTGGGGCTGGATCCTAGGCATCCTCCACATGTAATCTCACAGTTAGCCCCAACGCATGCACTCTTTTGCATTGGACTACAGATGCTGAAATGTTTGCTCTTATACATATTTTGCTAACAGAGAGCAGACTTTTTAAGGGAACTCTAACCTTTAAATTACTACAGTCTCTTGTCCATGTTGACTTTAATGACCAGCTCTAAGTGATATGAACCCAGTATTCACTTACCCACCACTTTAAAACAACAATATTATTTATAATTAGCCATATTAAAAAAGTAATGGTAGGGGTTAATAAGTGTTAATAGTATTCACAATGATACAGTAATGACTATACTTTGTAATCCAGTAATAATAACTCTGAGAAGTTTCTCTCAGGGAGAACTGTCATCTTCATGTGGTTTATATATGCTAATTCCTATGCAAATTAAGAACCCACTGACACATCCTATTATAGTACTTGTCCATTTTGAACATGTATTTGATGAAATCATCACAGTCGTATTATGCTTTGGAAGATGATCACATCCCAGCCTGTACTGTTGCCACGACAGGAGATGAGACATGGATCCATCATGGGAGAATATCCTCCACTTTGGGAGGTGGGTGTTCACTACCACTAAAATGGCATGGACAGTGGGTGGCAGTAGGTCATAATTTCTTTCCTATATTATGTAATTAGTTCTGTGAATCCTGACCTCTTAAAAACTCAGAGTATAAGAAACAGAACAAATTAATGTGTTTTTATTTATTGCTTCAGTATCCTAGCATTTTAGATTCATATTTCTGTTCTAAAGAGCTGAGAATCACAACTATTTTTAAAAGAGAAGCCAGAGCTTTTCATCACTGTAGAAACTGAAGTTTTAAGGGAAATCATTACACGATCCATAATAAAATCATGACTGCCAGGAACCTCACACAGCATGAGAAGAAGAAATCCCTTAATAACATCATATTGTCACTAAATACAAACTGCCGACAACTTAAGAGGAAGAAACACCAAGTAATGCAAGCTAGACCATGAGTGTCATGTTAGTGTATGACAGACCCTGGCTGGGACACTTCTGGTTGGGAAAGAGGAAGGGAGTGACACAAATGTGCTTGTGAAGGGGGTGACACACAAATGTCAGCCCAAGAGGCAGTGCCATATGTATTGTACTGACACTGCCTGCTCTGGTGAGAGCTGTGAGAAAAGGCAAACACAATTGCTGAAAAATCTTTCAAAAGAAGCACAAGGATGAACGACTCTAACAAGTCATGACTAAGGAAATCATGAGCTCATGGCATTTATATGCTTCTTACCTTTACAACAGCTAGGTAACAGTGAGTATCCTGGTTTGCTTTTACACGCAAGCACAGTATTACATGGCTCCAACCAGCCCTGAGTAACTATTCTTTCTCTTAGCTCACGTAGATCTGGATCATTAAAGATTTAGATGTGTAAGATCTTTCACTACTCCAGACTCCAAACAGTAATGCAGTTAGATCATGCAGGGACACAGAGGATTAACTGTTCCAAAACCTGCTACATGGCTGCAGACCTGAGCATGAGCATACCATGCAGATAATGCAGGGTCAGCTGGTTGAGAGACCATATACTAACTAAGCACATCTCACTCCTGGGACACCCACATGAGCACAGGGATTGCCACACTCGTGTGGGCGTGACAGAGCAGGAACAACACTTGTATGAGTCCTAATCAAAGTCCTAGAGATGTGATGAGACAGACGCATCAAAAAGAGAGGAATCTTGTCATTATAGCTCCCTGTTGTACACTATTAACACAAGGACTAGGAACTTTCGTGAAGATTTGGCTCCTCGGATCGGTATATGAGAGATAAGTGGTAAAACTGATGTGAATCCCTACTGTTGCAGGGTTTGAGACCTCAAGGCCTCCAACAAAACACAGACAACTGTACAAACAAGAGGCATTCCTTGCCTAGGGGAGCTAATCATCTAAATGAAAAAGACAGGCAAGGAGTTGGAGGGAAAGCAGAAGCACAGAGAGGTGAAAGCAATTTGCCCAAGGCCGTGCAGCCAGTCAGCGAGCAAACCAAAAATAGAGGCTGACCCCCTTGATTGTCAGGCCATTGTTCTCTCCACTAGACTGAATCTCCCATGGTGAATGTGACATTAAATGGATATTTCTGTTTAGATGCTGTCATTTTTAAAAATATAGGATGACGACAATGTCTCTGTACTGCTGCTGAGCTGCTGTAATTGAGGCCACACAAGCACTTTTAGAAACAATCCCGTGGAGAACTTCTGTTAAGAGAAGAAAGCAAGGCCCCTGGACACAGGGACTGGAGAGCATATTCTGATTACCAGTTACTCCTCTGCCATTATAAACAAAGGTTACAGCAGTTTTGAAGGTTCTAAGCATTAGTGGCTTTACTAGAGCAAACCCTGGACAAGAAGTGCAGCTGAAGAATGCAGCTAAGGGCAGACATCGTTAGGAATTAAGAAAGGATCTGGCCCTGAAGAAGATTGTAAGTGTGTATGCAGCAGCTCTCAAACTTGCAGGGTAAATTCTATGCAGAACTTGGCACTGGACTTGAGCTATTGCTGATGAATTGATCACAATCCTGGATGCTCTGAACACCACTTCAAGCTGCAGGGCACTTGTTCTTTCAAAGCACAGGTTTTCATACCCAACCTTAAATGTCACTTTAAAATATGGTAAAGTTTTCCAAAAGACCCTTATCTACATTTTTAAAGGGCTGCATGAATGTTACGTCAGGCACCGCAAATGCAAAACAAGACTACCACCAGTGTGTACCTAAAGGAGTTTTTCAGATAACCATAATGAGCATATGATATAGTACTTGGAGGCCTCAGCAGGACGAACAGCCACATGTGCTGTCCTCATGGAACAGGAATTCAATTACACGTGTTCCAACACAAGGACAACATTTCCCAGTACATCAATATTTTATTCCATTAATTTCAGAACAAAATCTCACAGAATTATTTCAGTTATGTTTCTTCATCCCCCAAACTGGAAGACAGCAAATGTCTTCCCAGTCTTCGAGAAGAGCAAGAAGTCAGACTCAAGGAATTAAAAGCTGGTCTGCTTCATCTAAGTCCCTGGAAAAGCCATGGAGAAAATACTCCTGTAAAGCATTCACAAACACTTGAAAGACAAAAAAGTAATTGGGAGTAGTCAGCATGGAGTTGCAAAGGCAAAATCAAGCTTAACCAACCTCATTGCCTTCTGCAATAGATGAATTGCTTGGCAGACACGCAGAAACCAGGAGATGTTACTTAGTTTAAAATTTTGATACTTTCACTTACAAGACCATCATAGTCAAGCTGACAAATCATGAGTTAGTTAAGCAGATACTGAGGCAGATTAAATACTGTCTGAATGTCTAGGCTGAAGGGATGTGATCAGGTGCACAAAGTTCAGTTAGAGTCAAGTCACTAGTGCTGTATCCCAGGGGCAATACTGGGGCCACTACTGTTCAACATTTAATTGATGATTTGAATAATGGGATGGAAGGCACCCTCAGTAAGTTTGCAGGTGATGCAAAACCGGGAGGAGTGCCTCATACACCAGATCAATGTGCTGCCATTCAGAAGGTCTTCAATAGACTGGAAAACTGGGCAAAGAGAAACTTCATTAAGTTCAACAAGGTGAAATGCCCAGTCCTGCCCCTGGGGAGAAATCACCCTAATCACCAGCACAGTTTGACAGTTGACAGGTTGGAAAGCAGCTTTGCCAAGAAGGACCTTGGGGATTCTGGTGGAAAAGAAGCCAACTGTGAGCCTGCAATGCACTCTTGCCACAAAAAGATGTCGAACAGCATCCTGGGCTGCATTAGCATAAGCATCATCAACAGAACGAGGAAGGTAATCCTTCCTCTCTACCCCACACTGATGTGGATGTCTCTGTGCTGCTGTGTCCAGTTCTGGGCTCCCCAGTACAGGAAAGATAAGGACTTACTGGAGCAAGACCAAAAAGATGATTGTGGGAGTGGACCTTCTAGGTGAACTGAGACTCTTTATAATGGCAAAAAGAAGACTAGTGGGAGGATCTTATCAATGTGTGTAAACATTGGAGGGGAGGGAACGAAAAGGAGGGCTCTTCTCAGTAATGCCCAGCGACATGACAAGAGACAAAGGAGGCAAATAAAAACAGAAAAAAATCCATCTAATAAGAAGAAAACACTTCGTTGTGAGGGTGGTGAAACAGTAGAAAAGGTTGCCAGGCAGACCATGGATTCTCCATGCAGATATTAAAAACTCAGCTGGATATGTTCCTGGAAAACCTGCTCTAACTCGCTCCGCTTGAACAATGGGCCTGGACAAGACGACCCCAGGAGGCTGCTTCCTATCTCAATGATTCTGAGCTTTGCTGGTGCTTCAGTACATAAACTGCACAGTTTGCTTGCGATGACCAAACTACAGTTAGTGCAGGTGTATGCAAATGTCTCACCATGATTTCATGGTATGCTTTCTCCCCTTCTGCCAACAACAGATTGCATCAAATTGAAGAATTTAATTCTAGTCTAAAGACTTAAATGTAACCACTAATTAATTCTTTAGTAAACTTTGCTAATTCACCGTTGTATTTTGTGTCCTTGTAACAGCTGCTGCGCATATTCCACTTCTTCTCATCTTTTGGCATGTGAACTGCACTCATTTACCTCATTCCCACTGAAAGTGAAAATGCAGAAATTAAACTGCAGACAAGTATGCAACTGTGACTTCACTATAAAGATTTCTCTGTAACTACTTCTACAGTATCCATATACAAAACATTTTTGAAGGTAGATGACAGAAGCAGTTTCGTAATTCCACATATCCACATTTCCAATACTGTCTGAGAATGGGCTCCTTTTAAATAATACAGCATGACACAGTGTAATGTCAGAAGTTCAGAATCATACAAAACAATTATGCACCAATCAACTATAATTTCTTAAATTAAGTGTAATATATCAGTTCATAGGTGCTATTTGAAAATAATAACAGAGTATCTATCACCAGTAGAATAATTATCACCAGTTGTTACTTTTTTCATGAGAATCCTCTTGTCAAATAAATCAACATGAGGATTTAAAAGAATCACCTTATTGGAAAAAAAAAAATCTTTTCTGTGTATAGCACACAGTATTTTTGACAGTTCTAAAAAAACAGTTTTGGGATCTGAGAATTAGGATGGGGACTGGAGAAGGGATATAGGGCTTTCTATTGCCACAGCAACCCAAACAGTTATGAGCTCCCATTTGTTGTTTGGACATTATCTATTTAAGACTGTCATTTACAAGCAAATCCCCAAGATTCACATCTGAACGTATTTGACAGCAGCAGAAAGAAGATCCCCTCACCCAAATGGTTTCTTCTCTGCCTCCCCCCCACACCCCCCCGAGAATGTGACTATATTTAAAAATAATCTATCTTAAAAACTAAAATATTGACTTCTGTACTATGATGACAGTGTTGATATAAGAACTGGTCTTAAGACTCAACAGTCAGACACTAAAATCTGTGGCTTCGGCAACTCTGGCTTTCTGTTGTAATCCGCATAACACAGCAACACTTCAAAACAAAACATTGTCAAAATAAAGTTAAAAAAAAAAAGAAGCTCGTGACATTTTTGCAGCGTAATTTTTGGGAGAAATAAAAATCCTAGTAAGGTGGCAAAGTTAAAATGAAGTTTTCCAAAACAGGTGAATTTTGTAATACAAATCAGTATCAATAGTAAAGTAAGAAAACTGAAGCTGTGGCTTCCCTTGTGTCTGCTCTAAAGTCCACTATATGCTTAAGCTGCACATGGATTTTACATCAGTGGAGTTCAAATCCTGAAAACTTGCCACTTTTGTTGTGTAACCAAACAAAGCAAGTAAGAGACCACAAAAAAAAATATCCAAGGAAATTTTGGTTCTTGTGCGTTACAAAGCAGAATACTGTGGCTGGTTTATTAGAAAAATTATTACAGGAATGGGCATACATGCCTACAGGAAAACATACTTCCTCAGTACCTCCAGATAGGCAGCATGCTGCTGAAACAGTAGTTTCCAGCAAAAGAAAATGACAGTTGTCACAAACCCAATCTGCCTGCAAATCAGGAGAAATATAGATTAAGATTTCACAGTACTAGTTCCACCAGGTTTTTAAAATAGCTGAGCATACACTGTTCTACCTGTAGGTGAACTGTTTTGCTCAGTATCATAGAAGATTATTTAAAAAGATTTAAAAATTGAGTATTCTTCTACTAGAAGAGAGCACATGCATGAAGCTGTAAATTTTCACACTGTTCTCTACACAAAGTCCTGTGTAAAAATGACCCACAGCCATTCTGTTGTATTCTTCTCATAAAATTAAGTCCAACCCTGATGAGGACTGTAATATTTAAAAAGGCCCTTGAGAAACAAAATTTCACATACATTTCTAAAACTGCAGGCCTCCTTTGCAATGAAATTTAAAATCCAATGGCTCTGAAATAATCAACAAATATGCCTGCAAATTTAAGAAGTACAGCTCAGACCTCATGTCCGCTCATTATTTAAAATGCTCATATATTGTACATATATTGCACCAAAACTGCTCCTTTGGGTCTGGAAACAGTATATATGTTTATGCAGGGTATGTTTCGTTAAGTAATGCTGACATGAAGTTTCCATGTTAGCTCACATGGTTTAAGAAAAGAATTTTGGAATGTCCATGCAACAATTTTTGTAAAAACTACACTTCATTTATATAAATATATAGGCATAAATATTTATTATTTTAAATTATTACATAGGGGTACTATAAACATGGAAAAAATCCTGTTAATGTACCACATTAGAGTGGTACTGATCTTGTGACCTTTGATTAAACTTCCTTAGAAAAAGATGATTACAAGTCATAGCCTAGAGAGCAAAATTTAAAGAGAAATTGGCAAAACTTTTAATTAAAACTTCAATATAGTCCACTGTTTGCAATGTCAGCCTTAAATTCAGAGAAGGCAATCTCTCCCACTACTAAATTTTGCCTTTCATGGTTAACACTTAATTGATCATCAGGAGCAGCAAAAGAATCTTGAGTTCAGCCTGGGTTGCAAAAACAGGACAAGTCACACTCACATGATCAAATAATCCATGCTGGAACAACTCCCAGCTCTATGTTAATTAAGGTTATAACTTGAGTTTTAGGCTTCAAAGGAGATTTCCATAGAAGGATGAGAGGAAGAAAGCAAGCCACCCTCCAGACCTGAAGGAAACCAGCACCAGAACATGCTATTGCATATCACACAGGACTGCTGCAGCAAGTCCATCAATATTAAGGCCCTATCCCATGTGACGACAAAGAAAACCAGTATGAGGAGATACCCTCTGCAGAGAAAAGCCTGCAGTCTGGCAACATGCAGAACAATCTATGAGAAAAAAAGTCTAAAATTTACTGAGCTACCAAAACCTTGATGAATGTTCCTAAACAGCACGTGGATGGCTCCACTACAGCAGTGCACTCCAAGATTTTGATTAGGCTGCAGCCAAAGGCCTCAAAGACTAGAGCTTTAGATAGGAGGTTTTATTTTATACCCATATATAAACTCACACTCCAATGGGAAAGAAAACCTTCATACGAGCATTACAAAAAAAATTAGTACTTTGATGCATTCCTTTACAGATGAGAAACATTGATATTTTCATAGAGCACTGAATAAATTCCTGATCCCCACTCTAAGAACAGAAACGAGGAAAACAAGTGATTGCAACGGAAATGAGACTCCTGTTTTCTGCTCTTTCCCAACACCTGCTGGTGTCTTAATGGTTTTCTATCAAATGAAACTGCATTGCAAAAACTAGAAAAATAAAATAAAATAGAAAGCAATATGGCTTCAATGCAGTGTGACACCCTTATATAGTGGCTCCCTTGCTGAAACCTCTACTTAAGTGTAGAGAAAGATAAATACACCCTGTAATGCAATTAGCTTCTAAGCACAAAAGTACAATGATCAGAAAAAGATTTATTAGCATAACCAATGAAAAAAACACAGCAAGAAATGAAAACACTAATCAGGGGAGGTGGTGTGTTCCTATGAAGTTAGCTAATTAGATGGTTGTCAGGAGGTGGGCAGGTAAGGTCTGAAGTATATTGTAAACTGGCTTATAATTTACTCTTAAGATTATTTGACATCTCCATCTGTTGTTCATTATTTTGATAAACTTCAACTCCTTTGAATTAATTGTGTTGTGCTGGGAATTTGCCTTACATTAAATATTTGGGGAAAAATATCAAAGTTCTTCAACTGTTTCTAAGGATGAGGCTAAAGGACAACATACTTTTCAAATATATGGAAACATTAATCTGCTGATTTTTTCTTACAGATGCTTCACTATGTGTTGGAGGACAACTTCTGAAAGACACCAGAAAGTTTGTGCATCTCCATGAAAAAATTAAAAAAACTTGGCAAAACTATGTGACTTTGAGAAACCACGGTGAAGTTTACAGAGACTTTGCAGAGTGGTGTGACTTTGCCAACATGCTCTGTATAAAAATAAATGCTCACTAAAGCACATATCCTTGCAAAGACAGGAGCAGAGATTGAGTCATCTGCTGTTGACAGATCTCTAAGAAACAAACTGACAAAGCATCCCATTTTACTCCCAGGCTGCCTCTCAAAGGGTAATAACCACCTGCTACTCCTCTTGCCTCCAGTGCCAAAGACCTGGAAGGTTTGCAGGAACATGCAGACATTGTTAAAGATGCACATAGGTCTCAGTCTAGAAGAACATGGGGAAGACTGCTTTGGGTTTGTTCTTTTCTTAGCAAAAGGACTACAGAAGCTGTGACTCCTACACAGAAATGTAATCTGTGCCTCCAGGGCAATTTTTGGCTTATTTACCCCATTGCTCTCAGCTTCTGGAACAAATGAAACAAACAATTGCTTTAGCCTCTAGACAGTCTTTTTTTCTCTTCTACGGCGGGGCCATAGCAAGCCAGATGTCCTGTGAGCAAACCAGTAAGAAATCACAATCTGAAAAAATTTATAATGCACGTGTCTGAGTTCTCCCTTCAGAGCATTCTTCATTTCAAAATATATCTTTAATATGTTCACCATTGCAATTTAAATTGCTCTTTAAACATCTATGTGTGTCAGTGAGATACTTAGAGCATTAGACTGTTTTTAACTGATTTTTTTTTATTTTTGTAGCCCTCAAGCTTCTACAGAATGTTAAAAATGTTTTTAAGAAAGTGAAAAGCAAAAAAAGATAACTAGATCACTACCATTCAAAGAATAAATCTACTGTATTAGCTGATAAAACGTGATGGTGGTAAAACTAAGCACTAGAATTGACCTAAATTGTATCTTTTCTCAACAATTAGCAACTCTTATATTTCAAGGTAAAGCTAGTGAAAGGGAAAACAGAAAAGTGAAATGTTATCATGGAGATCTTTGACACTGAAGACAAAGGGAAGGTCTCCAGGAAAATGGCTCAAGTTTCAAATGGCAAGTATCCAGTGTAAGCACAAAATTACAAAGAAAGGAATCTCTCCGCAGAGTATGCTACATTTTAGTTTGTATTCAGTTACTTGTCTCTTCATTCTCCCTGAGTTTTCTCAGTACTTCAAGTATTGTTTACAAGCTGGAATTCCTAGTATTTTTAGCTGGGAAGAGAACTGCCAAAATTGTTTCCAAGAATTTTTTTACCCCTTTTATAATTTCAACAATTTCAATTGGTTTTAAGTTTTAAGCCTATTTCAGTCTAGCACTGCAGTCAAAGAGTTTGTAGAAATAAACTTACGATAAAAAAAAATTAAATCTGTATATATGTGCCTGCTATGCGAAATCCGGCAAACTACAACGTCAACTTATCTCTGAAATAGGTCCAGCTACGTTAAGGTAGGTAACTGTAAGGCAGAACTGCTGTAACAACTAAAAGCAGTACTACTCACAGCCTGCAATTCTATAAGACTCACAATCCAAAGTTAGATTTTAAAGATTTTTTTTACACAGAATTCCACAGAATTCATAAGGTTGGGAAAGACCGTAGAGATCATCAAGTTCAACCTTTACCTAGGTTAACAACCTATCCAACATCAGTCTAACACCTATACCATCTAAACCATCCAAAGAATATTTGCCACGTCTACTCATACTGTACTGTGGCAAAACAAAACTTGTGGTTCATTTGGGAATGCAACACGAATACACTGATAATGAACACAGCAGAGATAGTTTAAGGTCACTATCTTCTCCAGAAAGTACTTAATCCTAGTCCCTTTAAGAAATCAGTGAGTAATGTGTATTTTAAAAGACTGTCCTGCTGAATATAAGAGTATGGGAAGTCATTTTGAGACTCTGAGCAAAGGGATTTTAAGAGTTTTGTCAGTGAAATATTATGTTTTAATTCCCTGCTGAGAAAGAAACTTTCATTATAGAAAATGGCAGAAAAATCAAGACCTAAGAGCAAATTCTCCAAAAATATCAAAAGGTTTCCATGATTTAGTGAAATGGGAAGTCTGAACAGCTTGATCTGTTCCGTCATTATGCTATATTTTAGACAAAAATTATTCTGAAATTAAATTCAAATTAATCAAGATAATTATAATTTTTCAGAATATTTACTTCAACCTCCTAAATGTATTTGTCAATCTTAGCAGTAATATGAAGCATACCTCCTGTGAATTACCCCTCTTGTGGAGCTCTGCTTCAAATATTACATTCATTTTAACTTCAATTATGGAAGCACAAATATTATTGACATAACAACATCAAGTAAATTTCACAGATGATGTGAGTGAATATTTATTCATAGTGAATATTCATTTATATAAACTAAACCAGGACCACATGATCCCATTAGACACATACACAGTGACTCTGAAAGGCAAATTTTGTTTCAGTGAGTTTTCCTCTCTCTGACAGCACTAATGTGGATTTTTAAATATCCCAAGTTAGCATTTCTCATGTCCTTCTTGTAATGAGACCAAAGAGGTTGTAAATATACAGAAAAGACAGTTAAACATGGTACTTTCACATACAACTAATTCTTGGCATCAAAACACATAACCTGAAATGACATCGTGCAGAGGATTTGTATAAACCAGTTAAAATGTTGTAAGTATTTTTTGATCTTTCACTGTAAACTTCTGAGAGCAGGAGGAAATGGATAAAAATAACCAAAAAATGAGAATTTTGGAATAGTAGAAAGCTAGGCGACTCACCTCACAGGATGAGCTTATTATCTCTTGGAAAAAATTATTTTTCTATTGCAAACTCACACAGACTAACTTAGCAATTTGTTAAATTAAATAATAAAAAAAAAGTCAGATGGAACAGCTCCCTTCAAAAGAAAAAACAAAGCTCACATAAATCTTGATGTCTGATTGAATTAATTTATTTTAGACCCATGGCAATATTCCCTGACGCTGCAGGTTCTTTAATTATTAGACATAAAAGCACCATTCTTAATAAATCCCAACAGTAATGATAATGGCAGAAGCATTTTACTTCCTGCAGACTCTCAGAGGCTGTAAATGCTACATTTATTCTGAGGGCAGTGTTCTGATCGAGATGAATCTGTAGAGGCATCTGGAGACAATCATTCAGCTAGAATTAAAAGCAGAATAAACCTGTGAGATTTGTGTCTGAAAGGAGGAAGCCTTTCTGCACTGGAAACAGCACTCTGCCAGTGCAGAGGCTCTGAAGATTTGTTAGAAGGGTTTTGGTACCAAGGAACATTTTACTTCATCTGGGAAGATGGTGCACTAGCAAAAGCTAGTAATTTTAAAAGAGGGAAAGAAAAGATCTACTGCTCATCTTATATGTATGTCAAATAGGGAAAAAAGCCAAGCAACCAATATGTTGCTGTTCGGATGGGATTAGAAAAAGTCACAACACAGACAAGCCATAAAGCTATTTAGCACCTGGTTCCCCACCCTGGCTCTCTTTAGATTTGCCAGAATCTTTGCTACCAAAGGGACAAGACAATTTTAGCTAGAGGAAACCATCACAAATCATGGTAGGGCATTATGTCTTCTGGCTTAACAGAAATTTCCCACTACTGAGGAAACTCTAACTAGTACAGAGTCCCACTTAAAAGCACTCTCTGATAAAGCAAATTCTTGCCCATTACATATTGTTTTGCTTTTCGATTTTTTTGTTGTTTTGTTGGGGGTTTTTTTGCAAAATATAAATAGCAGAATTTGGGAAGTTCCATTGATAATGCTTAAATACCAATTTCCTCAACACACTAAAGCACCTTTGCAGGATGATCCATCTTACTAATGAAGGGCATTCAGTTTGTTACATGCTGATTTTCTCTTACATAGGTTGTAACAATGGAAGTTAGCTGTAATGTGCAGTGTGAAACATGGAGGAGAATCACAGAATCACAGAATATTTTGAGTTGGAAGGGACTTACAAGGATCATGAAGTCCAACTCTTAGGTGAATGGCCTATACAGGGATCAAACCCATGACCGTGGAATTATTAGGACCATGCTCTAACCAACTATGTTAGTTCACTCTATTTCTACAATCTCTGTTAAAAGGAAATTATTACCAGAATCCAAAGTCTCACATTAAATTCTTTTCCCTGGCCCAGCTCCCCAGATGTATCTTCTTTGTAAACTTCACCTGCTGGTGCTCCCAGAAATCACAGGAGGAGCTGCTGTTTGTATGACTACATCCATATCTGATTTCATTAACAAGATCTGCTATGATTTAAGAAATCCCATCACAATGGACCAGGCTACTTGTGAAAAATCTCATTAGAAGAAAACATTTAGAGATTATATCAGCTGTCCGATTTCAACCAAATCGGCTAGCCTTGGACATAAATCTTAAACAATGTCTTAATGTATGGTAATGTCTATCTGTGTGATAACTAGGAGAAGCACCATTTTTAGAGTTTTGCTTCACTATTAAAATAAAAAATTAAAACCATGAAAAATAGCAGCTAAAGACAGCTACTACGGAGGAGGTGTTTCCCTTCACTAAATGCAAGGTTTTATTTTTATGTTGGTTTTTTCTTTTTTTCTCCTGATCAAGATTTCCCATCTGCTATGTTATCAACTAAGAATTTTCCAGAGAGCTCTCTTCAAACTTCACTTGACAGTCATTTGGACAGGAAACACCGCTTTTCCCACAGATGTCTCTCAAGTTCAACTGCAGGGCCTTGACCAGTTAAAAAACATCACAGCAGTAACAATAGTGATCAACTTTTAAAAGTCTGTGGTGTTTTTTTTGACCCAAAGGCAGAAACCCCAGCTCTGTGTCCTCACCATCTCATTGTTTTCCCATTTTATAGCACACAGGGGAGCAAATTCTGAGCCACCTTGATGCTTTTTTGACCGTGAATCTACCTGTTAGTAAAACAAAGTAGCATGCTCTTCTGTCTTGGAAAGTCCTTCTTCAAACTCATGTTCTGGCCAAAAGCAGGCCCAGAGTACACATGGACAAGGCTAAAATAGAAAAGTAGACTGGAGATAATTTACTTCTGATAGATGAGACTTTGGATTGATTCTTACAGAGGATGAAGAAGGAGAAAAGCTTTAAAATCTCTGATCCAGTTAACTAGATGGTGTATCTGTTGTTCCCCGTTCAAGACAAAGAAAGATTATTGAGTCTGGAGCTTTCCAGAACTCTGATTTTGCCATATGGAGCTTGTCATATCCATGTTTTTTGTTCAAAAACTTCAAGTCTGTATGACACCCAGTAAAAAAAATAAGATAAAACAGAAAGCTCACATGAGCACACTTAGCAACGTAGAGATTATATTTCTTTCATAATGGAGCAAAGAAGCGAAAGTCAGTGATCTACTCAACACTAGATGGTGAGCAGTTTCTTAGTAGGAAGCAGAATCCAGGTCCACCTTCTACTTCCTCACCTGACAAATTCTGTCACCTACAGAGGAATAAAAATGTTTCCTCCATTCAAGTACTATAAAAATAATTATCTGCAAGCCCTCATATATATATCTGTGATATAAGATATGTAGAGACATTAAGGAAGCACTCTTTCCCACTGTAGCAGGAAGCATGTATTAATTTTCTACCTTTAAATATACATTAATGCTATGTGTTGATTTGAAGTTCTTCTACCCTTCATAAACCATTCAAAGACATTTGAAATGCACAGAATCAGCATTAGCAACCATACAGGAAAACAGAAGTGTCCAAATAATTTTGGAAGCCACAATGATGCCTTCATAACCTAAATGAAAAGTGTGCAAATATCAGACAGCTCATGAGATTCAACACAATTCCGAAGTCATTGCCTGGCTTCAACAATGAGAATGCATATATTCACTTCCTATTTTACAAAGTAATTCTGACAACACTTTTCAGCTTAAGCAATGCTGCATTGGCAACTTTTCAATGTGCCCTTTAATAATTGGAGTGGTACGTTAGAACTGAAAGAAGTAGAATCTTTATGTGACAGAAAAAGGCTAAACCACATACTCAAAGGCACCCTGTTATATGAAATGAGGGAATTTAGAAATAGTGCTGATCTGGACATTCTGGTGGAACCCATCAGCTGTTCTGTGCATCTGAGATTTGAGTCGGATTTAGAGGTGATTTTTTCCTGAGAAGTTCTATGCTTAAACATAAAGGAATTGCTATAATTGTCTATTATATTTCACAATAAAGGACCTGGGGCATGCAAAGTTTAACATAGCTGCCCTTAGAGATCATCTAAAGAAAAGTCAAGCTAAGTCCTGACTTTCAGAATTTCAAGGCAGTAATTTCCTCACATGACTCTCTAATATGAGTAACTGGTGCATCTGAGTAATGGCAGCTGCGGGAAGGGCACTGCCAAGCTCAACACAAGTCTTCCGTGACATATAGGCTCACTTAACACAATGCTCCTTATTCCTTTGAAAGCCTGCTAGGCTGAAGTCCTGGCGATCTGAGATCAAAGAGTGTTTCAGTCTTGAAACTCCCTCCTTGACATTTTTCACATCCATATTATTCCAGATACTATTACTGTAGCTAGTCCATGCTGATCACCTGAGAAGTTTATTCGGCATCCATTAATCCTATCAAAAGTGAGCTGTTGCAAAAAAAAAAGGTGGTATCACTACAGCAAGCTCAAAGCGCATGGTTTTGAATTTACCTCTGCATTTTTCTCAGGCTCCTATTTGCAAAGAAAAACTATGAGAAAACAATTAAACTTCTAGGTATCTACAGTCACATAAATTGCACATAGTGTATGGCCAGCCCAAGGTTCTGAGGGTCAAAAACACTGTTCACAACTATCTTGTGGAACAATTTAGAGAAGGAAGTGCCAGATTGTTCTCAGAAGTGTCCATGGAGTGACAAAAGGCTGTGGATGCAAGCGAGGACATGGGAGAGTCAGATTAAATACATAAAAACACTAACAACTATGTTCAAACACTGGGACAGAAGCCCTGAAAGGCTGGAAAAGAGCTTCAAAACCTGACCAGAAAATTCCTCAAGCTCCTTCTTGTTCTGCTTGGAGAAGGGGACTAGGATGAAAACCTAGAGAGGTCATTTCTAGCTTGAATTATTCTGTAACCTTGCTGCCAGAGACCATCTGAAGGGGCAGGTGTACACGGAGGTGTAGTTGCATCTCACACCTGGTACCAGCCTTCAAGCTGATTCAGCTTCCAGCAGTGCTGCCTTTGCAAGCCCTGCACAACCTACTGTGAATCACTTGCTCTGTTTCACTTTGGACCTCCCTTATCATCAGAGAGGTGCTTGCTGGAGCCCCAGCCACTACAGCCCTCATAGCATGTGGGTGGCACAGCACTCTGACATGTGAGGCTGGCTGTCCTTTTTTTTTTAAGACTACTCATGCAACAGGCATATTGTAAAGTCATAGCCAGGTACCTATGTAGCTGGAGGTCTGGGTTTGCTAGGCCCAATTATATTAAACACTGGAGTATGGTAGTGTATGGAGTAAGGCATACACTATCTGTTGAAAAGGCACTGATCTGTTGAAAAAATTTGCTAATTATATATTGGAAGTGCTGTTTAAGATCCCTCTAGTGTTACTAATCCTTTATGCAGATATGTGCTCTTTAATTGCCAGTTGGGAATTGCCATGACACGTTACATGACTAATTTTTCAAACTACAATTGTGCTATTTTCCCCACCCTCCTCCTTATATTTTTCTTGTCAGTCTCCTTTCACTCTACTCTGTTGCTGTTTCTCTTGGCAGAACCATCTTCTGATAGCAACTGCAAAACTTTGAAAGTGGAAAATACAGTATTTAAATGTACTGCACAGAACAGATTCAGAAAAATGTGCTTTTGCTGATCTCAAAACCAACCCTGTCTACCCAAACCCCATGTAAGATGCTTTGAAAGCTGGCATTTCTCAAGAATATTCAATCTCTAATTATAATTTCCATGATGAGAAAAATAACCACTATTGCCACACTATGCTTAGGAGTAACAGAGACAATAGTTAAGCATGTTTTCTGTGTGAGTGGTCCAGTTTCTATGCTTGGATAGAGTTTCAGGGAGCAATATTGATACAGACATATTCCCACATATTAACCTTAAATTCCCTTACATCCAAAAGCCTTTTGATCCTAGAAACAAAACACAAAAAGACATTTTGTCATAGGTTATGATGTCCAAAACTGAAAGGAACTAGTTGTAATGTGGTGGGGGTTTTTTTGAAACATGTAACCGAAGTACTTCTCCCTAAAATGAACGGCTCAGAATTTCCAAAGCATAGAAGGTAAGGGAATTCAAAATGTAGCTCACAGTGGACACTTCTCAGTGCAGCACTCGACAGTTTTTTTCCTCCCTTGGGACAATTTTCAAAAACATTTCTCATCAGAACTATTCACTGCCATCACAGACAGTGGCCTTGCAGGACTGGGACAAGTCATCACAATTTTTTTCCCTGCTGCTAACAGATACTAATTCACTTTTTATCTTGTCAGAGTTTGAAAGTGCTTTTGACAATTGCAACTACCTAGCTACAGAGAACTCAAAAAATCCCCTAGGTTAAAAAGTCCTGCAAACACATCAGTGAGAATTACAGGTGTGACTCCTGATGCAATTTCTACAATCCTTTAAACTGACTTCCTCTGTCTCACAAACATTCATTCAAGTTTCCATACACCAGGCACTGTTCTACAAGCCACTACACTGACAGCCAGGAAAAACCATGAACACAAAGCAAATCTGTCAGCAGCAAACTGAGAACAATGTGAACCATGATACCTCCCTTACCCTATCACATACAACCTCAGAGTGTGACAGATGATGGAAAATAATATTTCCTAATTAGATGAACAAACTCTTTCATTCAACACTAATTTTTCTCTTGAAGCTCTGGGAGCTTCATGCAAAGAGCTTTCTCAATTTGAGGCCTGTAGAAGCATCCCTCAAGTCCTCACATCTATGGACAGAAAGAGATAAAACATAAATGAACCAGTATGGACATCTAACTCCCACATATTGCCAAGAGACATCACTTGCTGAATTACATCAACAAGCTTTAGAGCATATTAAATTTCAAATAAAAATGATCAGGACCAGCAACGTTACAGATCCAGCCACACCCACCTCATTAAAAAGTGTTCAAGCAGGGAAGTAAGAACCCTTGGTCACAGAACAGCCCTTGAACAAACCACTTCAAAAAAGTGTTGGCAACTCCCTGTTGGCATCCAACAATCTGGATACAAAAGTCAAATTGTAAAACCATACCATGCTCATTCCCAGAAATGTATAGAAGTTTTAATTCCCAGTGATGGTGGGTGTGGCAGTGTTGGGAGGGTGAAGGGGAGAGCTATGAGGAGAACAGAAGACAGATTTGGTATGATTTTGAAGCAAAGTTTCAACTTTCATGCCCATGTTTCAGGCAACTGAAACGTAATCTCTTGCAGACTCCTTTTCAGATTTTTCATGTTGGGCCTCATCATTTTCCAGTTAACATGAAGAATTTCCACTTTCACTACAGCACCTTACACAATTTATCAAAGTAATTCCCAAGCACACTACAAATCCAATACTGATCTGAAAACAAACAGCAAGTTTTCTTATGCTACAATCAAGCAGCACTGTCAAGTAGTTCACAGCTTCTGCATGCATAAGTGTTCTGGTTCTATGCAACTTGTATTTAGGCACTGTGTCAAAATTTGATTTTCATTTCTGAATGCTGTTTCTCAAAAAAAACCCCAAACCAAACGAAAACATCTCCCTTCCCAACAAAAAAACCCCCAACCAACCAAAAAACCCCTCAAACAAAAAAAAACGAACCAAACAAAAAACCCCCACAACAACCAAAAAACAACCAAAAACCATCCCACTCCACCCCTCCAAAAATCGAAACCAAACCAAATAAACAAAAAACCCAACCTGGAATTAATGGAGAGGTAAACTCAAAGACCACTTAAGGTCACAGATGGCTTTCCCCCTATGTTAACGTGATCTTATTTGCGAATACAAAATAAATCAAAGAGCAGACTGATAGCGCCCAAGCTAAAGTGAAAAAGATGTTTGCCTGGACTGCTATCGCAAAAGATGTGGATATGATGTTAAGACAGGAAAGCACATTAAACATACCTCCAGCACAGGTAACTGGCAACCATTACCACTTCTGATCCACAGCTGTAGGGCCATATTTTGAAAGCTGAGGGAGTGGAAGATGCAAGACTAGCAATTAACACTCTAACCAGACTCATGAAGTGCTTATCTGGAATAAGACTTCAGAAAAACTTACATGTAGAGAAGATATACCACTATAAAAAAAGTACAGGAAACTCAAATACTTAATTCTGTGTGCAAATTTTGAATACCTTGTCTTCAGCAGGAAAACAGGACAATTGCTTTTTCCACCTTCATTTTTCCCCCAAATTACAGAAGCTGGATGAAGTATGTAAACATACGATCTCATAGATTCTTACTGAAGATACTAAACAGTAAGTGCTTCACTATTTCATGTGAGAGGTGGGCCTGAACAGTAAGAACATAGAGTGTCTTATTTATTGATGTGGTCAATCTTTTTTAAAATGACAAGTTAAGTTCTCACTTTAACTTCTTTGTTAACACAAGAATGTTTTAACAGGGCGCACTAGCTGGAGGAAAGACACATTTGTTACTGCCATTCACTGCTAGTGGCTACAAGTCTGGATGATTTCCAATTTTCTCACCAAGAAAAAAACTCCTGTGCTAACCAAAGCATTTATAAAGCTTCTAAGGGTACTCTCACATAATTGGGCAGCTATTCACAGTTAACAGGATAAATTAAAAAAAAAAAGGACTGAGGGTCTTTATCCATAGGAAATGATATAAAAATAATATAATTTGGCAAAATAACCTGAATTACTTGTAGACTGTCAAAATAGTCCTCATATACAGCTAATAAGGATGGAATTGTAGAGGCATACAATAGTAATATAGGTATAAAATAGTCTTCCTTCCTTGTATAGGAGCTATATGTATGTGGTGCTCTAGTGAGAGAAGACTCTTCCTTCATAGCAAATATGGCATCACTCCTCTAGCCCAAGAAGCATCATCCCAAATGAGTCCCACCAAACATTACAAATAGAAAATGCAAAGAGCATGCACACAACATGTCCCCTAGGGACTGGCAGAGTACAGGCCAGAAGCTGACTTCAGTCCTTGAGGTAACAATGTCAGAATCAGCTGGAGCAAGTGACAGATCTCTGTACTTTGTTAAAGCTTGACAGTTGCACAAATACAACAAAAGAAACCTACTCAGCAAATACTGAAATGAACATACATCAAGCCAAGTAGCAATCTTTCATTATTGATAATTCAAAAATGTTCACTGATATATCTAAGTGAAAGTACACTCCGCTCTTCTTAAAGTTACCTCAAGAGTGTTAACCAGAGCATGAATTTTTCATTTATTATGCATTTTTTGTTGTGAAAAAAGAAATAGTATACAATAAGACTTAATAAATGAAATGTTATTTTCCCTTTTAAAAAATAATTCAGCATGATTGCCATTTAATAGAGACTAAAACAAAAAAATAGCTCTAAGGCACTGATATACAAAGACACTTAAAAATCTAACATCTGATCTAGATGAGAAGTTATGAAAAACTCTGCTTACACAAGTTTTTTCTATTAAAAGAAAAAAGAAATCAGCAGATTTAGTTTTAAATTTTCACTTTTTTTTTTTTCCAAAGGGAAACTGGTACTAAATAAGTGTTGTTTAAAATAAAGTTTAACAGTTTTTTCAGTTTAACATGTTTTGAGAAACATTTTTCAAAGAATATTAGGCTAAGAGGATTTTTGAAATTCTACACAGAAAGGAAAAACATGTCAGAAATCAGTCTCTGTTAGGCAAGTAAACATTACAGTGGTCCTGAAGAGAACAAGGAAAGGAGGACGACTGCTACAGCTGAGGAATATCCTGGCATGTTCCAAGGCCAACAGATAATTCAATGCTACCACATGACCTTGGGAATGGCACAGTGGGGGCTGAAATGCCTGGGCAGCAAAAGTCTCATCCTGAATGTTACAATTCAGCCTGACTGACAAGCTCTTCTCTGAAGCACACTGTCTTGCATTTCAGCTAATATTAACACACAACAGAGCCAAAATGCTCTCCCCTTCTCAGAAAACCAAAAAAAGCTCATTTGCAACTTTCCTCAGGGGATCAGGGAAACACCCTAAGGGTCTCTCAGAAGCAGGCAGCAGCACCAGCTAGAGAGAAAGAGGACCCAGCATGGGTTAATCAGAGGGGCTTATTAGAATCCAAAACTGCCTGGACACATTGAGTTTATTATAACTATCAGTCCTAACAGTTGTCTCAGTTTACTACTGCTGTAGTAGAGGAACTGTCAAAAAAACAAAACTCATCTCTTCTGTCAACCGGGAAAAGTCCATTGAAAGACACAAGAACACCCTACTTAGTCTATATATGACCAGGAACAACTTTCTCGACTTGCAGCATCTGACAAAATCAAGTCATTGGCAAGACAGTATGAAAGGAAGGAATTGCTTTCTTCTTTGGAGAAAAAAACCCCAGCAGATTAAACATCTGATACATTTAAAAAATAAGAATACTAACACTACTGATACAAAAAAGTAGTTGGGGTAGTCTTGCTTTAGGCAGAATCATTGTATTAATAAGGGATGCATAAATTTGACATGTTTAAAAAGGAAGAAAGGTACAAGCATTATTGAGTCAACCACCCAGGAGTCAGAATGACAGACAGTCAGACTGTTTTTTGACATAATTTTTTTTTCCTCACTCTTGTTGGAAAATCTTTGCTTGCAATCCTTTACTACTTCACATATTTATAAATTTGAGGCCTCCCATTAGATACTGCCATCTCTTATTCTTCCTTGTTTGATCTCTATGAGCCCTACAACTTCCCTGACTGCCATCAACCCAATGAAGGGGCTGTGGTGGCCCACAGCCATTCAAGTCTCCTGCAACAGCAGTCAGAGGTAAGGTGAACAGTACATGAAATTCCAGTTGTAGAACTGATGTGAGGGAAGTTCTTCCACAAATTGTGCTTGATACTTAAGGTCTTCTATCTCAGCTACTGCAAGATATGATGTTCTCACTTGACACTTAAGTATCCACACTTAAAAAAGCCTGTTTATCTTTAATTAGCTTTCAATTTGTCACCTTCACTGAAAGTCCTTCAGCTTTTGAAAAACTAAAAGGTTAAGTAAGTCCAATCTGTAATTTGTACGCTGCTTATTATGTGGAAAAAACTTTCATCTGCTCCTCCCAGTTCAGCAGTCCCAATATTTTTGCACACTATTTACATAATACTTATTCCTGCTAGAGAAGATGTTTGATAACTTTTCCTACCATGACTTGCCAAAGGTAGGTGGAGCCAAACACAGGGAAGCATTAAATATAAAGCTTTGATGTTCTAACCTCATTCATTCCCTCCAAGAATCCAAGCACTTACTTTTTTGTGCAACTGAAAAACACAAAGGCTTTAACCATGCTGACTGCAGCAAAACTCTTAAAATAAGAGTACATTAATAATACTTAGTACTTTACAGCCATAGCATTTAACTTTTCAACCACTGACTTCCAAGTGCTCAGAATCATCAAATCCATCCTGCACCTGGGTAAACCTCATACATGAAAACTTCCCATCACTTGACAGCTAAACCTTTTAAAACCCTGATTAGACCTCCAGGCACTCAGATACACATTCACTTCTAAGGCTGCTTAAAGCTAGAAAAGATCACCTAATTAGCACTCGTATTTAGCTGTTTTAATGCACCTCTCTTTCCTACTCTCCTCTTCAACTCCATTTTTAGATACTTTTCTTAAAGCTGAGTGCAGCACTGCAGTGTGCTGTGTTATGCAAGTTCAACTTTATTCTGTCTAGCAGAAATGAAATTCTTCACAGTGAATATTTCAAAATAATTAAGGCAGATCAGTATAGCAAAAACCGCAGCAGAGATCAACCTGTCAAAGCAACCAGTTTGCACATTCCTCTCTCCCCTCCTCCAGATAGGGAGCAACTGAATAAACCGAAGGCTGTTCTTGGCTCTTGTGCAAAATCCAAGCTCTTGCCCTTGCTCTTCATGAGTACAGTGAGCAAAAGGATATATTGTCTATGACCCACTGCAATGCTAAAGCATGGTAAGGAGACGGAGATCAAGAGAGGATACGCACCAGAGAGATAGTGGCAGGAGAATAAGAAGGAAGAAAATTTAATACAGCAGCAGGCATTTTTTGAAGGAATTGCATTAATTTCTACAAGTACATACTGCTGAGAAAAATAATTTTCATTGCAATTTACTTAAAATTAGTAAGTCCCTTAAGTACAATATGAATGGTATCATTCAGAGGAGTTTTAAAAGTAGAACAAGAGCCATACAGGGCCAATGAAGAAAACATGCACAAGGCAGAACTAAGACTTTATCTTCTGTGCTATGCCACACAGCATGTGTGAATGTTCCTATACAATTCTATGATCTCGGAAGCAAAAACACATTTCCTGGCATTTACGTGACAAAGTCACAGCTTCCAAGTTCTGTAGAAGTTCTCTCTAATGTCAGACAGGGACCTCAAACAGCAGAAATAGCAACTGTCACAAAACTACAAAGCTGCAAGCTACGGCTGAGGCAGAGTACCTAAAATATATTTCAGCTTCCCTTTTACCAGATGGTTTAGCCTGCTTGAAAGCAAAACAAGATTGTTAACCAGCATTATATCTTCATTAGCTTTCCACAACTAAGTCTTGAAACCAACTGCTTTGTTACAGCCCAATGCATCAACAATCAAATACAAGGTTCAGTTTTTAAATAGGAGTACTACTTTTTCTCAACTACGATCTCAAGATTTTGCCAAATTTTGATTATTTTTTTTTTTAATTTTCCCCTTTAGAGACTGTAAGAAGTTTTACGCTAAAACTTGCATCAGCTGAGCAGAAGAGATGTATCCTTTGGCAGGCTAAAATCCCATCCACCATAACTTTATCATGTTTCCACAAATACACACTCTGTTCTGCTGACATTAAAGCACATTACAGTGTTTTACAGGGCTCTCCAAATACAACCACATGAAGTACAAAGGACAGTTCCTGAGGCTGGCAAAGCTCTTTTCTATTTGAAGTGTTATGCCTGCTAAATGAGCCTAGACTTTTATTTTCTGATGCAATTTCCATTTTTTCAGAAGCATTGCTCCATTTTTACATTAGCATTAATCCTAACACATGCTAGTTGCAGCCAAGTGTACTGGGCACTGCAGGCAGACTAACCTTAACAAATTTTATCAAGCCTCCCCATAATGTGCATTAAAAACCCCTAATGCACATCAAACTAATCCTAGTCTAATTAATTATTAAGTTCAAGTAAGACAATTACACTTACTACTCATGCAAATTTTTAGTCTAATTAGAATCCTACCTTTGAACTAGGCACCACCACAAACTCAAAAAGAAAATGTAATGAACATTCCACAATAACTCTGGATTGAAGAGCTGATGAAGGTAATTGGTGTTCTCTTGCTTTTTTTTTTTTTAAGCAGTAGTCATATTGGAAGTATGAAAACAAACAAGAACAGTTGCCTTTAAAATTCAAATAAATCTGTACTGTAAAGAACCAGTGTGACTATTTTTGTGACACATTTTGAGCCACTCACAACACCACTTTGATTACACTAAGTCCAAGTGTAAGCAGTGTGACTTTGTTTTCCTGTAGTTAATGACATAAAAGAGAACAGGAGCAGCGACTGGGTGTCCCTCTCATAATAACTATCACTGAAAAAAGACTATCAACAGCAGCTCTTATAAACCAGAATACTCACTTCCTGCTGACCAGGTGATGTCCTCTTAGCCACAGCCTGGCTCAAGGAAGCTAAGCAAGAGGCCACAAAGTGATGTTTCTGTACCTTATTTAGGATTGGATTCTACATACGCATCCTACAGCCCCAAAGTAAAACATGACTATTTTAGAAAACCTGCAAAAACATGCATTTTAAGAGCTTACACTTTTTTTGTAGTTTTTTTGGTACAGATGTTAGACTGCAAAGCAGAGTATCACAAACAGGGTGTTCTGGGATACAGCTCCTTGTAGAATGGAAAAGAAACGTGGTTTCAGGCACATGAAAAGCACACCCATTTTCTATGAAATGAGCAAAGAACTTTGCTATTGATTGAAAAGCAATAATCCAGACGGCAAAGAAACTTCCTGGAGTTTACTTAGTCAAGAGGACCTAGGAAGTACAGACCCCAGTAAGTTGCCTAAATATATTGTCTTACGTGTGACTAACAAGGAGACATTGTAAAAAGCTTTGGAAGAATTGGAAATTCATTACACACAGACCAACAACTTGAAATTAGCAATACGTATCATAACATGCTTACAGATTAAAAAGATACACGAGAGAAAAGAATCCTAGAATATTAATGTATACAGAGAGAAATCTAAATCAAAATGCAGTAGCAGTATGTGTGCTAATCCTGGAAAATTAAGAAACTGAAGGAAGGTTCTCCAGTTCCTCATACGATCAATAAAGACATTGCTGTAAAGATATTTTTGAGCCTGAGATTCTATACCAAGCCAAGTCTAACTTTTAAAAGATCCATTGTAACAGGAGATGTACTTTAAAAGAGTTCAAACGCCAAAATTTTCATTGGCTTTTTGGTGAGTTTTCATTTTCGGAAGAAGCAGAGACTAACTTTTTGGCCCAATTTTCTACAAATGTTCTATGTTTCAAATGCTGACCTGAATACTTGCTCTCTGGTAAATGTTAATGTAGACCTCTGCCTTGGAAGAGGAAAATCAAATTCAGTAAAAAATGTATCTCCACTAGAGTCATGCCTTGAGAGACTAGCTCAACATTTTCTTCAGTGTCAACGTCACCTTGGTGCAGGAATCTGCCAGGAGACTATTTACAGTCTACCAAAGCTGATGTCACTATTTTGGAGGAAGGTAATAGGAAATAAGATAGAATGAAGAAAAGAGTGCAGCTCCCAGAAGGATTTTAAATCCAGAACCAACAGATGCTTATACAACGTATTTCTTAAAAAACAAACAAACAAACCCTTCCAAAAATCCCACCAAACAAAAAACATTCACAAGCCATTGGTTCCCACATCATATAGGAATTTTTCAGAATTTTCACATGTGCAGACAAACCAAATGTATCCTACAAGTGATTCACCTAATTAGAGCCTCCTTTACAGAATTTTATCCAGGACAAAACCGCTTCTGACATCAGACCTCATCGACATTCAAAATACATACTAGGAATAAAACTCGGGATTATTCGACTATTGCTGTAGCACAGAGTGGAAGAACAGGAACAAATCATTACAGAATGTCTGAACTATATATATTTGCACTTTTCTAGTTTATTTAAGCTCTTTCTGCACAGGAGAGAATAACAACATTAACTCTTACAGAATTAAGCAAAAACAGAGTGACAGAAAGAAAAAAAAAAAGAGCAATCTGAAAACACAGTTCTCAGACATTTCCAGCTCACTATCTATTGTGCAGTAAGATGTGCAGACAAGCAACAGTTAAACCAAGAACCAACTCCACTACTTGTGCTATTTTATCAAAGGAAAAAAGTAAAAGACAAAAGCAAAGGAGCTGAGGAGGGCAGGAAAGTGCAGATCATGCTCCATCAGAGGAATAAGTCACTGAGAATGCAACACAAACTCAAAACAGATTATTTTGTTTCCCTTATGTGCTTTTCCCTGAAGAAATACTGACAGTTAAAATGCAAAAAAAATCATACTACTCCTCCCCAAAACAAAAAAAGCCCCCAATAAGTCACAATACATCAGCAGTCCCCGAGGAATACCAGCCCCTGATTCCCCTACAGTGATTAGTAAGTCCAATAAACCAGAATATAAAATTATTAATATCAGTGGCAGTTAATTTATTCACTGAAAAATAACTCTAGCTGTCTCACGTCTCATAAATAAAGGAAATCTTTTTAACTTATTTACAGGGGGGTAACTGACTTCAAGGGTCAGAAATAGCGTTTTTATTATACAGCTACAGATTTTTCTTCTGAAATTAAATTCTTCTGAGACTTTTGGGGATTTTTTGTGGAGTCAGCAAAACATATTCTAAGTGGAGTTCATCAGCATCCACAAACCTGGCAGCCTGTGCCATTGCCAATACATGTAAAATCAGGATAAATGGAAGAAAGAGGTGTAATGTGAAATGGTCAAATGACTAAAGTAGAAACAAGCAGGGGCTCCACAGCTCTCTGTGTTGCTGGAAAAGATACTGTTGTCATTCATCTGCTTCCTCACTCCAGGAGAAGGGGTGTCTGTAGGTTTTCCAGAGTGAAATTCAAATAAGGGTCAGGTTCCCTGGAGAACACAACCACTTTTTCCTTCAAAGGCTGGCATTCAGAAACATGGCATCATCTGTCCGGGATCTCTACGATTTTAAGGTCAAAGGACACACACTTCATTATCAGATACTACAGGAAAGCTTAAATTGCAAGTGGGTGTTTATGGGAAATGAGGGAGCAAAGAGTCTTTGGTGAGTACAGGAATATCATACAACACTGCAAAGAGACTTTGCTCTTGTCTTCATCCCGTGTGCTCGACTAAAGGTAAAGATGAAGAATAAACAGCCATCTTTGTCACATTTGCTCAGCAGCTTTAATTACCAATGTTCAAAATTAAACTATATGGATTTGAGTTCCTTCATTCACCCTTCTTAAAAAAATGTTGGTCAGTGTTACATCACCACAGCTAGGACTGCTTTTGGAAATTTGCCTTTAATGCAGACAAGGACTATCACAGTCACTATCCAAGGAACAGCCCCTTTTCTGCTGTTGTTTGCTTGAATTTGCTTTGTTTTTCTAATGCTATCTTTAAATGTCGTGGTTCTGTTACCCCCAAAAGTGTGAGATAGTAAATCCCTAATAATCTCTGCAAATAGAAGCCTGGTAGCATATTCTTAACAGATGTTACAAGTTATAACAGGTTACACTGCTATTTTCTCTGGGTACTTGCCAAAGTAAGCTCAAAGCATCTCCACCAATAACCTGGCACTTAGAAAAGCGCTCCAAAACAGTCACAGCTGGATGATCTATTCACCAATATTCTTCCTTCCATTCCACACACATCAATGGGATTTGCTGCAAAATGATTAACTGCCTTACCACCATCTGTGTCTCAGGTTCCATTAGTAACCTAGGTGTTTCAGGAGATCCCAGTCCTGCACAAGCTATATCCAATTACTGCTAGCTGATATATCAGGCCAGCTAAGCAAGCTTGGAAAATGCAACAGGTAACCAAACACCCTCAGAACCAATTAACCTCTACAAAACCTAGACACCTCACACCTCAGGAACAAATGAACTCCTATACAAACAGGTTCTTCACATCCTATCCTACCAGAATTACTGACAAATACAAGAAAAAGCTCAGGTCAGGCCACAGCTGCTTTGCACATGTTGCTGAACAATAGGCCTTTACCTTGCCTGCTGACAGACGCTGCAAATCCAAGCCTTCTCCTTCTTCTGGTAAGTACTGCAGCTCTTGCAGATGTTGTACTTGCAATCCTGGCACTGTCGTTTGCTGTTGATAAGAAATGTGAAAGGGGAACAGCAGCGAATACAGCAGTGCTCATTGAACTTCTGCTGCTTGGAAAGGATGCTGCACTTGTTACCCTCTTCATCCAACTTCTGCTTCATTTCACTAGAATGAAAAGTGAAAGAACAAAAATATAAACAGAATTTCAATGGCAAATTATTCTCCTCTTTCCACATATTCATGTTATGCTCTTCAAATAACTTCTGCAAATGTGAAATAAATATCAGAAATGCATATTCTAAATTTAGACTTGGGAAGCAAAAACTCCTGTGTTCCCTGGAGTCACTCATGGCCAAACCACTCAAACTCTCCAAGACACAAACCAGTGTACCACAGAACACAGACTAAGTTACAGGAAGACAGTCATGCCATGCTGAGTTACACTTAAATTAGTGCTTAAATATCTTGCCACAGGTAAAAAACCAATACACTTATTGCATACTCATTCAGAAGGTCAACCAAGATAATCTATAAGCATCATTATGAGCCAAGACTGGAATATCCAAAAGGATCACTTTACTTGGTTATACATCTTCTTATTTGCCACTTATAACTCAGATTAATAAATCAAACTAAAACCAGCCTATTTTATAAAAAGTCTGACAGGTAAATTCTAAACTTCAAGTCTAAGAAACAATTAAGGCAGTGATTTAAAGCATATAATTTTTGATTTTGCACATACATCATATTTAAGCATATTTCTGATATACGTCTTTTATAAATTTAAAATTCGAAAACAACACGTTTCTACTGCTTGTCCTTTGTACAAGGGCTTGACCATCTTACATTAGCTGCTCAAATCCAAATAAATATTCTTTGGACTATCAAGTACTTAATCTTTTCCTATGCTTTTTCTTTTTTCCCCCCAGATGGCAAGACATGCTTATTTCCTTACATTTTTACAGAATGGGAAAGATGAAAAACTAAGAGATTATCATGTAAAACAGAAAATATCTGAATTATACAAGTCAAACTGACTTCCTTGTGTAAACTGATAGAACTATCCCAGAGATTAAATGGGACAGTTAGACAAGTTTGTCTTATCTCCATTGCTCCGTCCTATCATGGCACTACATGGAACAATCTTTCTAAGGGAACAGTTCCCCATGTCACTCTTTCACTCATAGACACATGCTACTCCGCAGCAATTGAGCGAGATAAAGCAATGTTTCTGCACAGAAGAAAAGCTGGTGAAGGTAAGGGCTATATGATTCACGAGGAATTCTAGAATGGAAAAGCGTCAGCAGCACAAGATGCTGCAAACTTCCCTTCAGGACGGAGACCCCCAGCAGCAGACCCTGGTCTCCCTGTAAGATGAGAACAGCTAAGAAGTCAAGGTCAGGAGGAGTGGTTAAAGAAGAGATTTTTGTCCTTATAGAGTTCTGTTATCTCCCAGAATTAGTAATGTCAATACTTGGTACTATGTTGAGTAAAATCAACATTGTCATGGTCCGTGTCATTCTGATCCCTTGTTAGGGCTCTACTGCATGATAAACCACAGAAGCAAAGCCACTAATTGAAGTGCTACAATAATGCTCACACAATATAAAAACAGGCAGTTTCATTCGTGACAGAGCTAATAAAGCCTGATACCTACAAAAAGCTGAGCAGACACTGAAACCCTTTCATCAGAACAGCCATTAATTACACCTCTCTCCTCTGTCTGGCTGCCAACATTCATTACAGTGGTAGAACCTCAATAGCATTAAGGCATCTGCCTCAATGTTAAATAGGACTAAAATTGGCCAACGGATTAAAAAAGTAAATAGGATACATTGGGACAGCCTGGAAGAGAGAGAGAGCATGACAGAAAAGGCCTCATTTCCACAGGAAATCAGGCAGAAGAGAAAAGAAAGCAAAGTACATGTCTCTGATAACTGTAACAAATTAACCCCCTCACGTACTGCCTGCCAAAGGCTATTTTAGTTTCTATAAGGAGTCAAATGGCAAAAGAGACTGTTAACTGGACTTGTTATTTGAAGCCAAAAGGCTACTACTCTCCACACTCTTTCCATGTGAAAGCAGAATGCTGCACAACTCCAGCAGGCAACTCAACCTGCCCAGTTTGAAGAAAATTAATCAATGTGAAAGGTAAGTTCTGATTTACTCCCAGCAATACTGAGAAAACATCACTTATGCATGACTTCAACTGGATGATTATTGTCAGTGGGATGATTAATGCAGGCTTCAGTCTCAATACACTGACAAAGTTGTACAGAAATTCACCAGTTAAAAGTTGAAGCCCAAGACACCCTGAGTTTGAAAGTCTCAGACTTGGCCTTCAGGACATTCAAATGGCTTGGTGTAAGAGTGGTCTAAGGAAAGGAGAGCAGTCAAAAAACCTGATTCTGTCATACAGTGAAATTAACTTCCAAAAAGATGACAGCCACCTGTGCAGGAGCTATTCCTAAGAAGCAGGTTGAACCACTCAGTCATTGCAAACATTTCCCCTTCCTCCCCATGCAACACCTTTTCCCTCAAAAAAACACACATGAGGGGGATGAGACAGAGAAAGCAGGGAGTATATGTGTGCAGTCATGTGCACTTTATTCCCCAGGAGGGAACACCATGTATTTATAGATGTATATATATTATATGTGTGCAAATAAAACAAGCAACAAAAAAGACTGCACTAAAAATGTCCCTTTTGGGGAAAGCACAGAAGAGTGGGAACCATGAATGACAGAATTTATCACATCACAAGGCATAACTGATGGTGCTTGGCTATTATGGTTATGTTTAACATAGTAATAAGCATCTGTGAAGAGAACTGCTGTTTGAATGAATCTCAGATTGGATTTCATTTTCGGTCTCGAGTGGTTGCATTTCACCGATTGCTTACAAATACAAAAGAAGCAAAAAATTCTCAATAGATACCAAACACATCTGTCACCAAAACTAATTATGTCAAAGACGGTTTTACTGGGCTATAAATTCCAAAATATGCAGATGCATATTTATAGTTTTTCAGGGCGTCTTATCAACTCATTTACACGGGTTGCATAAACAATATGTAATTAATTTCAGTCAATGTTCTGGGTGACAGACTCCCTGCATGTAATTCACACACACTCAGATTAGGAATACTTTCCATCATACTGTCTTGGATGTAGGTTTTGCTACTAATATTCTGACTCTCAAACTTTTCTTACCATGAGACTTAACTGCCTTATCAAGACAAAATTCTATTTCAAGTCACTTTAGCAGTATACAGCAAATTTAGTTCCTACTTATAAGCAGGTAGTATAAGATGTATTCAGTGCAGCACTGTGGTACTTAATGTTCTTGCTTTCGACTTAATACTACTGACTACTATTCTGTCTATTTAACAAGACAGGCATTTTTCTTGTGCTATTGCAATGGCCTCAACTTCAAAAATGGGCTGTCAGGTTTAAACATAATTCTTCAGTGTTTGCCTGAATAATGCTTTCTGGTCTAATAATTATCTTTAAAACAATTGGTATATTGCACATCCTGAATACAGAAAGTCTTTTTTTTTTTTTTGGTTTTGAACCAGCAGTGTGATAAGGATCATTGTTTCTCTGAGCTAGAGTTTGAAATTAACAAAGCTCTATGGCTGTAATTATTCTGTATTTTAATAAGTGAAACAAATCCTAGATGACCCTCTACGCTTCCCACCAAGGGGCATTACTGTGATTACATGTTCATGGGCTGAGAGGCAGGTGCAGGTTTATCCTCAAACTGCAAAGTCAACAGTAATATACATGTTGGCAAGTTGCCATAGTAAGACAATACTGTGGGTGCAGCAATGGAAGGGAGTCCATAAAATAGCAGGCCATGATCAGGTATTTTACAATGTAAAGCTAATAAAACCCACTTGTTTTTCATATAACAAGAAGAACAGTTCCTGAACAGAAAACCTGATAGTTGGCTTGAGCTCCAAGACAGAGTCTGTACAATCAAGTCTGTCTGCCAGGCTCCCTGAAACCAAGCTCTCTGCTCTTCTCTAAGGGCTTCTCTGAGCCCAACTAGGGCTGTAGCCAGCTTACTTGTCTCACATCGGTCTCCATTTCAGACTGGCACCTGGAAGTTTAAAGGCAAAGTCCAGTTGGACTGCTTCCCATTTGCTCTGTTACTTTCTTGGGTGATGGGCAAATACAATTTTTCCTACTGTTTCATCACTTTTTATCTTCTTCAACATAACAGAGGTTAAATTTATTCTAGTTGCCTACACAGGAAGAGAGGAAAATGGAGTGACGATGTTCCTAGAGTTACAAAAGAATCCCATTTCCTTCACATCATTCTCTCCTGCTGAACAGAGGAGCAGTACTTGGATCACAAGTTATCAAAGGCAGGTAGAAATAACAAGTACAGAAGTATTACAGATGAGATCTTCTGTTTCCTGTCCTCTTAATTCAAATTACAGCTGTTTCATAGAATAAGATACTTTTTGGTAAAGGAGCCTTTTTTCATTCAAAGACTAATGAGCAGGCAGCAAACAGGTTGTTTCTCTTCTCTGCGTTTGTTTGCACTACCTACCTCCCAGATTAGATTCTGAGCAGTCCATGAAGATCACCATCTTACCTTACAACTGTTTTTTAAATAACTGTTAAGAGCCTTAAAAAAATGTTTCCCTCCACCCTTCTGTCCAGGCATCATTAATACTCATCAATACATAACAAGCTATTGAGACATTTTGCTTAGCACAAAATTCTGGATTTATGCATATTCTGGGGAGCAGGTGAACAAGTTCTGATGTGCCTGTTCCCACTCTTCCAGAGAAACCATTTTTACCATCTGCACTTCATGTTTTTCCATTCCTATAGCCAATCCAACTTGGTGAGTTTCTTTGGGTCATAGAGATCAGCTAAAAATACAAGTTCCACCAATACCGTCTAAGCTACAATGCTGGAGGACAAAGAGCTTTCTGTATTCAGAGGCTAAAATGTAAAGAATATTCCCATCTCTGCTCTCCTTAGATCTGGCTAAAAGTGGTTCCTGCCTCTGGCCTTGCTTCTTCTTCTCCTAACCCCCTAGATCCCCAGAAACAAACCAAACCAGGTTAGTAAAATCTCGCTTAACTTAGAAAAAGCACTCTAAGGTTTACAAGCCTGACTATTGGGAAGAGATCAGAGACAACCAGCCAAAATTGCCAAGGAGACCTGCTTAGCATTTTTTTCTATGCTGTTATCAACACTGCCACAACTGTGTCTCATGCTGTATCTAACACTTAGTGCATGAAGCAGCATTCTACACATTGCTGGTACTATCAAAAAGCCATGCTAGAACACACACACAAACATAGCACTTGCATTTGGGGAGCCTTCGAGGAACATAGGTCACTTCAGTCTGCTCAGAGAGGTATCAATCCAGCAGCAGTAGCTGACTTTCAGGGAGGATCAGACAGCAGTAACATAAATGGGGGGGTGGGGAAGGCGGGGAAGTTACATCAAAACCATCCCAAAGCAAAAAAACAAAATGGAAAAGGGAATTTGAGCACCAAGAAATTCACAGTTACAAGTAACTTGTACAATAATCAGGAAAATTAATATTTCACAATCCAATTACTCCAATTGCAGTTGTATTCTTTTACCTAAGATCTTACTAACATCTCTTGAGTTTTTTTCTGTTCAGCTTTTCATTTCTCTAATATTAAATTTCTGTAAAATTTATAGGTATTACTATAAAATCTAATGTTTTTAGTTTTCTTTCCTTCTCTTTTCAAAAGTGTCTGTCATCAGCTGGAATGGACTGGCAAGTCAGAGAGTAGTTAAACAAAATAAATAATATACTGGTATTACTTTAAATTCTTTCTCATTTTGTAAACTTATAAACTGTCAAGGGACATTGTATTTAATCCCATCTTCCTCTGTCATGTTGGATATCAGAAAAGCACAGACTGTGAACCACATTTAACTGATAGACTTTGAAATCTTTTGCAGGCAAGTGGAGCAGTGAAGGTGGAGCAGGTTTTAAACTACAGAGCAGATATTCTATGGAGCCCTGAAGCCTTCAGAAATCTCTACATGAAAGCTGAAATGATCTTTTCCAAGACACAGTGCTGTGAGTATTGACTCCTTTGCCCTCCCATTCTAATACTGCCACATGGGACATATGAAAATAAAACTAGGTTTTAACATACTTTTTTCTCCACTCGCTCTTCCTTCTCATCTGCTCTCCTATCTTAAAGATTGGTCTGCAGCAAGGTAGGGTGTTCTGAGGTGAAATAATTTGTCAGTGTCAGGAAGCACTTCTGCCGCAGGTGCAGGACTTTCTGGGTAAATCCTGGGTTTTACTGAGATTTTGGACATCAACCACAAGCAATGATAAGCGAAAAAAATGTTTCCCCTTTTTTCCCTATTTCATTCATACTGAACCACTGGCCACAATTATCTGAGTTATTTTTTTAATAATTGGACCTGCATGTGCCACAGCCCTACAATGTGACTACAAAATGGTAAACTTTAATTATCATTTACAATAGCCCCTCCTTTTAGATTAGAAACAGGTAATACCTCATCACACTACCCTATCAAACTTCCTAACAACCTACCAAACATCACTCATTTTACCATCTTTCTTATATGTCTTCCCTGGTTTTTTCCTTCACACATTTGATAGTGCTTTCTAGTTACTTAAACATTTGCTACATTCCCTGCTATCTCATTTCCTCTCAATAAATGTAATTTTACTCTCTCTGAAGTGTATTTCTCACTGCCTGCCTGGTATCTTTTTTGAACTAGTATATCAATGTTTCTTGCCTGTTTTAGCTAATTATAGTAGAATTTTATTTTATCTTTTAATGTCCAAGGAATTTCCAGAAACATAAGTTTATAAAATTGCACTGAATCAACAGCATTGATAACTACTTACCACAAACAGTTTATTTGACTGATAAACTCCACAGCCTAAAAGCTTTCCATTCCCTGCCATTTACTAAGAGTTATTCTACATATTAAGCAACAAAAGTGCAGTTCCAAAAATTTCTGTAGTGCATTATTTCTGTATCAATCATTCTCCATTTACCACTTTGCAGCTCATAATAGTGTATTAATCCTGTATTTTTTTCTCCTTGTACCAAGCAGAAAAAAATCCCATAATTAATTCTCAGGCACATCTAATTTTAAAGGGATAAAAACTCGATTCCTGGCCATATATTTACCAACTTCCCCTGACTATGTCATGAGAGGAAAGTGTTTGTCAAATGCTGATACAATTGCACAATTTACCTGTATTCCCCCCTTCCCTTTGTCACACTCTCTTCCTCTCTCCACATGTTTCGCATTGGAGAATTTCACCTTTCTCCTATCAGGTCCTGAATTTCAGTATGTGGAGAAAGATCAATACAGACAACTATTCTTTAGAATAAGGTATTGTTCAATTCAAAAAGGCCAAAAATATTTAGTGAAAATATTTTTTTAAATGTACATTCTCTTCCATCATACTTACATACAACACATTTTTTTGCATCACTGGTGGCATCTGTGTGTCTACCTTTCTTTGGAATCCAGTTTTATGCCCATATTATCTTGAAAAATTTCATTTAATAATAGAAACACTCCTACTATATTAAACAGTTCTCTCAGTGCTCTTTTGACAGTGCCATCTGGCTTGACCTCGTAAAACACAATTCATAGGTGGGCTAGCGTACAGCAGGACAGTAACTGAGACATCGGCTCTGAAAATCTTTGGAGTATTCACCATGAGTCATTCTTCCCTCCTGGCTTGACTTGCAGCAACACAGACCTACAAAGACTTGCTCTAGAACCAGTGTTGTCACTTGACCCTTCCCCACAGATCACACAACAAAATAAACAAGAGCAGGCAGCAGAGCAAACAGCAGAGCTCGCTAAGGAACTGGGTCTCACAGCCTGGCAAGTCAGAGTGACAGAGGGCTGGGTGTGTGTTGTTAGAAAAAAAGACGCTCGTCCTGGATTGTGTACAGACAAGAAGAGTAATGTTATATACTCAAGGGCCGTCTATGCCCATAAAGTTGGCTTTAAAATTTGCCCATCTTGACCACTGCCTTCCCAGAGAGTGGCTGCCACTCCAGAAGCCAGGTGGGAATGCCATGTCCTCCACAAGCACAGAGAATGTAACACAGATGAATCTAGGTGGCTGTCCTCCCACACCAACATCCACCGAGCATTTTGTCACTTCCATGGCAAAACCATACAACAACATGGAAGCCCTAATGTGCCACAAGGAGAAAACAGCAGGCATTACCAAATGCTCTAGGCCATCCATAGGATTGTTTCAAGTGAAATTCCTATGCAATCCTAGAAGCACACCAAGAGGTTCCCATTCACTTGGTCTCAGAGTAAATTCCTTGCAATTGCAGTACTTAATTCTGTATTTTCAACAAGTTCACAGGTGCTTAGATCCAAAAGTCCACTACCCTAATCCAACTCCTCTTCATGCAGCCCATGCTCCTAATACATAGTAAATACTGTTTTTAGACATTCCATGCAGATTCTGCAATTCAAGTAGCTTAAAGACTGCAAGGCCTGTGATTCCAAACAGTCAACATGTGTCAAAAAACCAGCAGTTTGACATTTTTAGTAAATATAATCCTATAAAGAACATTCTCTGTAATTATAGAAATAGTTTGCAATATCCATGTAGGGGTTTTTTGTTTTAAAGACAAAGACTTATAAACTTAAAATTACCGCTTGCCTCTATTGTACACAAGGAAGTATTTTGGCATACATAAGAATCTATTTTCACAGAATGCATTTTATATTTAACATGATGTATTATCCTGGTGTGTTTCATATTAATATCAATACCTTCTGAAAGCAGTATCATATCCCTTCTTACAAACCTTTTTACAAATGTCTGCAAAGGGGCAGGAAATAATCAACTGCACCTCCACCTCCCCATCCAAACACACATATTTAGGGTAGTTCTTTAAAAAATATTGGCATACGCTACTCCTATAGTAAAACTTGCATTTAACAAAGACATAATCTTTAGTTAACACTTTTATAATAATACTTCAGATATCTCACAGTTAACATTCCTAACTTAATCCAGAAACTTTATTATGGGAATGTTTCTACAAATTTGGTAACACACTGGTATTTTAACATATAAAAGAAGAAACAGTAATGGATTGAAAAGAAATCAGTAAGCAACTAAAAGGAGAGAAAAAAAAAGCAAGCTAATAATTCAGAATTTATTTAGAAAATAATCATCTTCATTTTGTAGCTGTGATTACAAATGCAGCTATTTAGCTTTATTCTGCCCATGTGTGTAAGCATAACATAAACTGGATTTTCAATATCCTTTGCAAGTGAAAACTAGGAATCTCAGCCAACTAATAATCTCCATATTCATGGAAACATAGTAGTAAGGACTGCCCTTGACAAGGAAATGCAACTACCAAAGAGGAAACACAGCCAGGTTATCAGAAAAATCCCATAGTAAGGAACTAGTAATAAACTAAAGTCCTATTATGCAGATGCTCCTGCAGCTCTATGAATCCCAGTAAATCTTCCTCAGCCCTTGACAGGACACAGGAAGCTATAGACAATGAGCTTTCCCTAAGGGGAAAGTATGCAGGGGAACATCATAAACCTGCTTTTTTCATTCTTCCTCTTGACCAATTTGTATATTCTGCTCTTCCCAATTCTGTCAATCTGAAGTACAACAAATGTACTTCATTGGGATGTTTTTGCTGAATGGCAACTAAAATGGAAAAAACTCACAAAAGCTTTTGAAAAATGGAAATTCACCTAATTAATAATTAGAATTCAGAAAGATGATTAGGTGACGCATATTTGGAAAAGATAGAATGAGAATGGTTCTTCGGTGTTCTTCACCATTTTTAAAATGATGCGTTCTGAATTTTAAAAATAACAGGTTTTGTACTGACTTTTTCATAATAAAAGAGTTGCAAATACTATTATTCAGCTCTTTTGTGGAGAGTACCACTGAGGTATCTGATGCCTCTCTTCTCTCCTTTGTGCATTTTCTCTCTTCAAAAGGAACAGATGAAAGACGTCTCCCTTGTGGTGAATTTCTGGCACATTCAGACCCCAGACTTGATTCACATATTTGGCGCAGATTCTCTGCCTATATTGAAATTTGCAAGACCTGCTTGCACCAACAGCAGATCAGTAGAGTGGACTAGACCATGCTGAAGGCCTACACGTACACAGCATATAATTCTGCAGCTTTGCTTCAGGGAAGACAGTATGATTCCCTGGACCAAATATTCCCTCATTGCACACAGTTTGAACTTGTCTGAATGCATGATTCACGGGTTCAAAAACACTGACTTAGTTACTTCCAAAAGGAATCTAGCTTGTGCACACCAAAACCAGCCTGTGATGTAAACCATGGTGTGATAAGTGAGGAATAGTCTTGCTCCAAAACTGTACTACAGCTCTGAACTGAAATGTTATCATAACTACAGTCATAGACAAATAAAAATGGCTCTCTCAACACAGGTGTCTGGAGCAGATTAACTCTTCATTAACAGGACAATAACAGTCTTGTCTACTGAGTTTGCAAAAACCATTTGGATACATGCTATGCACATAGCCATCGCTTACATGACATGTGACTGTCAGAGATTCAAATTTAAATATATAAAAAGGGCAATGATTTGGTTTAGAGTAATGAATCTGTTCTCAAAACCAAACATTCATTTTTAAGGGAAGAAAAAGAGTCACTATGAAACACTAATCTTTCAAAATAACCAGAATATAAAAGCATCGTCATGTCCATAAATTCAAGACTTCAAAACTTGCATGATTAAGTGGGCACAAGGGAATATATCTGTAACTGAAATATTGGTTGACTTATTACAAAAAATAGGTCTTTACCCAGAGGGAGGCCGGGCACTCGAATGGGTTCCCAAGAGAAGCGGTCACAGCACCAAGCCTGACAGAGTTCAAGAAGCACTTGGACAATACTCTCAGGCACATGGTGTGACTCTTGGGGATGGCCCTGTACACAGGTAAGAGTTGGACTTGATGATCCTCATGGATCCCTTCCAACTCAGCATATTCTGTGATTCTGTGAATTTAATTAAACTGGAAGTGGAGGAAGATATGCAGTGGGAGCCGTAACAATATAACGATTAAAAATGGTGCTGATAAAATAAATATTCTTTTTAATAAATTAATTTTGCAGCTTAGTTTTACACATTTAGTTGCAAGTATGTAAAAAGACTAAAGAGTGATGAACTTGACGTTTAGAGAGTAAGAGAAATGCAAGTGGAGATCTCCTTTAGAACAGTACTGAAATTTATATTTAACTAGGATTTTATGGCTTACAAAAGGCATAACTATGTTTTCCATAAATATTTCCTAACTGTGGAGATGCTTTCTGCTTAAAAGGTGTCTCTGTCTGTCTCAGCAGTGTGATTTAAGTGCAAGAGGATCAAAGCTTAGCAAAGCACATTTTCCAGCACAATCTTGTGTCAAATAAAAGGGAAGAAAGGAAGCCTCTTTTATTAAAAAGTGATGATTATGGCAGGTAGTGTTATATAACACTATGTGACCAATTACACAATACAGAGTCCTTCTGTGATGCAGATGTCACAAATGAACAGACAAGAAGGTTCCTGGACTACAGGCACTTCAGTTCCAAGTTGGATGCATGAAAGGACGTTGTCTTGAAGCTCACTTCTTCCCACTCCTTTCCCTTCCAGAGAAAGTAAAACAATTCTTTTTTTTAATGTTCATTTCTGTCACATATGACACTTTTTGCACCCTTACACTCTGATGTATTTTCTGTCTGAAGCACAAAGATCCTTGAAGGTCAAAGGTAGACCACAAGAACCAAAAGTCAAGTTGTTATCCCCACGAGCACAGGTGAAAGGAACATGTAACCAAGAGCTAGTTGCTGGCAATTCAGCAGTCACTTAGATTCAGTCAAGAGTAAAAAAAATACAAGCAAATATTGATAGAAAGATAATAATTTTATTCACGTACAGAGCTATTTTTTACTGAATTTTGTACTATGCTCCTGTTATAGGCCAAAGGTGCAAATTTCAGTTACTATAGCAGTATGTTTAAGTCAGACATAAAAAAGGAAGTATTTTAGAATGTAGAGCAAAACACAAAAATCTTCTAAAAATCTTGATTTGACAGCCCATTAATTTTACTGAGAAAACCAATTGCACAAAATCTTGCCTAAAGCAAAGGGCTAATTATACATAAAGTATTTGAGAGCTCTAAAACACAAACTGGAATGCAGCAATACTTATAATCAAGGACTCTCCCGTGGAGCTAAAAAAAAAACAACAAACCAAACAAAAAGGAAAGCTTTAGAGGAATTCAGTATGCTGGCTCTATCCATGTAACTATGAAAGCAGATAAAACAAAAGCTCAGAGTACAAACAATAAGTTTATTTATTTGGAAGCCAAGTCGGGCTTCCAAAACCACAGACAGACTTGAGAAGAGCCGCTGATTTATAAAAAATATTATTTGAAATCAGCAAGCAATTAAAGAAAAGCAATTCTCTTTCTGCTTACAGAGGCAAAGCACACATAGGCTCTAACACACATGAACAATGATGGAGAAAGCTGTAGCATCTGAAATATTTCCCCTTTGCAAGAAACACTGGTTACAAAGATTTCTTTGACTGCAGTTCAGCTCATTTTCTGAACAGTGCCATCACAGTCTGTGTCTAAGAAGCTCTTAAACCACCCTATAAGTACTATTAAGCTCCCCAGCACATATAAACAGCTGAACTTATGTCTAACTTTGCAGAAATACCAGTTCAGGCTCACATGGGACAGATCAACATCAGTAACACCCAACAGCTAGATAATTAACAGACTAAGCTCAAATAAGAATCAATAAATAATTATAGTGATGCTGTAAAAGCCATCAGCATTTTCAGAGATATTTTGGCTGTATAATGTCCAGCTAAACCCCAGAGCACAACAAAGTAATGAAAAGTAACAAAAAACCCAATCTCCTTATTACATTTGGTCATCTACACTCTGTTCAGAGCAAGTTTTTCAAAATTACATTTTGAATGTTTTCAGTCTGTCTGTACAGATATGGATGAATATTAGACAACATCATTCATGCACTGCATATAAGAGCTAGATGATTAAGAATGGATTTTCGGTTCTGCAGTTATGGAATGTAGAATGACAGGTGCTTTACTGGAACACCTTCTTTTGTGAAGGTTAACTCTATTGAAAATCAAGTCCCCTAAATTCCTTTTTCTCTTCTCTCTTTGCCCACTTCAAATTTTAAAGATCCAACAGCATTGATCAAATAGTTTTTTTACTCTCTGTTGCTAATCAGTACAATATAAGCTTTTGTCATGCTCCACTAAAATGGGTTGTATTCAACACACTATACTTTACCCAGAATATTTGTGTTTTTTTCTACCTTACTGGTGTACTACAAATATCCAAGTAAAAGAAAATGCTGCTCTGAAGTAATCCATTTAGATTGCCTCTACCCTGTGGAACTAAAAAGTTTCTTCTAAAATCTTCAATTACTTGAAAACCACAAGCAACAAAATATTTGTTTACAAGAAAGTAGAAATCCCCAGTTTTATTATTTAATCCAGAGAACAAAAAGGGAAAGTTGTAAGAGATCAAAGAAATACAGATGCAGTAAGAAAAGTTGTAAGCTACATAAATTGGAGAAACATTTTAAAATATGCATTATATGCCCTTTACATTTGCATGTGTCCAATTACAACAACCAAAATTCCAACCAAACTCCTTGACAGCATGCAAGTATTTGATCTAATAAGTTCTAATGTGCTATTTAATAAAGCACATGTGACTCTGATTTTGACCTTCTGGTTTACCCCACTAAAAAACCACAAAAACTCCACATAAAAAACCCCTCCGATAAAAGAAAAACATGCAATCTATATGTAATTAGGACCCTGATTCTCACACCTGACATTGATAGAGGCTTTGCCCTTCACTGAAATAAGAACATAAAGCAAGCCATACATTTAGCATAACTCACAACACTCCATTAAGACTACATGTGACCTAATATGAGTGACCCAAAATTCACCTGCATCAGTATCTTAACATTACACAATACATCAGATGCAGGAAGCGTAACAGAATCTGCTACGTGGAAGGGACAAAAAAAGCGAAAGTAAGGCATTTATTTCAATTAGAAGGCTGGCATTTATAAGATATTTCTGGCATCTCAGTGCCAATTATCCTGATAAGTACTATTCTATCAAGCCATTGAAAGTATTATCTTTAATGGCAATTATATAAAAAAATCTTGAGCTACCTAACTTCCCTTCAAGTCAGCCAAAATATTACATGTATTTACACCAAAGTACAGTTTTACTTAGGATACCCTTCCCAGAGCACTGACAATTTATTCTTGTGTTTTGAGGTTTCTTTTACTTATTTCCTTCAACATCCTGTGTGTTTGCAGGTCATCAGCTAACTGTATATGCGCTGTAACATTGCTATGAGAAACAACTGCACTCTTTAGTTCAGCTACCCTTCCCCCAAAGAAAACTCCTATGACCCCACTAGTAGTTATAACAGTGCAAAAGCAAGTGTCCAAACCAAGCTTCATTCTTTGTTTCAGTAACAAGACCAAATCAGAGCAAATCATACCAAAACCCCAGATATTTGACTGAACAACTTTTTGCTTCCCTATTACTTTGCGTTACAGAACCTCACCTTAGCAAGGAGAGGCAGGAACACCGTGTTCAATCGTCACTCAGAAGACTGGTCCTTCCACCAGATCTGATGTGACAAAAATTCACAATATTACATTACTTGTCTCAGAAAAGATTCTGTGCTTTCCCACAGGCCAAGACATGCAGCCTCTTGTGGTGTCTCCACTCTGAGGCACAAGTGGAAGTCAAAGGGAGAAGCTAATTTAACTTTTATTTCACTGTATTACAGTTAATTGCTATTATTCCTATTTTCTCTGTTTCCTCCTCCTGTTTCTCTACCTTCTACTAATGCAGCAGTCCATCCCATAATGCATGCAAGCAATGACTACACACACACCTGTTCTCATGAGGGGCTTTGTGCTGACGCATTCAGAAAGGAAGTCATGGCAACTGATGCATTTCTGAGAGCCTCAATATCGCTTTGCAGATATGTGGCCAGTAACATGTAACTCGTCTTATATTAGCCCTAACTATGCAGCAATGATTCCCACTTCATTTTACATTTTCAGACGTTGCTATGAGAAAAGGAACAACAGAGGTGTCATTTCAGTATTGCCCTCTAGAAATAATTTTAACCTTTGCAAAATGCCTATTCACTCAAATACTGCTCAGTACAGACTCTGCTACATTTTTCCACCATATGAAGTTTAAACCTGATTACCCCACATATTGCTTCATTAAGTAGCAGCAAAATTCTTTTTGCTTTTTCAGAACGAAATTAGTTTCAGATTCTCCAATATTGTTAACTTAATCTTCTTTTTTTAGATTTCCAATGATCTTTTCCAGCAAAATTCTCAACCTGAGTTAATTAAAAATCATCTGCCTCCCTTAAGGCTCTCATCAGTCTTCTGAGTATTAGAGCATTGAGTGCATTTCTTTATATTGACTCTAGAGTACCTGGTATTGTTAATCGTCTGCCAGAGATCAAAAGACACATTGTCGTATTGCAGAGATACCAGATACCCTAGCATTGAAATTTATCGTGTGTGTGTGTGTGTAAATATATATAAATCAATATGCTCCTGTGATACGCCATACTTTTTCCATGCCAGTCCAAGTCCATTTGTCTAAAGCAGGTGACATAAGGATTATTTACTGCATGTTCTGCCTTCCGCTCTCACAATTTGGATTTTCACACATATTAAGCTTTTAAATTACTTAAATTACTTTTAAATTACTTAAAATTGAATTTTTAACACTTATTTTCAGTGAATGGTTTAAACAACAGCTAGCAATTTATCTCAACAGCTTCTTCATTCAGCCTTTACTTAAAATCAAATCTCAGAATTAAATTTCACCCATCCCTTTCTTTTGAAATGCACAGAATCAAAACCTGTAATCAGCATTACAACCGTTTACCAAGGCTGCATCCTGGGCTGTCTGTAACAGACTTTGAAGCTCACACATACTTCCTTCACTTTGATGAGGGTACCTCCCCTGCCTATTCTTTGTATTGTTTCCCCTTTTTTTGCCCCTCTCCATATTTCAGTTTAGGGACTAACAGTTGTGAAGTGATAGTCTTCAGGCTTGGAAAGTAAACTCCAAGATGGACTATGGTCAGTGTAACACCTGTCTGATCAGATGGGCAGGGACCATCAGAACAAAGATTTATTTGGTTTATTTGTAATTTCCCTCCCTGATCCTGTCTGTAGAAATAGTCTTATAGTGAAAGTTGTTATCACATTGAAGACTTATAACATGGAACTCTGTTGCTAGTCTGTTTGAAAATCCTGTTACACCTGAACCCTAATATCATTTGAAAAATGAATTCCCTAGACTAACTGTGCAAAAATAATTGGATTTATGTGGTGCAAATTTGATAATGGTACATTTGTTATCACAAAGACCTACAAGAGCACTTAATTCTATACCACGTAATATCTTCGGTAGTTCGATTGTGTCATGTCTTGTCTCTTTTGTAAGGCAAACTCTTAAACACTCACATTTCCTTTTAAAAGAAAGCTGCTAACGAAAGCCCTCATTATTATCTACTAGCTTCTATCCTGATCAGAACCAATGACTGTTTTAGGCAAAAAGGCACCTTCAGATTGCTAGTGGAATTGCGAAAGCATCAATTTTTCACATCATCCAGTACTTACCTTGCACAGGTACAGTTTTTGCTGAGGCAACTTCCTACCTGACTATTTCCCGTGAGTTTTCAAACTCAGTACAGCACACCTGATTATGTTCCTCTATACAGGCAGTGCTGGCCAGCATTTGTCAAAAGGGCAAAGAGAAGAAAATAGAGGGAAAAAAATTTGAAGAAAAAAGAGGAAAATAAAAATCCCACTCTAGTCAGAGCTTGAATAAAACTGTTACTTGAAATAAAATAAAACCTTGCAGACATCTTTGACTTCACCTAATCTAAATCCTTATGTTGTTTCTGAACATCTTGCCCTTCATTTCTAAATTATTGTTTAATAAGCTAAAGAAGCTCTTTAAAATGAAGCTCCCCATGCCTCTAACCAAAGCAGAAAATTTGCTTTGTTCCTACTCCTTAATTTCAGTTGCAGTTTCTAACCTGTAGCTCTTCTTTATTTCAAACCTCCTGATACCATTGTGACCTTTTCTTAATTTTTTCTTTTAATGAGAATTTTTTTTTTCAAAAGCTTTTTGGAAATTATTGGAATTATTCCTATGGAGTTAAGCAGTGCAAATAGCAAAAAGGTTCAAGACTAGAAACTTAACTCTAGCACCTGGATCTTGATATAAATTAAAAGTGTTACGCCTACTGTTTTTTTTTTTTTTTTAAATTTTTAAACAAACACTAATGGATTAACTGAAACATGATTCCTTAATAATAAAATCCCCCAGAACTCTGATTTTATTCTTTCTTCATTTGCTAAATGGAGATGACAACATTCACACAATTCCTTTTTACGGAAACATCACATCTACAAGTGAAAAGTGGTATAGGAGATGTACATAATGGATGCATCTTAATTTATTCTTTGCTACTTGAGATAATGGCAGTAAAAATTTGAAAATTTACTTGAATTTAAATGTAAGGTTAGATGATTCCAAATCTACTATATTTTCTCATTTTATTAATTAATGGCTCACATAAAAATAGCTAAAAATATTTTTTTATTGTATTAACAAAACAACCACATTCAAATACTCTTTGGAATAAACAAAGTAGCAGTGAAACACTGCAGCCTGTAGAAGATCAGCTGAATTCCACACCACATCAAAATGCTTTGCTGGAAATGATGGCAAGATTGTCCTTTGAACAATCCCATCAGATATTCTTTTGTTCGAATTATTCAGACATGCCTTATCTTTCAAAAATAAAAGCTATACTGATCCCAGGCACATTTAATACATTCTATAGGAGAAAATGTAGCTATCAAAACTCTTTTAAAAACATTTAAAATACAGAAGCTTCATTTTTTTTGGCTTCGCACAGGCTTAAATAAATAATTTTCTATGTATCTATATGTGATCTTGTCGTGAATCTATTCAACCTTCAGTAAGCAAACACAGCTATCAACATCTGAATATAGAAGCAGAATAAAAATACTTTAACAATCTTTATAAATGGCTGAAATTACTTTCCTAAATGTAACAACAATACAAATCACAAACTGGACCCAATGTGCACATTAAGATAAATTTTGCATCTTTGCAAAACCGTGGTGAAGCCAGTGAAGGGCTTCAGCTTGCTCCAAAAACCTTTCAGGTGAGGCTGAGCCTGGCACATAAATGCTCATACTAAAGCATAACTAAATACTGTTAGCATAATTAAAGCATAAAACTCATTGGTTTATCAACACTTTTTCCATGATGGATTGCATTCTCGTTAGCAAAACTTTTATATTACAAGGGCCTTCAGGTTGGTATGGTTTTTGCTTTTCTTAAAATTAAGAAAACATATTAAATATAGGGACATTGGTGTGTTTGTACAGATACATACATGAAATTAAAAAAAAAAATTGAACTTAACACTCAGTCTCACATGCTGCTTTGCTGCCTTGTCACTACAGATCAGAAGTATCTGTACAACTTTTTAAGCAAACTTGATAATTTCACTATTTATTCTTTTTCCAGATAGTAATATTAAGTAAAGGAAATCCAGTAATAATCTCATGGTAAGGAAACTGATCATTTAGTTCTATTTTTCTACCTGCCTTGATTTTTAAAAACCAGCATTGAATGCATATGGGAAAAAAAAAAATGCATTTTTGTCTTATTGCTCAACAGCTTCATTTCCTCAAGAGCTTCCACTGAGTGAACACATTAAAAACCTTTCAAATCCAGGTGTAGTTCAGCAACTTGATCACCATAATTCACGTGTTTCTCAGCTCCTGCAAGGCCCTCTGCTCAATTTGCAAGGAATGACTCCGCCTCCAAAATCAGCTGGATCCTTCCCCAGTATTCCTGGTTTGAGTATGACTACTTTCTTTATCAACTTCATCATTCATTCAGCACAGAAGTCAGCCTTCCTGGTGTTCAGCTTCCCCACTCCTGCATCTCCTTTTAGCATCACGTATCAAACCCATCAATTTTCCCGGTAGCAAGAACAATTTGGGAGACAATTTTCATATCACAGTTCAACCATTTAATTTTTGAGTTCCTGTGGAACCTGTGAGCAATTGCCATCTGGTTCTGGAGACTAATTTCTCTTTACCGATTTAGTCTAAAACTTACTCTTGACACTTCCAATTAAAGCAGGCCCTCACACAGTAATAAACTGATGTGAAAACTCTTCTAAACTCCTCCAGAAAAAAAAAAATAAAGCCAATGTAAAAGAATTTCTTTTGCAGTCATTAACTGACTATCTTCCTCTAAGTGCTCCTTTTTCATCTTCCTCTTGAGGCAGTACACTCACTCAGACTCTTCAGAAAGCTCCCTCCCAATATCTCCGCACAAAGTTCTGTTTGTTTTTCTTTTTTAATTATTCTTCCCATCTTTAAAGAGTGCTTTAGCAGTTCAAATTCACAGGCAAGTTCAGTCAACCATGTTATAGAAAACCAAAAGAAGTAATCACAACTCATTCCACAAAGAAACTTCATTTTCATTTCAAATCCTAGTAATAGGCTGCTACTTTTCCTTCTCTACACATTTTGATGACCAAAAAGCTAGCTAACACTAAGAGCATGCTTAGTGCCATCTGAATTGATACAAATGGGATAGTTTACACCTTCAAAGCATCATTTCATCTTTCTGCAAATTCAGCAAACATGACTTAATTGGTTTGGTCCTAACTACATTTTCCAAGGCTTTCTCCATAAAGCAGCTCAATATTTTTCCTCATAAAGGATAAACTACAAAAGTTGTGGCCAAATACTTTGCTCTTATTTCCAAAATCAAAGGGGATATGCCTGCAGAAAATCTTCCTTATATGAAAATGCCAAAAGCATTTCAGAAATAAGTAATCTACTATCACTGACTTACAGAAGGGCACCATCACCTACACAGAAGCTTTCAAATGACTGGAATAAAATACGATCCTGTATTCATGGAACGTCTTGAAGTCTTACAGAGCTGATGATAAGATGAATAATAGCAATAACAAATGATGCACTGCTATTTTTTCATTACTGAGTAATTCGCTTTAGAAGTCATTAGGCAATTTGAGTTTAAAATGAGATGCTGAGCTACTGCTGCTATTTTTTTTTTAAGCTTCAGATTCCTGACTTTAGCCTGTAGTTATGCAATGCTGTAGAAGCAAATCTCTCTGGTTTCCAAAAATAGTTTTACTGAGTATACAATTAACTAAGCAAGAACCAGGGGTTCTGCAAATGACGTACTTCTGTTTATTGTTTATTAGTTCTCCTGTAAACCTGATTATTTCACCAATAAACCTTATTAACTGAGGTCCTGTACAACACCAAGAAAATAAAGACTGCAAAAAATACTTTGTTTTTGCTCGTGATTGTGTACCATAATGCTCTGCTGCATTACTTGCTGCAGGAAATTAAATTATACGCTTTATGAATTTTCTCACCTGCCAACACCGGAAAGAAGGCTGCTTTATGAAAGAAGTTATTCCATATCAAAGGTTATCATTAAGTACAGATTGGCAAACGAGACTGCAATTACCATTTTATTGGCTTTTATTAGCAAAAGAAAATAGTAGAATATATATTACTACTAAGTATTCTCTGACTTAGTTCAGTAACTTACTCTGTTCTTTAAGCTTGAAAGCAAGCAACATAAATGTTTAATTGTCAGTGTATCAATGTAGATTCAGTTACAATGTCAGTTCCCCATAAAACAATCTGTTACATTTTTGACAGATTTACTGTAACACTATAGGAGATTTCACCACCAGAAGGGACTGAGAAAGCTTTTGCAGAAAATCTCCAAGAGCCCTTCAGAGCGCACAGCAGCTCATCAAACAGGGAAGGAGCCAGGGACCTTCGCAAGTGACGCAGGTTCTCAAAAACAAAACAACTCTAGGACCACTCTCTCTAACAGTATTATCTCCTTGGATCTACCCAATCTTCATTCAGTCAAAGAATTAAAGCAAGGTTATATTCAAACAGGTGTATCCTTTCCTGAGCCTAAGCTCCTCTATCTCATGTAAATGAAACTGAGCTACTGTATCTAAAGGAAACTACTCAAAGGTCATTTTGTGGTTACTTGGATCTCTGATTGTTCTATGCAGGAAAAATCAGCTTCCATCACTTTTGCAAAGTGGGGGTACAGAGAAGAACACTGGTTTCCATATCTTCACCAAAAGGACTGTGTTTAAAAATTCATTTATAGTGGTGAAGCAACCCTGCCACAGTGACATAACTAATATAAAATGAACCATAAAAAAATACAGACATTTTAATTGCAAATGTCTGTGTAATCTCACAAAAAAGAAGGCAGAAAACTGGAAGAGCCATGTGCAGCACAGCAGGAGAGAACTGCTCCATGTGATCAGCATGGAAAACTCCATGAATATCAGAATAAAGACTAGACAGATAAAGCAGCATCCAAAAAGTTGCTCTTCTTTCTAAACTGACAGATCTTTAAGGAACTAGGATCCCTAAGGTGATCAGGCTAGTTTGGCTATGTCACTACACTACTGCAAATGGAAATTGTTTCTCAATTACGTTTCTGAGTTTTTAATTTTTTAAAAGTAGCAGATTTCAAGAGTGTAATCAACAGCTCCACCTACTGTCCCAGAAGCAAGGAAACCATTTCCTAAATTTACATCTTCAGGCTGCAGCAATGGATCTCTCATCATCTCCCTTCCATCCTGCCCCTTTGCAATGAAGGGATATGTCTGAAAAACGTTAACATCAAACTAAAAAGAAGAAAAGAAGAAGTCATGTAAAATCTCACTCTGAAGTTCTTCAGATGTTCTCTAGGCAGATGAAGTTCCCCAATTCAGTCAGAAGAAGTGTAAGAAATCCACTGAGACAGATCCTCCTGCTCAGCTCCTAACGAAGCGTGCTAGAAGAGAAGGGAAAGATGCTCCCAAGCAGGTCCTAGTTTCCTGATGTCTTGCAAAAATAGCTGGCTCTCACTGCCATTGCCTGTCTCCCAGTGGGAAAAACACATCTAACTGAAAAATGCTAAAGCACTACATAGGCCAAATCAAAGCCTGACACAACGTGTTGTGGATTTTTCCTGAATTTTTAACATGCAAGATTCTTGTGTAGGAGAGGAAGTGTATCCAGCAACAGGAAAAGTCAGCCAGCTTGAGCTTGCATGTTCTGTATGAAATGAGAAGCAATGCTGCACCAATCCCTAACAACTCAAGAGGCAAAACTTACTTGACCAGATCCTACAGTCTTGCAGTAGCTCAGCTGCTTTAATGCATTGACCAGATTTTTACTCAGCTTTTCTAAGTGAAACTCTCATTTAAAAACAAATCCATTATCAGTGGAGAAGAAAGGAAGACTGTACTCTCTCCCCCTTTCAAGTATCATAAAAATATTCAAATACTACAGTGATATGGTAGTCATAAACCAACAATTTGCAACCTTTGAGACTGTGCCCCAAAGTATGGTTTCTAACTCATGTAATTTTTCAAAGGGGAAAAGAAGCTTATTTAACTTAACATTTTAAAAGCAAAGTTTCCTGTTTTAAGTAACTAGTAACTTAATATATACAAATTTAACCCTGAGATACTACTTATATGTTCTATAGGACAGTCAGTTTTCTTATGTTCCAAATTAAACTAATACAGTTTAATAGTTCACCCATAATTCCTACTCTAATCAGCAGGCTTTAAGCCTGATTGTGAAAAAAAGAGAGCACATCTTGTCTGGCCGGCTCTGAAAAACACCATGAGACTGCCTAGTTGCAATCTCCCAGCAGTATTTCATCACCAGCTATCATCCTAGGGTGAGGATGCTACCACTAGATTTGTAACTGCAAGCAGCTGTTTGAAATTATTTTGACTTAAGATGAAAAAAACACCTTTCATGCAGAAAAGTACTTGCAAATTTTTGTAGAGGTTTTTGCTTGATTTTTTAATGGATTTATATCAGGTTTTGGTTGGTTGGTTTTTGGTTGTTTTTTGGAGGGTTATTTAATAACATAAGACTAGGATGATTCAAATAAATTATACTGAAGTTAACTTTGCTGAGAGTTGACTTCTGCTCACACGACAGCCAACCGGCACGAAGAGTCACATCAACTGATTGTAATACATCTACTAAAAGGATGAGCAGTGTTGAGAATTTGAAAATAATCCAGTTTCATTTGCTTGTACTGGATGACACTGAAGTAATGACATTAGAGGAGAGAGTTGCACAGAAAAGTCACAGTAGCAGCATACTGGTTCCCTTTCACAGTCTTGCCATCTTCCCCTAAAGCCTCAGGTTGGATCATGAGTCACATTACTTCACCCTGATGTTCACTGATGCTATAAATGTCATCTACCAAATGTGAAGCAATCAAATGCAAGGCTTACAGCCCAGAATGAAAACTTGCAATGAACATGCCAAGATACTTATCCTAGCAATCTTTCTCTGTCTCACTGATGAGTTTGCTTCAGCACCTAAATGTAGGATTCGTTGATGTATCAAGTAGATAGCACTACAAGCATTTATGGCTGAGTAACAGTGGGGTGCATGCTCAATACTTCAGTGGCAGCATAGCTCAGAAGGATGCATATACTAAAGAAACCTAACTTCTAGGCAAAAGCAGCAAAACCTCCTTACCCTTTGTGTGGGATGCTAGCCAGATGGGTATGTGTAATTACACACAGCACACTTCTGCCAGAACTTTCAATAACAGAAGTTGCAATTTTAAGACTCTAATTTTTCATAAATAGAGACCTAGTCAATAAATATGCAAACAAATTCTATGAGGAGGCATTTTTATTAAATGCCTTGTAGAGCATCTTGGTCCATAATTATTAGGATAACAAGTGGGAATGTGTTCATTTCACTGCTTATCCAGCAGTGAAAATGTTTGGCTGAATCCTGGTTTCACCTCAGGCAGCCACAAGGACTGTCCTGCCTCAAGTTACGACTTGCCACCACAGAACTCCCTTTTCCTGGTGTTATTGAGACTCTCAAGCACACTGAGACACTCAAGAACTAAGTATGTTGATAGGTGGAAGCTGCTAAGCTGATGTGACTGCAGTGAAGCTGCAGTTTTTGTGATCCATCTTGTGTCCAATGAGACAGAACAGCTATAGTTATTCATTCATTTATGCCTCTTAATATTTGTGTCACAGACCACCGCAAGATAAAAGCTCAGCAAATTTAACTGCAAAAAAAACCCAAACAAAAACCACACTTTTTATAACTCAGCTCTAAGGAAGCAGAACAGGTTTTTGACATTTGCTATTTGGACCAAGACTTATACAGAGGAGATCTTCAAGTCACTGCACGTGTGATCGAGTTTCCTTAATGAAACCATGAAGCATGAACAATTACCTTTGCTGCAGCAGAGTACACAAATGGACTGTCCTCTCTTAGAAACGTACAGTCAGAAAAAAAAAAAAAATCAAGACACATGGGCATGCTGAATCAGTGTCCAGAAAGAACCTTGTGATAAATGCAATGCCAGGCAAACCTTTAGCATAACTGTGAGAAAAGCAAACCTTGCAATTAAATGTTAGCAATCTGGTGCTTTGCGTTTGTCTCAGTTTGAATAAATTGGGTGAATCCTTGTTTTATTCTTTCTTATGGATAAACTAAGTAAACCCTGTATTTTTTTAGATGGATGAAATGTGAAATACTGTAAAATCCTGCCAAACACTGTGTCTAAAAGTCGGTAACACGCAGTCAGACTCACACAACATATTTTAAAAAATTAATATTATTTCCCCTATTTTTTGTACTCTTTTGCCCAGTACAAAACAACTCAGAAAAGGTGCCTTAACACTGAGTTTAGGTTGGTGTTTTATGAGAGAAATTAATACATTTTTATCAGAAAGAACAAGCTAAAATATTCTGATAGCTTTAGTATTTCTCTCATTACAGACTTTTTTCACGTATATTGTAACACTCTTAATTCTATAATTCCAACAGTCTCCAAAAATGTAAAAATATAAGACAAAAATGTAGGGGAAAAAGAAAATATACTCAGGACCCAGAACAATGTGCATAAAATAACTTGGTTTGTTACTGGCACATTTTATAAAAAGGAACAATGAAAGCTCTGATAAACTGAAAGTAGCAGTATCTGTTCAGTTGCCAAGCCTCGAGGGCTCCATATGTATTATCAAAAAACACCTCTGAGTTTATTAAATTCCAGAGGCAAAAAAAGTTAATAGCAGAAATCAGTCATGCCTTTGTCTTCTCCTTTTTTTAAAAAAAAAACCAACAAAAACCTAAACAACAAAAACAAAACATCAAAACAACAAAAACAAGACCTCTCTGGCTACATCTAGCCATGCATCCTAAAAAGTGCCAGAGTACGAGCTAACCAAATGTCCAGATGAGGTTCAGAGCATAAGGATGAATTTCTCTACGTTTCCTCAATACAAGAATCACTACTGATTAAAAAAAAACCCTAAGTCCTCTCTCCCCCAATTCCCTACATATGCAACATAAATATGTTAGAACACAAAGGAAATGAAATTCACTTACACCTATACACAGACACAATGGAGATTTGGGCCATTAGAAAACCATTATTTTTTTTAATATAAAATAGTGGTTGCAGAACAATTCTGAACTTTCAAAAAAGTCTATGTTGTGATACAGTAGAAATACTCAGGGGGGATGCAGTACTGTAAGTTCATATAAACAGCTAGTTGACAACAACTATCATTAGCTCTCGGCCTGGACTAGATGGACTAACTCCCTGGGAAAGGCAACTCCCCAGACCGCTAATATTCTCTATGCCTAATGATCACTGATATGGCAACCATGATTTACATCTTATCAGTGTGTTTCAGAATACAGTGAAATTCTGCTTGTACTTCACAGGTTTAAAAAAAAATCAGGGCGTGGTTCTGTTTCTCATGGTGGTTAGGGGAGAAAGCACTGCCCTTCGTTTGGTACGGGTTACCTTAAAACTTTATCTGGCTGATTTTCAATATCAAGATGTTTTACTACCTGGAGCCTTGGCTGCAATTACTTGAAACCTTGGAGGCTGCAGATGCATTAAAACTGAAAAGATAATGTGAAACAAAAGAGGCTAAATTAATGTTTCATTAAGTGTCTGTAGAGCTTTGCATTTCATTAAAATAACTCTAAGCTTTTGTGGCCAATGGACAAAAGGATAATAATTATACTTAGTATGTAGGTCAAATTTTGACCCTGTTTTCTCTCAAATAATACAATGACACAGTATCTGAGCACCTTGTATTCACCTACATTTTTTCTAACTTTTTTAATTAAAAGATCGATTTTACTCAAAATTCATTATATGAAATTTCAAAAAACTTTAATTCTAATTCTCTGAATTATTCTCAGTGCCCTACCTCCTGTCTTTTGTCCTACTAAAGAGCAGGTGACTAAAATGTTCTTTGAGCAACAGAAAGACCAAGACAGCTGAGGTGCCTGTCCAGTGCTTCTCCTGACAGTTTGGGACAGAAACATTTGGGTAGGAAAGGGTCTATATGAGAACATTTAGTTCATACATTCCCCAAGACAGAATCACTTACATCTATACAGCTCCTAGTGAATACTTCCTTATCCCAAAACACTTTTAAAAATGCCACTGCATTTCAGACCTTACTAAGCATTAGTCAAAACAAGCTTTGTATCTGAGAAACTGTATAAAATAGTATCTTGCATAATATGTCATAGCAGATACAGTGAATTAAGTTTGATTGTTGGGGAAACAAACTATCCACTTACTGTGTTACAATCAGATCTATAACACAAACTTTATGAACAATAACTCTCTTTCTCCCCAGCCCCACTTAATGATGTCCACAACGGAAAGGAAAATGCACAACAGTTTTAGTCCACTTACTTATTGCTTATCCAAAGGCTAGCAGGACATGCTAAACATTTTAATGAGGTTGGAATTAAGACAATTTAACCTATTTGACTCAAGCACATGTATTACACACATCCACCAGCTTAATAAGACTAATCTTTGCATAGGAAGGCAGGCACTGACATGATAGGGTTTAATAAAAATCAATGTCATACTTTTTACAAAATTAAGAACTACAGAAAGTTTTTTTAAATCCAAGAAATCTTTCTAAAACTAAAATTAATAACTTCTGCTATTCTACTATACCAACCATGAAATTAGCCTTTGCCCTGTTTTTATGTACTCTAAGGATATTGCTTTACATTTTGTACTATGCACTTCCCTGACTCACTCATTTGATCATCTTTTGAACATACAACAAAAACATTCCCTGAGTAGATCACACAAATAGGATTATTCTGAAGCAATTTCACCCAGGCTGAAACCACAAAAGTGTAGGAGAAGAGGTCATAAAATACTTAAAAAAGGAAATACATGCAAAATCTTTCTTCTAAAATGAAAGCAGTTTAGGGTTAATAAAGTGAGTGAGATCACCCACAAAGCACTGAAATCTGCTGGAAAAATAAAGGGTAGGAGAAAACAGGTGACACTGAAACACTTCAATTTGAGTCAGTGATGTGGTATCCATCTTACAGAGATGGAGTCCTCACAGCTAATTTCAATCTTAAATAGTCAAAAATAATAACTCAAGGTCTCTCTAAAGCCTTGAGTTCCTACTCATCCAAATGATCAGATTTTTCAGGATAGACTGTAGTATCTTAACTAATCAAAAGCAACAAAGAAGATGCATCCACACTATGCTACCCTATTCATCCAGAATCTCAATTGATCAATTTAAAGTTCATACTAAAAATAGTCAAAATACAGAATGGCATAGAACCACAAACAGAGGAAATCTACAACAGGAATTTGCAACCCATTTACACTTTCTTTTAGAAGGTATTTCCTCAGGCAGCTGACCAAGTTCAGGTTACTCTTATCTACCTTGCACTGAAATTTCCCCAGAAGGATTCTTATTTTCATCCTGGCCTGACATTGCAACAAAGAGCACAACTTTTCCAGAATTTCTTGTATCATGTCAATGTGAAATTAAGCTTTAACCTTTGGGTGGATGAAGACTGCCTGGTTTTGATTCTTTGAAATTCACGTTCCCCACATTCTCTTGTCTCCTGAGCTTGAATAAAAGTTGCTTTAATAGTCTTAATGTTGCCTGAATTTTTATCATACAGCAAACTACTACACAATATAAATCAAAACCATGTACCTTTGGCTTTTGATAGAGGCAAAACATCCAACAATAAAGTGGCAAAGATGAAAAGCTTTTCCTTCACTTCTTACAAATCTGCATCTATAATTACTCATGACAGCTTCAGTTAACTGAATTTCAACAAAGAAGGTCAAGCCATAAAGGCCTAATTAATTTTACAAATACTCAGCAGGGTAAACTAAGATTTCCCTGGAGAGTTAGAGGACCTGAAAGGACTAATTAAGAATGAGAATATGATGCGTAAGCTTAAAATTATGGAAATTTTGCATGCATTTTCATTCTGATCCAAACTGGCTACAATCCACTTCAAATATTTCATTGAGCTACAAAGTAAACCAAGAATGTTGAAATTGTTATTTCCCCTCTTCATCTATCTTCACTTCTGAAACAGTGTGTGTGTGTGTATATATATACACACAGGACAGGGTAGGACAACTAGTGGGTTCTTTCAATGTTTAGTTTTCCAGTTTTACAATATTGGGGAGTTTACTTATATTACATCTTCCAAAACCAAATACCTATATGAAATTTAGACCTGTTTGAAGTAAAAATCAGAAAGGGCTATGCTAGAAATAACAAAATAATTTAAATTTTATTCTGAAAAATAATCTGTCTGATTTCAAGATACTCATTTTCTGCTTTCATCTAAAATCAGCGAAAGAAAAAGAGTGTATCTTCAACATACACTAGCATGATATGTTCAAAGCATATATCAGTACATATAAAATTCTTGCCATCCTGCACTAAGAGAAAAGCTTGAGGGAAAGCAAATCTTATCAGAAATCTAAAAGGATAAAAATATCAATGGAAGTTACAAAAATACTTAAATTTGTGGTTTACTTCTGAATTCTGTGGTTCATGATGTTCAACATTTCAGGCCAGGTACATTTTGATACTGTCAAGTGGACTGAGTGCCATAAACCTACAAAGTCCACTCAACGGTCTCCCATTTCACAGGGAGAATGAATAGGATTACACAATATATATAGTTCTACTTTGAATGTAGGGTCATGTGATACTCTGTGGACATGAACTGTTCTGCCAGCAGAGGCAGAGAGAGCAACTATTATAATTAACTGCATCTTTTTCCACTGGATAGCTTTCTACACACACCACCCTTTAAAAAAAGGAAAATTTACTTTAGTACAACAGAATAAATACAATGCCATAGAAACAGGGTTAAAAACTGCTATTTAAATAAAAGCAGAGATTGGAACTTATTCTGGGGATTTTTTGTTTGGTTGGCTTGGAGTTTTTTTGCTTTAAAATAATCTTATACTATTTGTCCCATCCCAAAAGTATATATCCCTGCTCAGGGTGGTGTGTCTGGGCTCCACAACACCACTGAAATTACAGTTTATATTAAATAATCACAATAAGATAAACAAAATGGAACAATAAGCAAAAATAAAATTAAAGAACCAAACCAGCATACCATCATGCAAACATTTTTCATCCTCTTAAATCAGTATAAGCTGTAGAAAATCACTCGCAAGTGCACAGATTACTCATGGCACTAGATACACCAATAAGCAAAACTGCCTTTGAAATTACACCTTGCTTTGGCAACTGTTAAACTGTAGTCATTTGCTGAATGATCTTGCAACACTTATTGTGACTACTCCGAACATGCCATTATGAGACAAACACACAGCTCCATGATCTCTGAATATGTGGATATTGTTGTCATACAGGAATAAACAGAATCTCTCAAATTTGATTATATAAAGCACTCCTGGTGAGATTAAACTTCTTCCATTTCAAATTGAGTTTCATTTTATTTTCAACAACCACCACAAATACCAAGACAGAAAAGTGAATTCTCAAGAAATGCTATTTCACTTCTAATACATAGAAAAAAGCCTTAGGGCTTGCATTAATATCCCAGACATAGTTCCACAGTGTTCTTTTATTAAATATCTCACAAGCATATGTTGTTTTCTTAAAAAAAAAAAAAAAAAGAAAAAACCCATACTTTTAATAAGGTACCCTTGTTTGATAAAAATATTCTCAAGCTCTCTGGCTATTCTGGGCTGACATACACAAACACAGTTTGCCACTTCCATGTAAAACAGGAAAGAATCAGCAACATCTGGGCAATGGAAACAACCCTTAGATATTGGTTTTTAAAAGGACCATTAAAAAGATTCTATTTATATAATCAGTTAGTGAGTTCAAAAATACCATAAGCTATCATTTATGAAGAATGGAAATTCATCTGACTTGACAAAAAAATTAAAAGCTTTCATGAAAATTCCCTTAAATTCATATACCAGAATGTTTCTCAGAGAGGTAGAAAGGCATTTAATCATCTTTTATGATGGCACGCATTTTTCTCCAGAATCAAGTAGGGCAGCAACCAGCTTTGAGATCCAGAATGGACAGGAATCAGAAAAGGGGACCAGCTGGGGCAGTGTTCAGGGCAGTACCTACAATAGTGTCAAGGCTGAGATGCTTTGGTGTAGGATATTTAGCCCTGCTCCCACAGAGTGTCTAGGCTAGCTTTTCTGATGACTGTTCCTTCCACATGTGTGCAAGAGACCCTCTCTTGCACAGGAGCTGTATTATTCTCAGCACTGAAGAGGTCACATAGTCATCTTCAGAAAGCACTTCCTGAGTACATTTGGGCTTCTACTGTATCACCTCATTAACCTTAGTCTCCAGTTATGAAATGGGGACAAAAGCACTTTCTCACTTTACCCCTGCCATTAAAGGAATAAACAAAGATTTCTCAAGTTCTCCAAGGCTACAATACACAGTCTGCAACTTTCTCAAGTAAGGAAGGAGACATTCCACTCAGCCACATCTTACAGAGATTAAAAACTATACCAGAGGCAAAACAGAAACTGAGATGACTTTAAAAGGAAACACATACATGGATGGAATTAATTGTAAAATAGAAAACCTCATTAAACTATTTTTGATCAAATGCAAAATGTCAAAAATTCTCTGAAATATAAAACATTACTATCATTACTATTTAATTCTCCTGATCTTTTGTTCTGTTTAGTGAGGGTTTATCTGCTTTTTGCTCCACTATAATAATATGGAAAGGCTGATTCTGTATTTGCTGATTTAGAAGTAGAGCTTTGTGCAATCAAAATAAGGTATTGTTGCTGTGTTTTGCTTTCTCATTGAACAGTTCAGTGTGTGCAGCCTTTTGAGAGTGCATTATGTACAAGCACATAAACCAGGAAGTATGATCAACACAAACATGGGATACAGTTCACTGGAACCTACATATAAAGCAGTTTTGATTTTTCATGGAAATCTTCCATTCTTTCCATCACAAATAATTGACTTTTGCAGCATGCGATATTAAGCCGCTTACCTTTGCAACCAGTGTAGTAAAAAAAAAGATCAGAGAACATAAGAACTACATTAGATTCCTGTTCCCCTTAAACTCCACAAAAACTATGAAACTTTATCACTGTCATTGGTCTATTTAAAAACTACTGAAAGTGTGCTGAGCTTGATGTAAATGCTATCCTATTAATGCAAACATGATCATTTGAATCTGGGATGTTGCATGTTTTCAAATAATTATTTTGGAGGGAAAATAAGAGCTTCCATTATGTTCAATAAATAAATTCTCATACAATTTAGATTATGATTAGACTTCACCTTTTTTTGTTGTTGTGTTTACATAACATAGCCTGGAATGAAAGCTCAGCTCCATGTTGTGATTCTTTTAACAACTGTGGAAAGAGAGTTGACTTAGAGTATGTAATGTGCATACAGTCAGTGTAAGGATCAAAGAAGATAAGCAAGTGATGTCATATGGACTTTTGCATATGACTAGGTCCAAATTTTAAAACCATTTCCTAAATCAATGTAACCTCTGTTCAGCTTGGGAGAACTCTTTTTGATTATTCCCAGAATATCCAACAGAAGTGCTGACTAACCTGGAAAAGGAAAGACAGACAGGGTAATGTACAGGTCCTAGATAATACAAGAATGAACTCAGCTGTAAAACACGAAGCCTCTTCTAGGACTGCAGTTTGATTTCTCCATTTGACATCAACAAATCTTTTGCTTCCTTCAACAGAAAATATCCAAAACATTTAATTATTCAGAAGTAATTAACATCTTGAACTCAGAGAAAAAAATCTTTGGAAATTTAATTAAGTATATTCAACAGTGCTGGCCTATTAGGTACATAGTATGCATTTTTTAATATTGCTTAACTACAAATCCATTCTCCTGGGTAATAAAAAAACCCATAAAAAACATACATCTGAAAAACTTACCTGAGAGAATAGAATAAGAATCTTTAATAATGGAAAATACTGTACATTCTTTAGAACATTCATTTAGCTAACCAGCACATTATCCTGTTGCCTCTCTCCACTACAGTTAGCCACCATATATTTTGTCATTTTAGGGTCAACAAGTCAAAAGATCAAAGTTTTGAAGTTCAACGTATCAGAAAAATAAGTGATTAACTCTTGTTTTTCTGGTTCACAGACTGCTTCAGACTACAATCTGTCCAGAAAGGTCTTTTTCAAACTATGTGTTTTGCACAGCTTACAACATGCATTCTCTTTGGCACTGAGGCCTTTTACAACTAGGGATATGCAATATTAGACACTATACAAAGGTACAGAAAAAACATTTAACTGCACTGGTAGCTGGTCATGCTTACCCTGCCTAGTTAGGCAAAGCACTGAGAAACAAAGAGAATTAACTTGCCAAGACTCACAGAACTTCTTGGTCACAGAGCTCACAATGTTCTCTCAGCTCTCCCAGTACCAGAGCTGCCTTGTTTCTGGGTCACAGTGTCCCCTTCTCATAGAGATTATCTTCCCCAAGGAAAGAGTATTATGAAGGAAATAGGTATGCAGAACACAAGCCCTGCAAGCACTTTAAAGCCTGGCAGTATTAGGCAAACAGTTGGGATCCTCTGCAGGCATAATTTTTTTCCCTAATGAAAAAAGTTTATTTCAACTTCTGCCTGTGTCCTTATCTCTAAATTTAATGAGGAAGCAGCCTCTTTTCTGCTGTTTTCCAAGTCTCCTTGATCTTATGATTACGTGCATACTGGTTGCCTGCCATTATATAGAGTCTGAATAATGTATATTGATGCTAGATAGCTCCGAGTACACTATGCACCCAGGAATAATGAAAAGCTACTTTTTCTGTAACAGAAATCTTAGAAGTGGTTCAAAATGCTTGGGAAGGAGAAGAGGGACACAAAACTGTCCTACGGCAATTCCATGCTTGCTCCATGTCTGCCTAGCCCTAAAGCAGATGGGAGTGCAGAGGGCAGAAAAAAGAAAACAAGAAATAAAGACAAAAAAAATTACTCATGGCTGCTCTGGTAATCTCCTTTTGTGTAATTTCCTGTTTAGAGGCACCCCTAAAATGTGAGATGTGTTCTTCTAAATTTGATGTCTTTCTGTAAAGCATTATGATAGCTGAAAAATAAGCCAGAAAAGCAGAAAGGTTAGGAGAGTTGGGTTATTGGGCAGGACGTTTGTTTTAAGCTTTCTTCATTATCTGTTCTGGACTCTGTTCTGCAAGCAGTTCAGTACACAGCCTAAGTACTTGCTGTAACTTGTAAGAAAAGGCAGGAAGCCACACGAAATCAGTAAGGTCATGTCATTCTTCATCAGTCTATACTTTTCTAAGCCTAAGAGTGAAATACCCACAGCATCACAAACTAGATACACAACCTTCAGGAAACACTGAAAATTAAATGCATTTATATTTAAAATACTTCAGTGCCTGCATATAGGCTCTGTCTTGACAAATTGTGGTGCTTAATTGCTCAACTCCAGTGACCACAGGCACTTTATACACGTCTGCACTTGGGTTGCCACATAGTCACAGCTATAGCAAAACAAGTCATGTGGCCATCAGCTGCAGTGTCCTAACCAGCACGATGCCTGCAACAACTCCAAGCTGGAATAGCATCATGGAATTATATACATACAAATCCATGTATGCAAGTGACCCAAAGATGATCAAATTAAAGTATGCTACTCTTAATTTTAAACAGTTGCTGTGGACTGGGCAGACAATACGGCAGCACCAATGTGCCTTGTCAAACACACTTACTGAATATATCTATATACCAGGACATACAGCAAAGCAGTAAGAAATATTCACTACCTTTTATTCAAACTAGTGTATCCACCCTACATTCACTTCAGATTTGCTTTTAACTGTTTTTCTCTATATTGAGCTGATAGTACACAACTCCCCATCCCAATATGGTTCTATGGCCTTTAAGGGAAAGCATCTATATGAAAAATACAGAGTGATTTTCTTCCCCCCTTTTTAGCACTGCAATAATTGATCTCAGAATTGAGTTAAATCCCTGATAAGACTTTACTTTCTAATAATATCACTGTTAGATTCTTCTCCTCCCTACTGACGTTACTATGAACACTTCAAGCAGTTCCATGTGGCTTAACCCAGACAATGCCAAAATTCCCAGACTTCCAAAGTCAGAAAATGACAAAATGACTACTCTTAGAAAAATTTAAATAGGAAAAAATGAAAAGAAAAAGATCTGTTTCTAAAACAGGCATGAGGTCTAAAATGAAACAATTCTGAAATTCTTTCAGCTTTAATAATCTTTACACCACTATGTTCCTTTTTGTGTTTTATTTTTGTTTTATAGCTTACAAATAAATTCAGAACACAGAACAAATCGAAATATTAAATATCAATTTTCAAAATACCAATTATTCTAACATGTTAGATTAAAAAATCTATATGATAATATAAAGGAAAAAGAGGCTATAAGTCAAAAATTCAAAGGAAAGTTAATTTTTATATCTTGGTATAAAAGCACCAAGCATTATATCACAAATTTTTACATTCTAAGCTTGTCTGTATCTCATTTGCTTTTACATCCGTTATGCGCCAGGTCTCTAAAAGGTGCTTACTTATGGTTCTTTCATTAGGAGGGTACAAATTTTGATACACTAGAAATATAAGATTCAGGATATGCACAATTCCACAAATGAGCAGTGCTATTCAGGACCTTGAAATGAAAGCAGTACATAAAAATAGAACGGAAACAGAGACAGGCAAAACAGGCCACTTCTGTGAATGATTTGTGCTCTAACTTTTCTGTGCATATAAACTTTCAAACACGTGGAAAAAACATACTTTCTGACCTGTTTCAACCAGTTACTGAAAGAATTTATTAATACTTCAGAAGATCGAGGGATAGCATCATTATTATAATGATAATAATAATGCTGCATATTTTGCACTCTGTTCCATGCTGTGGAAAATGCAATACCTTGGAAATGGTTGTTCCAACAATTATGCAGAAGAAAGACAACCTGCCATCTTGGACTAAGGCCTGGTCACCAGGGGTAGAGACCTGCACTATGGAAAGCTCCTGTGCAACATCTGACAAGTCACTTGTTGTCTTCTGGCCTCCAGATCCCACCTGTACCCCAAATTTTACCTGGCCATCCTAAAGTTTTAAGAATACATAAAAGGTTGCACAGACTAGAGTAGGCAGATGCTACTGCAATTAAAAATTAAGAAAATACTAAAGTGAAAGAGATACATAGGAAATTTGGTGCTTATCAAAACCTTACTAAGAAACAAGAAAATATAATGCAGACAGGGAAACAGGTGCTGGAATAGAGAGAGGCTAAGTCCCTACACAAATAGCATGCGGCCAGATCTACACTCAAAAAAAGCATCTCATATTTCTAGACCAGAGCTATATACATTGACTCAAACTGTTTTCTTTAAATCCACAGTGGCATCTGGCCAAACACCCATCACCTTCAGCAAGAGCAGGAAATAGTTTCCCGAGACAAGCAAAATTTAAGGCTGCTGAAAACAGAGAAAATAATTCTTATTTCCCGAGGCTATCACTGTTCAAATGTCAGTTGTAAAGAACCATTTACATACAAATGTGGTTGCATAATTTAATTACGTAGGGATCCTGATACCATTAACTATTAAATTAATCACATAGACATTTGTATGATCATACACAACCATAAAATTGTGCTTGCAGGCAAGATTGCTTTACCCAAATTATAATTAACTAAAATATTATTGAATAAATGTTGCACAAACAAAATTATCGAAGTTCACTGCTGCTGTGTTTTCCTGTAGTCATAAAGGTGATACTTCAAAATCCTATCATATTAATTAGGAGTATGGTTATATAAAGAGAAATCAACTGTTGAAAAGGCAACTTCACTGTCCTGGGGTAAAGTCAATACAAACTACAGGAACCATTTAAGAAATAAAATCTGAAAAAAAAAAATAGTAAACCAGTAGCCAGAACTTTATTTTCTAAACCTGAGTTAAAGGGACTATGAAGAAATCATCCAGGTCTCCAATCCTTTTCACAATGGAACATATTGGGCTCCAATTCCCAGCAGAAGTCAAAGGCAACTTCAGAAGAAAGCTGCCTCTGTAGAACTACCTCCCAAAAGATTCAAAATAGTTAGCATCAAATGCACATTTCATAAAATATGCAAAGATGCAACCCATGTACACTCATTGTTACACACTGAAGGTACTACCAATACAACTTGATAGGAAAAGGATCTTTTGCTTTTTGGCCACCAACGTAATGAAGAATGACAAAGTGGAGAAAGGTTTCCAGGCTAATATTGCAAGTAATCTACTATTATACAAATGTGACTATCATATCCAGAAAAAAGATTTAAAGCTAGTGGTACATTGAGACAAGGTAACTCCTTCATTTTCTAAAAATCCCTAAAGAGTTTTTGATAGGGAAAAAAAATAGCACAAAGAACTCTGGGAAAGATGAACACTTTTGTGAGTAAATCTAATCTTTAATAACATAAAGATCATGTACAGGTATATTTGATATCCCTTAGCTGGTACTGAAAAACATACACGTTAAAAAAATGGCTAGAATTTGGTAAGACAATTTAAGAATAAAAGTCTACAGAACATTGAAAACTAGCATTGCTAGCTTTTTATAACCAAAACCTAACCTAATCAGCTTCCATTATGCAATTTACAGTAACTGCATCTCCCAGAAAAAGCTGTTTTTACAAGATTTTGTTAGGGTAAGAACTACTCTGAGCTTTTCAGCAATCTTCATAAAAAGCTTCTCATTTACCTCTTAATGAAAACTTTACAAGCTAAACACTAAGATGTCATTTAAAGAAATCATTAAAAATGAAGTCGAATTAGACTATGCTGCATAGTCTTGACATAAAAAATAAAGATGCAGAATGGATTAGCTATGTATAGACAAAGAGGGACTGTCAATAGAGCCTTCAAAACGGAAGGACACATCAAGTGACACTACAAGCTGTTCACTCTATTAATGAGGTTGAAGAAAGTATATGCTTGTTTGCAGATGACAAAGGCAATCAGAAGAAACTGAAAATTATCGAGATTATTGATAAACTGGCTGAAAATAAACCTGTGAAATTCTGTATGGGACGAGTCCAAGTTTGAATCAACTGTGCAAACACAGGATGAAGACAGTGGTGGAGCAGTAGTTCTTTAAGGATGAATTCTTCCAGAAAACCAGCAAAAGCTGAGTATAAGGCAACTGTGTTATCAATACTACTGCAAAAACACAAAGAATTGACAATGTAACAGCCTGAAAAACACATGAAATCACTCTGCTTTACAGAAATAAAATCTCATATGAGTTCATTAAAACAGGGTAAGGTACTTTTTTTCAATAATACAGGCACCAATCAAATAGAATCAGTTATTTTATCAGATAAAAAAAAATGCATAAGAGATGTTTAGAAGAATACATTTTGGCCACAGAGCTATAGTTATAAGAAAGGTCTAGGAAAAGCAAAAAACACTTCATTAATACTTAAAAAGAAAAAAGCTCATCTCCCATCCAAATAACTGCTCCCTTTTTAAATTATAAATAATAATGAACAAGACATTTTATTTATGAATAATAAGACTCAACACAGCTTTACAGTTGACACTACTGGAGAAGCTTAGTTGAAGCAAATCACATGAAAAATTAATTCTCCCTAAACATCTTTTACTTTACACATCCATTTATGTGTTACAGCAAAGAAGCATGCACAGATCTCTGAGCTTGTACTCATAATCATGTCTCAGCTTCAGAATGCCAGGGCAAAGAAAATACTCAGATGCAATGCAATTGAGTTTGGCTGCTATCTGACCACATATTTGCAAAAATAAATACACTTCAAAGGAATCAGAGTATAATCAAATGACCAGATGCCGACATAATTCTTACCCTCTGGCAAGCTTGATCACTTCCATACCATTTACTCCCCTGTCATTGCCAATTCATATCTGAATTTGAGCTTATGCTCTTCAAGTGAAGAACTTCATATCCTGTCATCAATGTATAAAAATTATTCAGTTCTTTAAGCATAAGAACACTAATGCAAATGGCAAAGGCTGGTGAAAAAACAATTGTGGAGGAAGCGGTCTGTAAAGTCATTGCCATGAAATATGATGCTCTACAGCGTTCTTTCAGTTTTTCTGTTCCTTTGCTGATGATATTCTTGTAGTATCTGTTGCTCTCACCATAAGATAATATAGATGTGTCCATCCTTTCTTGTTCAGTTCAAAAAATTAAAGAACAAAAGTTCCTCATATTTTACTAATTATCACAAAGTACAATTCTGCCCAGTTAAAGTGAGGGCTACTTTTTCTAACCACTGTACAGCTTTATTACTGGCATTTTAATTATTTGTCACTAGTTTCATTTTCAAAGAGTGACAAATGTATATGATATTCTAAACTTCTATATTTTGCAATTGATTTTAATGAGGCAGTGTTCTTAATTATAAAATTCTTTATGTAATTAAATCCACAGAGGGTGTGAACATGACATTTTTACACATACCTGTGTATTACTGTCCTTTACATTGTCACAATATGTGCAGCGGTATTACCATACCTTTACATTTTATTCTTTCCCATTATAATAATCTACAGTATAAAAAAAAGTATCTATTTACCATTTCTGCTTTGCTTTTAATGCAGTGGCTTTCAAATTCAAAACCAGCATTTATCAGACTGGACTGCAAGTTCTTATACTCTATCATTATCTACATACTGCTCTATCAGTACTGTGCAATAAATGCTACGGCCTTTAGACACCATCACAAGCACAGTGATTACAGGAACATTTGCATATCACAGAATCACAGCACAGGCGATATTTGAAAGGACCTCTAGAGTTCCTCTGGCCAAACTCCCCTACTCAAGCAGAGCCACCCACAGGTCATTGCCCTGTTCTGTGTCCAGACAGCTTCTGAGTATCTAGAAGGATGGAGATGCCAATACATCCCTGGCAACCTGTGCCAGTGCTTGGTCACTCTGACAGTGAAAAAGTGTTTCCTGATATTCAGGAGACATTTCTTGTATTTCAGTTGGTGCCTAGTGCCTCTGGTCTTGTCACTGGGAAGCACTGAAAGGAGTCTGGCTCCATCCTCTTTGCAGCCCTGAGTCTTCACTTCTCCAGGCTGAACAGGCTCTCAGCCCTTTCTTCATATGCTCTTTTCCCTTAATTGCCTTAGTGGCCCTTCACTGGATACCCTCCAGTATGTCCATATGTACTTACACAAGTGATCCCAGGACTGGACCCATCACTCCCAACGTGGCCTCACTAAGTGCTGAGGATGACCACCTTAAAACTGGTGCAGTACTTTGACTAATACAGCTCAGAATAGTATTAGCATTTTTCTGTGGCAAGGGGACATTGCTGGCTCATGTTCAACTTGGTGCTCACCAGGTCCTTTTCTGCCAAGTTTCTTTCTAGCTCGGCAGCCCCAAAGCCTCAAACATACACCGGTGCCTGGGGTTGTTCCTTTCCAGGTAAGGGACTTTGTACTTCCCATCGGTGAACTATATCCCTAATGCAAGAAATTATGAACAAAAAACATGGAGTCTATTATTCTGATGTCCTACGCAGACATCTTGACCATGAGCTGAAATTTGATCACTGTCAGGCCTAGCAGCAAGAACACCACAGCACTGCAGCAGCACCAGGCAAACTTTCCTTGTACTGCTCCTTGTCCAGAAGCCTCAGGAAGATAGGTGGGGACCTAGTGTTGCTGGAGTGGAAAGGACACTGACACTGCCCACACAGAAGTTTCTGTACCTTCCAGTGTGATTTTATGGGAGATGGTTTCAATGCTATTTTTAACTGCACATAATAATTCAGAAAGAACTGAAGAAAATGAAAGCAAAATGATGGGATTTTTTAGGAATGAGACATTGAATGAACATTGCCTCACTGTACAGCCTCATTTGACCCTAAAAGCAGTAAAAACTGCAACCTTGATAAAAAAGTGCTAATTTCAGTATGTATTGCATAATAAATAAACCTGCTCCAAATAAACAAACTGAAACAAAAATATATTGAGTCAACAGCAGTTCAAATTCACTGGCTCAACTAAGAAAGCAATAAGAAACAAACCAGAAGCATTGATTTTCACAAGGACCATGGGAAATATCAGGGCATTGAAGAAAACAAATCATTTCTATTTACTAAGTACAAAAATAGCTAATTCATTTATATTGGAAACCTGGGGGATATGTTTCCTTTTAAAACAAATAGAACCCAATAAAAAATTTGTCAAGCAAATTCTAATATTCAACAAAACTGACACTACTGAATTTCCACAATTACTGTAGACAAAGCTTCCTTTTTTTCCCATATACATAATTTTGCACACCACAGTACTAAAACAATTTAATAGAAAATACTCTTACTTAAAAGGACTTTTTATTGTATGCAACACCATTCATGTCTGTTTTGTTACCATAGTACTCCTATATATTTCACAGCATGCAGGACACATGTCTAAAACACATTCCAAGAATACATCCTCTTCTAAATGCTGTCACCATAGAAAGACTGTGCATTAACTGTTGGGCCAACTAACTCACATGAGTTTTATTACTGGAAATAGACATAAATTTGTAAGAGTTGCAACAGAAGCTATGAGTACATGCTTAGAAAATGCTGGTTACTAGAGGTAAGTTCATTACCTACACACTTCTGTGATCTTGGGGAAACTCTTGACTTCAGGAGAGAGCATTTATGGGTGACACCTCAAAGAAGTCTCAGGATCTGTTTTTTTTCTCTCCATCAAGGGTGAAAGAGGGGACTCATAACTATCAGCATCGGCTAAATCCCGAAAGAGATTTCTCATTCCCCACTCAACCCTATCCCTCTTTATGCGCTCTGTTTAAAGAAGCATAATCCAGCTAAACAAAACGGTTTACCATGCACAACATTGCTGCAAGTCAGAAACTCAAGGCAACATTGAAATCAGTGTCTTAAAGCAGCTCACTTGTGGTGACACAAACCTGACAAGCTTTGCCAACCAGAGGTAAGGGTGGGAACATGCTGCCCACTTGCATTTAGCCCTGAGCATTGGCTGCAGAAATGAACGTTGTTTCTGGTCTTGGTCCTTGTGTTCCTCCTGTAGGGTGTCTAAGAGAGATGGACCGTGCTCCAACAGCAACAGCAGCTACTCCACCAGGGTCAGGCCTCTAATTTCTCCTCCATTCCTCTAAAAGTACTAGTTAGTACGCTTGTGATATCACAACCCCAAATTTTTAATTATATGGTACAGAAATAACTAGATGCCATTATGACAGCAAAAAATTAGTTTTGTATTTAACTGTAATTTCTATTTCTTTCATCTTAAAAAAATAGATAAAAAGAAGTTAACCATTTTATTTTTTCCCTAACCACTGACTGGTTACTTTTTGTTCAAATAGATGGAGGTATCAGTACTGGAGACATTTATCTAATGCATCCAAATCTTGCAGCACTATAAAGTAGTGTTAAATATCTTTCTCTTTCTTCCCCATTTGTTCTATGTAAAGTCATTTAAACTGCTGAGATGGAGAGATAAGAGAGAAGGCTGCTCTGTACTGTCAGACCCATAAAAACACCCAGTACTCCCTGAGGTACACAACAATTTTGAAGCTTTATGGAATTCCAGCTAAAGGTGATAAGAAGTAACCAACCAGATCTAGTTACACTATCTTGATCCTGAGCTAAAGTTAAAAGATAATAAAGAGTAAAATATGTTACCTTACTCCTGACAGTGTCTTTTCAAACTAGAATTTGAGTCAAGCATTAGTGCACTTTGCTTCTCCTTTAGAAAAAGACAAAATTGCTCAATTATTTATATTTAATGAATCACTTAAAGACACTGGTTTTGTCTATTTATAATTCCAATGTTTAAATATAGTGCACTGATTGCTTCTTGTCTTTTTTAAGAACAACGTAGCAACATCTGGGAGTTTATTTAAAAAGAAAAAAATCAATGCAACCTATAAATACACAATCCAAGTGGCTCTTGATTGAGGATGCTGATGCTGGCTGGTAGTTAAGAAGACCTTCCGGTTTCATTTAGGTCCACTGAGATCTGACTCCTTCAGTGGTCTCAGCATGAGAAAGCAAAAGGAGAAGCCCAAAAAGGCCCACAAAAATGAGGAAGAAAAGAAAGGATAACCAGGGAGAGATTGTAATATTATGTTTGTAGCCAGCTGATACCAATTGTTTTTTTCTCTTCTTACTCCCTCAGTTTTGACAATATTTCTACCTTCAGTTCTTTTGGGGAAGGGTATTTCCTCTCAGCTGTACTATCAGAAAAGGGATGTCTATCATGACACCTTGTGATAACTGCAACACATATGGTTTCCAATCTCCTGGAAGTTTTTTAAACAACATGCTGCTTCTGGAGCTCTACATATGAGATACTACTGCCACAAAAGGGAACAGCTAATAACAAGCAATACAGAACTAAGTTTTCTGCTAGGGAAGACTGCTCCAAGGCTGCCTACAGCTGCCGATGGGTCAGCATGCCTCTGCTCAGCTCAATAGATCTTTCTTCTCATGGTCTCTTCCTCAGAGCCCTCCACATAAAGAGAAGTCTCTGAAGGTACTGGGAACTTGCTTCTCTTGGGACAAGAGAAAATAGTCTTGCTTTCTAATGACACTGCACACAGATCTGGCAGGGCTGCTGTGCCCTCTCCAAACACACGGGTATCCAGTTCTCCATCTGTGCCATTTCTAGCTACCATCTCTTCCTTTCCATGTTACCATAAGAACAATTTACGCACTATTTAAAAGGCACAGAGCAACTTCTTATTCTCACACATCACACACTACAAACTCCCTGCCTTCCCCATGGGCTCATCACGGTAAAAAGTGAATCCAATTCAGCCCATGTTTCTTGACATGTAACACACGTAAACACACATAACCCTGACATCACAAATGCATGTACCACTGAAGAAATAAACACACTTAACACAGGCAGAGGAAGAAAACCCCAATTAAGATCACTTTCGCAAACAACTCAAATCCTGGCCCCACTCTAAAAACCTACTGAAAGCTACAGTAACCATGGAGAACTTCTAAACAGCTTCATTGTACAATCAGCCAAGTAAAAACCAGATACAGTGAAATGAAAGCAAACAACAAATAAAACTAAACAAGACACTAAAAGTCCTATGTCTCAATTGAAAGTATCCACTGAAATAAGTCTGCCTTTTGCAGTGAAGCCATTACTTTACCATGACTGCTAGAATCCATTCTGGCTTTAGTCAAAGCATCCTCATATCTAGATTATCACCTCCAAAAAGCATCTCAGGCCATCTGCATCCTGAGATCATGAAACAGGAACTCATCTAGATGTAAACATAAAAGTATAATTGTTCTCCTGACACTTAGGATATAAAGGCTTCTGTTAGCCTAAGGCAGGTTTGCAACTAAATAGTGAGGTGCAGTTGTACATGGCACACTGGGAAAATGAGGATGGCTGGGTACATGATATGTCTGCGTGGTGGTTCTCTACGTCCAGCGTGACAGTGCCTATCTCACAGACCTCTTCACTTTTCTTCCTGAGAGGTGATGTTGGATAGTAAATTACCTTTAAGGGGTTATGCCAATTTAATTGGAAAGATGGATCTCAAACAACAAGGTCACCAACTAGTTGCCCTCAATGTGGTGATTGTGCACCAAAACACTGCTTCAACAGCCCCTGTTCTGGTTCTTGCTTTTCAGCCCTCCTGAAGCAGAGAATGTTATTTGTGATATCCTCCTGAGTCACCCTCCTGAGTGACTGGATCCTCACTATAGGCAGCAATTACATATATGTACTATAGGCTGCCATTCAAGCCTGCCCTAATTCTAGGCATACTCCTTTCAGTGTTCAGAGTGTGAGCAGACCAAAATAAAGTCAACGGTACAAGAAATGAAGTTACACTAAAATGGGGGATCACACTTGAGGAAGGATTAAGAGATGAGGAGAGAATGAGGTAAAACCTTAAATTTTTTGTCTCAAACTACAAGTTTGCTTATTTGAATTAATATTTTATGTGTTTTTTCCAAATAGAACAATACTATTGGTCAACTCCATACAACTTCATAAAAATTTAGTAAACTAAATATTACTCCCATGTAATTTTCCAACCTGACAAACTGAATGAAAGGGTCAAGTAATTTCCTAGTTGAGATTTTCTTTATTTTTCAGTGAGGTAAGCAACAATTGGAGGAAGGAAAGTCTTAGGCATGACATTCCAGAAGCCAAAAGCTGTTCTTGTAAGGCAGAAGAACAGTACAATTCAAAACCAGGAAACACACATATAATTACAGGTCAAAAAGCTGAAAACATTAAGAGGGGGAGAGGGAAAACGAACAAAAACATTTGGAGTCTAAAAGACCAGCAAAACAGAAAAATAACTAGAACAAATGTATGTACTTAAGAAGAAAAAGTAGAAAATAATGAAGTCAATTGAAATATGACAGGGCATCAAAACATAGGATAAATGAACAAGAGTATTGAAATGGTCCATTTTTTTTCCTTTTAGGAAATAAGTATGTCATATTTTAACTTTAAAAAGGAAAAATAAATTTGCAATCTTTTTTTTTTTAAGCAGTATTCATGGCAAGCAAGTGGGCTATCTGTTCAGATCAGTGATTCATTAAACAAGATTACTTGAATTATTCTTAAAATAGCATTGCTGCATTTATATTTCTGAAAGATTTATCAGTGGAGAGTGCTATCATTTCCAGACTATTTGAAAGATTACAGGTCATATATTGAAGATTTCAGGAATTACAGAATGAAAATAAATACAAACTACTTCAGTCTTACATACAAGAAAAACAAGATTAACTATAAGATGTTCACATGTATTAGGGAGAGTGTGGATCCTGCTGTTTTTATGTAACAGTTTCTATGTCTGGTATAAAGGCTAGAAGATTTACACACACTCCTGCTTACCTGTAGGTATCCTTTAATTCCCTGTCAAAAGAGATTCCATCTCTTTAACAGGCACGTCAACCAGACTGTCTTTCAGTTTCCTTCTCTTCTTTATCTCCCCAGCAACTAATGGCTAACTTCTTTAGCAACTAATTAATCTAACATACTGCAGTATGTATCAACCAAGTTACTTAAAAAAATGAAATGACCACATAAAAATACACTGTAGTCACGCTATGAAACAAAACAAAATCAAAGGGAGATCTAGATTTCAGAATAGACCACAACTTTTCTCAATGAAAAGATGCAAACAATGCAAAAGATATCTGAGCTTTTATCAGACCACAGCTAGGCATAAATATAGATCTATTAATTAGGTACATATCATAAAAAGTTTTACAATATTTCACATTTTTGCATATTAAGAGCATGCAGACTTTACCATTAACTAGGTCACATATTTGGAAATGGGGATAATAAATTGAAATCTTTCTAAAACTGAAAAGGTAAATCCTACAAAAAATAAGATTACAGTAAAATACATTACAGGCAAAACAGCTGCCACAAAGATTAAAAAAGAATTAAACAATTGGGCTTTTGACAGGAATACATAAATTTGTAATGCCCACGCTATCAAGGAGCCAAGGAGTCATTAGGAGAACCAGGCACAGATGCAAGAAAATCTGCATTCTAAAGAAATGCTTTTCCTTTGTTTAACCTGTGCAGCTCTACATAATTTATACATTTATTTAATCCATGGTAATTTCCACAACTTGGTTATTTGATAATTTAATGCAGCAGGGGAGGTGAAGAAGGAAGATGCAGGGCTTTCTTCAGACTACTCTGATTTTAATAACTGTGACTCTTAGTGTAATGAAGGATATAACCTCTTCCTACAGACCTTATCTTCTTTTTTTTTTGTTGACAATCTTGACTGCACTGCCAGTACAATCATGTTAAGATCTTTAAAGGAAGAGAGTCATTGGTTTGTTAAGTCATCTGCTCTTCATAAATAACCTATTCAACCATGTAGTCTTACTCACACTATTAATACAAAATGATAAAAACAAAGTCGGTATTCACACTCTTTATTACACTCAGAATTTAAGAAACCTATTTAATCTACCCCTATACAGCTGTTTTTTTCTCTAAACTGAGAAATTTAGACAGAAAATGTTGAACCAAACACAACAACTTTTGCTATATATTTACTACTGCTGTTATATTTTAAAGATAATTGTAATGTTAGAGAAGTGCATAATATTAAGACATGAACAAGGTCAGACTCACACATTCTCACAAGTTTTCTGATTTGTTTTCTATTCCTTTACTACTATATTGTCAACATCCTTCTAGATTCAACAGTTTGGTACCACAATTCCTAAATCCTTCTTTAATGGCAACAGCTGATTTACTAATTTCAAGGTTAAGGTTTTGAAGGGTTTTTTCTCTCTTCATTACGTGCATTGCATGGTACTTGCCAAAGCTTAATCCTGGCTGCATTTAATTACTGAAACCATAGTGTCCACTAAAAGTTTTCATAGTTGCTTTTCATTCATAAGAATCTTCTCCTATAAGGAAAAAGTGACAACATATTGCAACTTCCTATCTAATATTATAGTGGGGGGAACACATGAGTGTTTCCAACGTCAACTCCTGTGAAAAAATATTTAAATTAGCTGTGCTACAACCACATTATCCAGCAGTAGTGTCTCTTTTTCATCCTAATAATTATCAGCTCTGCTGTCTTCCTGGCAAACTTGTTTCTTGCTTATTATGTATTTATTAATGGTTGTTATGCACTTACATATTTGGTTTTGATTTTTTATTTTGTCTTTAAAATATCAGAGTTCACATTCTCTTCAGTTTTCTTCAGTGGATAATGCTTTCACTTTTTAATGGGTGTATTTTCATTTCTAACAGATCTTTCATTCTACTTTTTGATGCCTTTTTTCTTCTTTTCAGACTTTATCCTTTAACTGGGACATATTTAGTTGAACCTCTACCTTTCAACATTATTAATCCTGACTCCAAGTACACTCTCTTTTAGCTGTTCCTTTTATTTTTTTTAAATTAAAATGCTTTTGAATCTCAAAACAATAGACGAGACAAAAGTAAACCAAGGGTACCGCAGTATGCCACTACCTCTTCTGTTGAAATTGCTCTGCAAAGAATAGCAGGCTTTTATACTCACAGCCATTATTTCTCAGGCAAAAGACACATAAGATCTAGTAAAAAACAAATAAAAAGTTTTTAAAATTCAGGGACACGGTGCAATTAGTGACACAACTACGAAGACAAAAGTTGCTCAGTCTTACCCATGAATGCAAGTTAAACGTAATTGCATGACCCCATAATTGTGAGTCATTCCCTCTACAGAATAGAACAAACTTCTTCAAGACCAAGTGCAAGCTCCTACATGTGACTGGAGCAATCTCAAGCACAAATACACATTATCTGGAAAATGGATTGAGAGCAGCCCTGAGGAGAAGGACTTAGGGATACTGGTGGATGAAAGGCTGGACATGAGTCAGCAATCTGCACTTGCAGCCCAGAAAGTCAACTGTAGCCTGGGCTGCATCAAAAGCAGCATGGTCATCAGGGTAAGGGAGGGGATTCCACCCCTCTGCTCCAGAGATCCCAGTTGGAGTGGTGCCTTCAGCTCTGGGGTGCCCAACACAAGGGATGAGGACCTCCTGGAGCAAGTTTAGAGGAAAGCCATGAAGATGATCAGAGGGCTGAAGCACCTCTGCTGCTAAGACAGACAGAGATGAGACTCTTCAGCCTGGAAAAGAGAAGGCTGCAGGAAGACCGTACATAACCTTCTAGTACCTAAAGAGGGCTACAAGAGAGCTGGACTTTTTGCAAGGGCATGTAGTGACAAGACAAGGGGGAACGGCTTTTAACTGACAGATATATTAGGAAGAAATTATTTTCTGTGAGAGTGACGAGGCACTGCAACAGGTTGGCCAGAGAAGCTGTAGATGTCCCCATCTCTGGCAGTGTTCAAGGCCAAGTTGGATGGGAGCCTTGAGCATTCTAGTATAGTGGGAAGTGTCCCTGCCCATGGCAGGGGTGTTGGAACTAGGTGATCCTTAAGGTCCCTTGAAACCCAAGCCTTTTTATGATCCTATGATTCCTAAATTATTACAGAATTGGAATCGAGTGGAAAAAATATCAAACAAGCACACCAAATGTATGTAGGCTTGGTGTTGTTTTGCTAAACAGGTGAAACATATAAGACTGTTTACTACACTCTAATAGTTTACTTATTTATTAAAGGTTTGTAACCATATACATATTGCTATTACTTTTTCATTTTGATGCAAATACAAAATTTGGAAGCTTCTAGCTTATTTGCCCTTCTCACTGCTACTTCTTCCTTGATCAGTCTTGCCACATAAAATCCATCCTATTAGTTGTCTGCCATAAATAGTTCTGTTAGAACATAAAAGTCTGAGCTTCCAAAAAGACAGTTCTTTTGACACACGATGGACCATAACTCCTTTTCCACCAAGAAAAAATAATAACAGAAGTTAAAATAACCAGTAACTTCAATATAGAAACACAGCTGGTTAGCAAGAAATAACCAAACCAACAAGAAACCCTAACCCAATCCAAACTTGAGAAATGCATTTTCATTTTCTTTCAGTAAGAAAGAAATGCTTTTGCAGTAGGTCTTTCAGACACAATGAATTAGTATACCAGGATGACGTGCTGCAAGTCAGCCTCATGTAAGTGATCATTTGTGTTTTGAGAAAATTGATTATATGCAGTTGAAACAAGCTGCCTGAGCTAAAAGCTGGGGGTGAATAAATGCAAAAAGTCAGGAAAAACTGACTTGCATTGACTCTGACTAGAGTAACATATGTTGTGAAGATGCCTTTGATATCTTTTTAAAACTCAGTTCCCTATAAATAAGAATATAATAATTAATAACAATTAATTAGTCCCAAACTCAACTTATATGAATCATTTAAATATTTTTCACATTCAGTTACTGTGAAGAGGATTGTGCTGTCATATGCAGAGGATTAGGATGTCACGTTGGAAGTGATCAGGAACGGATGGATTTATAAGAACAACTGATCTGCTTTTACAGGGAGGACATGAGCATATCTTTTCATACACTTTCCAGAATGCAGTAGTAGGAATACGTTATAGTAATTTTTTTACTATTGATTCGTTTAAATAAAAATTTCAGATAAGTACAGAAAAAAAACCAAACCACAAATAGAGGGTAACAAGGATATACCACTACTGAACAGCTCAGAGTAGCTCGGAAAGGCAAACTTACTGCATCTTACTTCTGCACAGAGTTCACACAAGGCTGTGCTGCGCCTACAAGATGCACCTTGATTTAATACTTGTGTAACAGTTTACAGTATACCAGAGAAAGCTGAAACAATACAAGACCTCTTCCACACCTATCCTTAGAAGTACAATGCAAAAGCAAGCAGCATTCACTTTGATCAAAAGTAGACTCATCTCTCAGTAACAGAAGTAGTCCCACACAACTGCACAGACATGAAGGTTCTGGTTTACAAGCACCAAGTAGTTTAGGGTGATAGGAGTTTCACTCCTATTAAGATGAGAGACAACTTGTCTTCTTAACTCTATTAGCAAGTTTGCTACCTAAGGCACTTTTTGAAATGGACTGACTTCTGTCTTTACAATATGAAAAAAGTAAATATAGAAATCTTTAGAAATTGAAATAAGCTGGAAAGTACTAAGGCCTGCCTGTCCTGTCCCACATTGTTCTCCTTCCTAACCCTCTACTTAGTACATTTTTCTTTGAATTAAGTCTTCAGTAAAAGAAAAAAGGGGCAAAATGAGGTCTGGCAGCTCTCGCTTTTCCTAAGCAATTTTCATACATAATGTAGTAACTTCCTAAATAAAGCAGCAACTTTCCTCAAGGACCACCTCCCTACATTATCACTCCTGAAAAATCAGCCTGCCCACTCACCCACACAGGAGCTCCATCTTGTGCATCTCTGGAAAGCCAGTCCCACTGACAACACAAGTCACGCCTAATGGGACCGGGCTGCTATTCTCTTCTTCCAAAAAGAAGAAAAAATCCTACAGGAGACTGAGGCATTGCTATAGATAAATCATGTCATCTATTAGCTATCATGCAAAAAAATTTAGACACCAAACCTTGAAACAGATGAAGTGTTCACAATATCCATAAGCAAACATCAGTTCTGAGCTTTCAGTGCAACTGAGAGATAGACATACTGAGGAGTCCAGCAAAGGCCTACTAAGACTATTTAGGGACTAGGGCACCTTTCCAATGAGGAAAGCCGAGAGAGTTGAGATTGTTCAGCCTGAAAAAGAGAAGGTGCAGGGAGGATATTACCAATTTTTCACAAATACCTGAAAGGAAGGCAAACAGAAGACAGAGCCAGGCTCTTTTCAGTGGTTCCTAGTGACAGGATCATAGGTGCTGGGTAAAAACTGAAACCCATGAACATCAGAAAACAGCGGTCACCTCCACGATAAAGAGAGGAATGACACAGGTTGCCCAGAGAGGTAGCAGTTTGAAATTCAAAAGCCACCTGAACTTGGCCCCAGGAAATCAGCTCTAGGTGGCCCTGCTTGGGCAGGGTTGTTGGACAAGATGAGCCCTGCTATGATTTTGTGAACACTAAGTAAATAAGACAGAGGCATTGCAATGTATCCTTTTCAGAATAAACTGCACTCCAAATTGTACATGTTGTTCAAATCTCAGCAATTTTATTAAATGTTGAGCTGTGGTTCTCATCAATTCAGCACTCTTTAGAGCATGGCTCAATAAGTACAGATTCTGAAAATTCTTAATAAGTATTGTTGGATCAATAATTAAAACAGATGAAATTATGTTTTAGAATTACTTTTAGCAGTAATAAGGCAACAAGCTTCCTCTTTATTACTATGCTTTCATATTAAATATAAATCACAGTGGTAAATAAGCCTCTGGCAAGGTTAATTAATAAGGCAATATCAATTAAAAGTAACATTCTCATGGGACAAATGTTACCCATGGCAAAAATAGAGAACAAGAAGAGGCATCCACCAAAAACTAAAAGCCAGGCCAGGACCCCATTGTTTCCAAGATTAGACCTGAAACTGGACAAGCATAGCACAAAGTCAACATTTTAATACAGTACTTTAAAGCATCACCTAACACAATAAGTCTAATGCATTGATTTTCACATTATACCACATGTGAATGGAACTACTCATCCACAGTGTGCCAGTTTAAATACCACTGGATTTCCCCACTGTAAATTTAAAGTCATCAATTATTAACCTTCTATGGAATAAAAATCTGGAAACAAATATATGAAAAATTATTCCCTCATGCCCCAAGGCATTCAATCAAAACTTTTGGAACAGCCTCCCAGCAGTTCTAGGCTTCACATGAAATGAGTCACTAATTCAGTCTGACAACCCAAAAGCATCTTGCTTAGGCTCAAACTCATTAGATCTGTTATCTCTCTATGTACCTACAGGATACATTATTCTACAAGTGTTCTCTGACTATAATGCCCAAGATTTTGGGGGAAAAAAAGCTAAAACATTTCTGAAATCCACGGATTAGATGCAACTCACACAATTTTGCACCCTTTCTGAAAAAGGTAACATTACAGGATCCATCTCCTCGCTGAACTGGGGTCACTGTGATCATCTGCTGTGCACGCAGTGTGTGGTTTCAGCTCTCAGTGAGAGAATTAGAGCTAGGGACACTTAGTACCTCTCTGAATCAGATAAGACTAGGTAACATCCCTGACTTCATTTACTGACCCTAATGTATGGAAAAGACAATGATGAGAAAATTGTTCCCAACAATGAAACTTTTTTTACATCCAATTAAAAAAGAGAGACCGCTATAGAAAAAAGTAGCGCCACAGGACGTTACACTTGCATAGTCAAAAATGTGTCAGGAAATACATGAATTCATACAGGATGTGTCGTAAATTAATTCTACATTAAGAGTCACCTTTTAATTACACTATCTCATGCTAGAGCTTCACTATACTCTTACCTTCTTCCACTGATAAAGTCTTGATGACCCTCAAAGTATTTTTGACTCTTCAATCATGCACTTCCAGTACGAAGCTGCCTTTATTTCCCATTTTGTTGTCAGAAGCCATTGGCATCAGAAGGCCGATGGAACTCTACTACAGGGCAGAGCAATACATGTATCCAACCACAAAGATATCAGCTTTGCTAACAAGACAAGTGTTCCCAGCACTCATGAGTTTAAAAAGGTAGTTTGAGACTGAACTAAAGGTGTCCCAAAAGGACCTGAGAAAGAAACTCGGACCTCTCGAGCTAGCTAGTCACCTCATGCTGCCTACATTTAACTTTCTGGATGTTTGCCAACACACAGAAGAAAGGAGGACAAAAGCCATTTTTTATTATGAAAAGGCTCCAGTTAAAAAAATAAAATAAAAAAAAAATCCAAGCCATTTAACTTAACACAAAGAGAAAACCTACAATATCAGAGTTATTGTTCATGACCAGTGCCTCAGGAACATGAAGACCTGAACCTAATAAAGGAGTATTTTTTCTATGTTATCTGAAGAGAATTATTTTTAATAAAACCAATCTAGCCTTTATGAATAATACATGCCAGCTTCAGACAGACCTAAAGAACAGTTACTCATTACAAAATTACCTATAGGAGGGGGGGAAAAAAAAGAACACATTTTTACTCAATAGGCCTACTTTCTGATACTTTCAGTCAGCAAGACAGCCATTAACTCACATATCTTAAAAATAAAAAGGCCAAAGAAGATGACATTCTTCTACAGCCAGCCTTGTTAAGAAGGAGAACAAGTCAGCATGTTGTGCTTCTGCTGCCAAGATACTCTTCACATGCTGGGGGTAGTGCAGCCAGTATTGCCCCAGATAGTCCAACACAAGAGGGATTCTGCAGAACACTGTAATGAAATGACCTTCAGCTGACTATTCCTATCACTTAAGCAGAGAGACCAAAGATGCTGTAAAAAAAGACAGAGAGATCACAGGAAGCACACAGTTAGGCTTGACTTCAGATCTAGAAAGAAATTTACCCACATTCAAGAAGGTAAGAGGTTCAGTAACTGAAAACAATGGGAAATGAAATCCACTCGGTGCACAGGTGGATGCATGGCAGCAACACCCAAAACAACCACCTTGGGAACTACACTACAAACTGGGCTGTTGCTGCAGCTTTCTAAGGGGCTTCACAACATGAAGAGAACCTCATTCAGGAAACACAGATACACAAAACATTCATTATTCCTGCAGCCTTCATTTAATGAGGCTGAAGCTTTAAAAATGATCATATAATAGTTGTCCTGGACATGTACAAGGTTAAACACCCATCAAATCAATTGCTACACCTCTGCCAGCTGTGAATTACTGCAGCATACACTTCACTTTACTAGAAAGATTGCAAATTATTTTAGCAGTCACTTTAAAGCATTTCCCAAACATTTGAAAATTAAAGATTCAAAATTTACTGGAAGACTATGAAGAAAATCCAAACCTCATATCCTCTGTCTATTGTTCAGCAACAGCTGCTATTCCAGTACCAGATTCTCATTATGTTTTATAGACATACCAGCTTTTCAGAGAACTTGTCCCAAGCAGACTTTAAAGGAACAGCATACATACTTATGGACAATCTGTTACTTGTTATCTATCTCTTCCGAATGCAGGATCTGAACGCTTCAGGTCCGCAGGCATTAGTTAAGTGCCACATGTCCAGCCCAGACAACACTCTACTTAAATACTATTAGCTGAGAGTGAGAGCTGTCAAGAATGGAAGATAAGACTCCTCAGGAAATGTTTAAGATTTTGTCAATATTTTGGAGAAAACAATGCTGAAAACTAGTCGGGAGTGAGCTCACAGGTATATGCCAGCAACTTAATTCTTATTTAAGAACTTGAGTTCTTACTAACAAGATGAAATAATATAATAAACAACAACATATTAAACAGAAGAATAAATAAAAAGAAGCTTGAATATATTCTTTTTACATGCAGATACCACTTCCTTTTTGAAATTAATATCACAATTAATAGATAGCAAAGGACAAGTTCAGTGCAATGACCAACTCCACCTATGAAAAGTCTGATAAAATCTCATTCTGATAAGAAATATCTATGAATGAAATGCTCCCCAAAAGATGTAGCATCTTAAAATTTTAGAATTTTTTAATAACACATTGTAAAGGATATGAGACTAAGACTGGCTTCTTTTAGTATTTCTAACATTTAGAAAACAAAAGAGTATGTTGACGAAGGAAAGGTTAAATGTGAAAAAAGTAGTATTTGATACACAAATTTGTCTCATTCAAAAAGTAAGAAGCCATCATGAACACAAAATAGAATAAAACTAAGGTGGGTAGCAAAATAGACACGAGGAAATTATATTGTTTAAAGCTGGTCTTATCGCCTCCCCATTCATTGCCAAAACCCTACAAAAATCATTAACACCTTGATATGATTATTACCCCAAATATTTTGTCACAACTCTTCTAGCTATTAGGACCAATGTTAAGTCTGCCAAAGCTATGCACATAGCAATGCTCCAGAGAGATAAATCTGTATGCAAAATTTATCTGACTTGCCTTGCCTCCTCTGCTGCAGCCTAACACAGGAAAGACTTATTTGTCCTCCTTTGCCCATTGCCTCAAAGATACTGTTCTGGCTTGACAAACTCTCTCTTTCTGCCAGGATCTTCTATTCCAATATTTATTATTTGTTTTCTCAACTAAATATCCTTCATTTTGAGGGTGATGATGCAAAAAGAAAATACTTGTTTATATATTATTTCATTAAAATAGAACTAGAGTTGATAGCTTATTGGCGGAATTCTTTAATTTAAAAAAAAGGGAAAAACCTCAAGTTTAAATCACTGAACCCATTGTTACAACATGTAAACAGAACCAGCCAAGACAGCAACAATAGTCCTCTTATGCTCTGGTGAGAAGGTCGCATACAGGATTAAAGTTGACAAATCTCCATGGGTTCCATAGAGCTTGTGTCTTCAAGATTAAACCTTTGCCTTTAATAATACTACAAAGAGCAAGAACAAAACCTTGTTAAATCAGATACGCAAGCTTATTTCAAGAAATGTCACAGTTCTAACTCAGACTCATGAAGCCAAAGAAAACCCCCAGACACTCTCAGGAAGGCTAAGGCTTAAGCCCAGGCCAATGTACCCAGCTAATCCCTTGCTAAGTAAAGGTCTCTGTCCAGTTACAGTTCTTCTACCAATAGAACACTGTTGGTTTCCTTGGGTCAATTTTATGCTCAGCTAAGCTCACAAGTCAACTAGAGGAGGATCAGGTTTATTTCCCAAGGTGCTTAAACTGGCTATCACCTTCTCCTCCATTCTGTACATCAATCAGGTCTAGTTTCAAATTATTGTATGAAAAGTCAGTAACCAATCTGGAGACCTCCAAGAAGCAGCACAGTTCAGAACCAGACAGAGCTGCCAGCTTCAGAGCAAGATAAAAGATCCACAAAAGCATATTAATTCCTTTCTCCCACACTCCACAGAGGCAGAGCAAAGTTAAAACCAGTTTGGATTGGTGCAAGAAACACAGCAGCTAATAGCACAGTTAACTTCAGGTGAAATGCAACACTATTTATACTGTACTAGACCTGCCCTTCAGATATAGTGAAAGAAGTACACCTTGCTCCTTGGACACATTCAACCCTCTTCTGCTTCTTAACTCAGGCCAAAAGGCACAGGAAAGAAAAGCTGCGAGGCTGCTCGGGAGAGAGGCTGACAGTACAAACAGATTAATTAAACTGGTAAGACTCAGACACAGAGCAGGAATGTGACTTTTCGGAAGAACTTTGCAGTGAGATCAGCTGAGACAAGTGAGGTCAAGGCAGTGCTGTTGCAACAGAAATCAGAAAGGTTTCATGGAGCAATTACACTAACATTTCAGAAGTGTGAAGGTTGCATTTGTCCTGTGGAATACTTCAGTCCAGTAACTACAAAACCCATCCATAATACTTTTACTGTAAAAGGATCTATCAGACATCTGGTTTAAAAATCAGTTGCAGGAGATGGGGGAAAGAAAACAAGGAGCACACTCAACTCAGATTAAGTTTATTTCCCCAAAACAAAGAAACTTTACTGATTTTCCTCTGCCCCATGCCTTTGTCATCTATGGTACCTCAAGTACTATCAAATCGATTACAGGGGATTTTATAGAGCTTAAATAACCATGAAAGGTCCTGCATTTATCCCTGCCAGCTATGTGTGACCCACATTTCAAAAAAAAAAAACATCACTGTAACACCCTTCACAGCTAAATATATTGGAAACAATTTTCACTGCACTACTTTGGTTCTGGTAAGTTCAACACATTGAAAGACTTTTCTGATACACTGTAAAGATCTGTCCTTCTGCTTAAAAGAGTTTTATGACAGCTGTAAGCTACTAACTACATTAATCAATATAAGTCTGCAAATACTGCTTACAATAATAAACATTTTTTTAAAACATTCAGAGCAGCCAAGTTCACTTTCATCAGATCAGGAATAGATTATTTAACACTGTGAGACATTGCAAGTTCTACAAGAACAAGAGGAGACACATAAAAATGAGAAACTTGCATCGTATTTTTCATTTTCCCCAAGTGTTTCTGAAAGATGACACAAACACTCCTAAAAAGCAAAGTTCTACTTGCCTAAGAACAGACAACATTTTAGGTTTTGTTCTTCTATACACAGTAGAAAGTGCTATTCTTGGACTTAAAAACTAATAACTCTTACCTTCTTTAACCAGAGGTCTTTGAAAATTATTTACTGGAAGGTGAGTTGTATTATTACTACCTAGGTTGGCAGTACCGAGGTGATTTAGCTTCTCTCTTACATGCAATTACAGTGAAGCACCATTTACACAAAAGCAGTTTGGTTCTCTGTTGCAAAGATCTTTCATGTAGGCACTATGCACATGTTTCTTTTTAGGATCACATCTGTGCTGGAGCACAGTGAGACACACAACAGGTCTGTTTGACTCCTGTTTCTACTGCCTGGGAGCTAATAAGCCCTGCAGGGACAGGTGTGCCCCTTCCAGCTGTGAGACCACCGTTCAGCTTGGCAAGACCCGATACAGCTGCACGGCCTTACTGATCATGATCTCTGCTAGCTTTACAGCCCAAACAGGTATTCCTTAAGCAAGAAGTACAAAAAGAGCATGCTGATGGGCTTAACGATTACGAGTCACTTCTTCCAGTCAATGCAACTGATGGAATAATTTACCGAAATTGCCTACAATCTTCCACTCTCTTCAATTCAGAGGTAATGGAACAATACCAGCCCATCTGGCAAGAAGTATAGGAAGATGCAATCGAGTGAACAGAGCTTTGATTTGTCCCTGGAAGGGTGTCTTGCACCAGAGGTTAATTCCTCTTCTCTTCCTGTCAAACTGGAAAATTGGCCATGGCAAAGCTTCAAGAATGTTCAAGTGAATGCCTGTCCCCTTCCAAAGCAGCGAGGATATTTTAGATACTCTCTACTGAGTTTTGAACCATTTCTTTTATATGTAAGCAGATAAACTTCTTCAAACACTCATTTGCTGGTGCAGATAGAGATTTCAGCCATCTGAAGTTCCCTTCACATGAGCAATAAAGTTTTTACAGTATTAGCCTCTAGATGAGCAGGCCAGGTATCTTGAAGAAGGGACAACAGCTACAAAATGTTGAACAACTGCTCCAGTGTCAGAAACCAACACAATGACTATACTGCACTGCTTTGGTTTTTTTGCTTTTTCTTAGCAAAAAGAAATAGTAGACCAGAGGTACAAACATTACATTTGCCCAAATCATGAAACAGAGAAGAATGCAGCTGTATCATCTGTAAGCATGGAGGAGAAAAATGAAAGATGAGCATATTCTTCTTCAGTCTACAAAAATAGGAAGAAGGGGGGGAGGAAATCGCTCTTCCTCCACCTCTTACTATTTCACAAACCTAAGTATAGGCCAATTGATTAAATTTAGGCTATAAAAATGTAGTGGTTTAACCCGGGCTGGGTGCCAGGGGCCCACTACAGCCACTCTCTCACTCCCCCTTGCCCAGCTATAGAGGAGAGAGAGAATATAACGAGAGGTTTCGTTATTTATAAGGACTACAGCAAATTCTTTCTTAATCACTGTCACAGGCAAAACAAGACTCCATGTGGGAATAATAATCAAATTTATTACTAACAAGATCAGAGCTAAGAGTGAGACACTAAAAGACACCTTTTACCTCCCAGTCCCCCTCCTTCTTACATCCAACCTATTCTCCCGCAGCGGTCAAAGGAAAAAGGCGAGGTGGGGGGGGAGGTGTTGCTGNCACCCACAGCTGCCACATGGTTGATATTCCACAGGGTGCAGTCCCTCAAGCACAGGCTGCTCCAGCGTGGGCCCCACGAGCCACGCATCCTAACAGGAGAATCCTACTCCAATGTGGGCTCCTCTCCCCACAGGCTACAGTCCCCTGCCAGGACCCAGCTCCACTTTGGGTCTCCCAGGGGCTACAGCCTTCCCCAGCATCCACCTGCTCCGGCGTGGCTCCTCCACGGGCTACAGGTGGATCTCTGCACTCCTGTGGTCCTCCATGGGCTGCAGGGGCACAGCTGCTTCACCATGGTCTGCACCATGGGCTGCAGCTGGATCTCAGCTCCGGCGCCAGGAGCATCTCCTCCCCCTCCTTCTGCACTGACCTTGGTGTCTGCGTTGTTGTTCACAGGCTCTCACCCTGCTCCTCTCCGGCAGCCATCTTCATTTCCTACTACTTTTTTTTTTTTTTCTTTCTTCTTAAATATGTTATCACAGAGGCGTTCTGCCAACTACTGATTGGCCTGGCCTTGGCCAGCAGCGGGCCCCGCCTGGGCATGGGGAAACTTCCAGTAGCTTCTTGAAGAAGCCTCTCCCTCAGCCCCCCCCACTGCCACAAAAACCTGGCCACAGAAAAACCAATACAAAAAATTAAACAGTAAAAATGTATTTATTCTATGATTAAATGAGAAATTGCTGTAGACATAAATTCTGAAACACTTTCAGCTGTAAGTCACCATTTGTGACTTTCTCTAGAGAAATTTACTGCATGATGTATAGACAAATATTTCATTATGGACTGCAAGTAATAGCAATCACAGTATAATTCAGTGTTCAGGAAAAAAAAATGAAAAAAGCTAAATTTTACATATTTCCTTACCAAATCCTTGTGATGAGTCTAGAAATTTAAAAAAAATTCAAAGTATTCTGCAGTAGTAGTAGTAGTCTGCAGTGTCATATGGATTTTATCTTTTTTGTTAGTTTCTAGCACAAAACAAACATCATCAGGAAAAGACCTTCAAAACCTACTTCACTGTTAACCATTTTAATAACAAATTCATTTTTAGCTACAAAAGTTAATGACAGATTATCTGTAAATGCTAGTGGAAACCAGATAAAGTAGGAGAAATATCACTATTGTCCACTATATGCATGTTTGCAATCAACTACAATCTATCTTTCCTGGGAAAATTTAGTTCTTTACCATTAATATTCCAGTGACAATTGTAAATGGATGGACAAAAGACAAATACACATAATCTCAGTTCTCTAACTACTGAAGATTTAGGTCTATAATGAAAGCTAAAGCCTCTCATACGATAGGTTCATTTTAGTTAACTGATGCAGAAATTGTACTTGATTTGCATCTTACCCACAGAGACTAAAACATCAGGACAATTTTAAGTAACAGGTCTTAAATGAAAGGCTCAATATGTCTAAAATTTTAACTATTGAAGTGTTAGTGCCTCAGGGGTAGATCTGAGACGATGGTTCCAGAAACATTAATTGAACTGAAACAATTCTATTTTTTTTAATCTGCAGACTCTCTCCCAGCGAGTATTCAGTCATACTTGTTTGATGAAAATCAGTATATAACTTCTTATTCCTCAGAAGCCCTGAAGACATAACATTGCTAAATTGAAACACAGATGGGCTTTATTACTTCTTGTGCAATATTTTTAAAAAAATCTAATTACTTACAATCATGCAACCCTACTGCTGATGAAAAGGCTCCACAAGCAATACTTCCATCCCACCAATGCTTAAGGGACTTCAAAAGGACAGTAATGAATGAAATTGAAAGAACTCAGCTCCACTTTTGTAGCAGCAGTCAAGTTTGCAGTTAGCAGTAAGGGGACAGAAAATGCATTTGATAAAAGAACACCAAGAAACAGTTAATATAGGCCTTTAAATAAGAATTAGTAAATTTGTTGGGTTTGTTCTTGTTTTTTTTAACTAGGGGTATAGTAAAAGCTTTCATCGTGACAAACACAATCATACCTGCCACACCTTGCTAAATCACCTTCCTCTCCTCCCCAAGGTGGGACAGAAATTTGTGAGTCTATTCTGGCATAACACGAAAGAGCTTCAAGATCACATCTCACATCTGCTGTGCACAAACACAGACACTTATGTCAGTGAGATGAGTGCAATTTTTCTCTCCCCCTACCACACGTTTTGTGAGCCAAGGAAGAGGCAGGATACTAAGAGTAGCATGACAAAATCCTAGTGCCACTTAAGACCTTCTCAGCAAAAGGAGAAAGTACCTACATACACAGTGGTTTAAGCAGCCAGGATCATTACAATGCAAAGGGCATCTAGGTTCAGGTCCTCAAGAAACATCAGGCTTTTCTTATTTTAATAGCAGCTACTTATTGTAAAAATCCCTTCTGTGCAAGGCTCCACTTCCAGTCAGTTTCTTGGGTAATTTCACCAGATTTCATAAAACATGGAGGGAAAATGGGCACACCACCAAATTATTCCTGCAAGGAGACTACATTTGCTTTTAAATAACATTATCAGGACCAAGCATGAGCCTTGTTTAAATACAGTATTTTCATTGCCTTCTCTGATGTTGATAACAGAGAAATTATATAACCCAAAGGTTCTGTAATAAATACCACTGTGTGGCTTACTATGGCCAGAGAAATAGATATACTGCCTCAAACCTTAAAACTAGGACAATACGACCAATCTTCTCAACATTTACTTAACTATTAAGGCAAACTCAAATATTTTCCTAGGAAACACATCATGTGTAATCAACATGAGGCAGTAAATAGTAGCTCACAAGTCAGATAGTAAAATTAACACATAGAACAATTTAAAGCTTTGTAAAATATTTAGAAACAAATGAGCAGTACACAGAGAGAGAAGACCCAAACAATAGGTATCACAGAAAGATCTATTCAGCACTCACACACAAACAGCCCCCCCTTTTTCTCTACAGAACTTCCATAAAATCAAAATCTTGTAAAACTTCTGTGAAATATGCCAAAATATCTTGATTTTGAGAAGAATCTATGTGACTTTACACAATGAAAGGTGACTGGCAGATCATAACAGTATGATCCTGCATTTCAGGCTTATGTCTTTGTAACCCAGCTTTCTAATTCATCTTTGTATCACAGATAAAATTTTAAATGGAAGTAATTGTGGAAATGAATCTGTAACATCTATTACACAGTAAAATGTTTACTATTAACAGAAAAAGAAAGGCTGTGCTCCATTGCTACTCAACAGTTACCTCAGATAAATCAGTACAACCCACTAGAAACAGTGTAACAACATAGGCCCTTCATAAACAGCTTTCCAGATTGCTACATAGGTTTTTGATCTATACCTAAGCACTTGTGCTGGACAGTTATTAAGAGATGCAGAGAAAAAAAGATATTATCTATTCAGCTCCTTCATCAAGTGTTTTCAAGGAAAATCAGAATCTTGACCAGCAAGAAAGTTCAATTCAAGATGAATTCATCTCAATAAAAGATGAATTCAGGTCCTAAGTCAAATGTTCAAATTGAAAGAGAGGTCTGGGAAACTGTGCATATCCTAAAACTTTTCTTCTGCAACCCTAAATACAAAAGTCATAATTACAAGATAGTTTAACATACTCAAACATAAGGTATCTGGTGATATTTTACTCAGAACACAGCAACAATATAACTGTTCCTAAGTCACGACATATTTTCTGCTCACAAATATCTGTGAAGGATGTTTGTTTTTCCAAGATTTGCAGCAGTGTTTGTCATTTCTGTCACCCTACTTCTGACCGCTTCCCATAATTCAAAGACTTAAATACACATGTATCTTTGAGTTGTAGTGCCTCACTTTGGTTTTTACTACTCAAAAAGACAAAGTCTTGACTTTACATCCTCTATGCTAATTGCTCTAATCTAAAATTTAAGTAAATTTAAGTATTTAAGTAAAGAAAGAAATCCATAGTACTGAAGAGGAGTTTTATCCATGCAAAGTCAACTGAGCTAGATTCATAAACCACACTAGAGGCAACCATATCATGAGAATATAAGCAGGATAAAGGAAACATCAGATCTCACCAGGTAACAGTCACTTCCATGATATCCTTTTTTCTTCTGCCTCTTTTCCGATCTCTCTTGTCTCAGATAACCCTATAATCACTATCACAAAGTGCTGTAAAATGCTGAAGCAAAATAATCAAAGGAAAATGCCACCACACTAAGCAAGCCAAATGTGGAGACATCAAATACATGACAGAAATGCTCTGCAAATTTCAGAGACTACTATTCTGCAGCAACCATCAGCATTCGAAGATTTTTTCACTGAATGAAAAAACATCATAGCAGTCTTCAAAATTCCGACCTGTTCTTATACACTACAATTATGTACTGCTGATTTACTCATCACATTAACTGTAATTAATGGTAATGTTAATAATTGATGCTAAAGCAGTACTGCTTGCAATATCAAAATAATGTATATATTTAAATTCATCATTTCTGCTCAAAATGATAACATCACATTCTCCTTTTGCAACATTATCTTCTGCGCTAATATATTCGAAGCAGGTGTTGTATGGCCAGGACTGTTTCCTTAAAAGAACATTTTAATGTAGAGACCTGTTACTGGGCATTTCCTGATCAACAATCTACAAAACCATTTAACTGCTGAATCTCAACCATTCCAATTGCCATTCCTAACAGGAGTCACTACTGCATCCAAAGGCTACCTTACCTAACTCAGCTATTGAAAACACAAGACTGGGGGAATCTTGAGAACAGCTCACGTTGTCATACAACCGACAATGCTATCAACTTAACCAGAGAAATGTAGATCAAAACAGAGTACTCTTAAAGTGCACCAAATAAATTCTGTGATGGTGGAGTAGTTGTCCTTTTTTTTATGAAACCGAGTCCCACGTTGATTAACGGAATGCTGCATCTTTTTACATTACTCAAGGGTAGAAATGGTTTGCACTAGAGCGCCTGGAATTGATTCCTCAATTGATTAAAGACAAATGGAAGTTGGAGAGAACTGTCAGCCAGGAGAACACTTTTTAGTGATTATAGGACTACAACAATTTTTTGTTTGATTAGAAAGAAAAATTACTCCCTCTCATGCCACAAATACTTATTTTCTGTCCTCATTTTTATTCAGAATACAAAAAGATAAAAATACTACACTGGGACTAAATTAGAAGTTTGGCATATATAAAGAATTGAAAGGCTATTCCTTCTCAGACAAACCACAAAATAGTAAAAACACCTTGAAGTGCTACATTTACAGTAAAAGCACAGTTTTTTTATCTAGATGATCAATTAGCTATACACAAAACACAAATCCACATTCCACTTTTATGCACTAATTACTAATTTTATGCACTAATTTTTAGCCACTGTTAATAATATAACAGTGAAAAAACAACAGGCAATATTCATTAAGCATATAGAAACTTCAAATGGTAACTTATGGCATGGAGTACATTTCTTTACTAGTCACAAGTTCAGAGAAGGGCAACAAGGATGATGAAGGGGCTGGAGCACAAGCCCTATGAGGAGCGGTTGAGGGAGCTGGGGTTGTTCAGCCTGGAGGAGAGAAGGATCAGGGGTGACCTTATTGCTTTCTATAACTACCTGAAAGGAGGTTGTAGTCAGGTGGAGGTCAGTCTCTTCTCTCAGGCAACTGGCGGCAGAACAAGAGGACACAGTCTCAAGCTCCATCAGAGGAGGTTTAGACTTGATATTAGGAAGAAATTCTTCACTGAAAGGGTGATTTGCCATTGGAATGGGCTGCCCAGGGAGGTGGTGGAGCCACCGACCCTGGAGGTGTTCAATAGTGGGCTGGATGCGGCACTTGGTGCCATGATTTAGTTGATGGGCTGTTAGATTATGGGTTGGACTTGATGATCTTTAAGGTCTCTTCCAACCTTGTTGATACTGTGATACCGTGATTATTTAGAAGCCAGTCTCCTATCTAACAAGACATACAAGAAATAATGTTTTCAAAAGACAGCATAACAGGTGACATCTTGCCATCAACTGAGGAAATACCAATTGAAAAGACAGCTTCATTCTTTTGTGTGACCAAGGTAATGGAAGGATTACCACAGGATTATCTCCTGGATGACTGACAGCCTAGATGCAGTTACAAAAAAGCCTTGAAAATTAATCATATTTTCAACATTCCTACTAGAAGAACACAAGTTTATTTTTGTTTTTTAAACAGGAAAGTAAAAAATAAAAAATGCAGAAAGCCAAAACAGAAGCAGCAATTAATCACCTCCTGCAGGTTGGAGCACTATAAAACCCATAGGACCACACTGGCAACACTAACAAGAAGCCTTCCTTCTAGTGACAGACTTTCTATCACCATACAAGGGTCCCTTCCCTCATGATTCTCTGCTCTGAGTAAAGCCATCAAGTCTATCCTGCACTGATGGAAACCGGGGGGCAGGAAAAAGGGGAGAGATGCCACCAACACATAAACAACTCCCTTCATTGGTGAATGTGACAGTTCATAAAGGAGTATTAGCAACTGGTTTTTTTAAGTCTCAACTGAAGTGTTTCTGAACAGCAGAAAAACTTTATTAAATTCCTGCCACCTCCAATAGTTACCTCTTTTAATTGCTTACAGATTTAGAGGGGTTTTTTGACTGAGATGCAAAAACTGACATCTGTGCTTCATTACATTTCCAATGTGCTTCACAAAACAAAGATAAATTCAGAATATCCTTTCAAGTAGGAAGTGCTTCAGAAAAACTACACCATTTGTAGCCTATATCCTTCAATATTTACTAGCCAAATTATAAGCCACACTGTATCAAAAACCACACACAATTTGCCATAAAGCAGTGTTAGGTTTGCATCTTCATAATGCACATAATGAAGAACTGCATTAATGAAGACTTTCTATGATTCTCTAAGATACTAATCCTGTTGTAAAACAGTTTTGTAGAGATATTTATTATTTTCCTTTATGGAGTTGGGCTAGAAGAATGGGTAAAATAGGTACCATAGAGCAAAAAGCTTGAAGAAGTATGTTTGAGTTTGGCTGCTTTCAGGAGAACTTTAGATTACTAGAATGCGAATCAAATTATTACAACAATAAAGGAGAAGAGGCATAAGCAAAAATATTGACCAGTTATAATTGACTCCAATGAAAAACAGAGGACCAGGCCGTTCCACAGCCTTCTCTCGTGTGCAGTTAAAAGACTTTCTCTAGCCTCAGGCATGGAGCCAAATACATACCAACTGTAAATAAAGGCAACAGTAGATTAACAATTTACCCCAAGTCAAATTACAGTAAAAAGTATGACACTGTAGTAACTGCCCATATGTTAGTTCCTTCCCTTAAGCAAACATGAAGCTTCTTACTGTACCCTTCAGGGGTAAATTACAATTATTTTGCATTTACCATAGAATAGATCATATACTTAGGCAACACCCACTGCAGTAAAACTTTGTGGTATATTAATTTACATAGAATCCTCAGTTAGCTGAGATACAGCTGACAATTTTTGTGTACCTAGTATATTACAAATGCAAAACTTATCAATTTCTATTCCTCTTTTTTGTTATTTTCATAAAGGTAATAAAAGCAAATCCATTTTATTCCACATATGAACCAACAAGTGGTAGACTGTGTTAAGATTAAAAAGCATCTCCAAGGGCATTTCTGAAACCACACTTTGGAAGTGCTGACAAAGTGTGTCGACATCTTAGGCATTCTCCCATACATGCACGCCCCTCTTCCATTTAATTGAAAATGTTCACCAATTTAATTAAGTAAGAAAAATGCCGAAAAGAATGCCATTTGTGAAACAAAGATCAGCGACCTCTAATATACACCTCAACTCAATCAGTTCTGTTCCCATCTAAAAATTTGTCCAGCAAGTACTCAGAATTCACCATAAACACAGAACATGCTTATAAAAACTAACATTTGATCTCCTCTCTAGATACATATTGTGACATTACTGGAAAACGAGCAGCTTGCAATAGTTCAGAACAAGGAAGAACAATGAAGAATCTGGCCCAAGTAATTTACAAAGTACATATCTTTCTATGAACTTCACGAGACATGGGTTCCTAGACACGGGACAGATTTCTAAGAACTGGTATCCCATTTAACACAGCTCACTCCTCTGTGACAGCTTTAAGCAGGAAGCTGCACAAGATGAGTTCTAGAGAATCTGAAGGATGAGGTGTTAGATGAACGCAAACTCACCAAAGTCATTTATTAATATTCACCTCTACTGATTCAATAGTTTGAAGCACATCCTGCGAGATACTCCCTAAACTTCAGCACAGCAAACACAACACTCAATTTCCTCTTTCTAATACAGCATCCTGATGTTCTCAAAGTGCTCCTTCCACACACTGAACATTTGTCTTGTAGATTTCAACACAGTTCTTCATAGGCTTCAGAAAGGAAATATTAGCAACTATTCAAAATGCACCCTTTTATAATCAAAAGCATGCACAGTAGGATACAGCTCCATACTCAGTGTGTAAAGGTAATTGAACTTCACAGCAGCCCTCTTCCAACGTGTCACCTTCCTGTGCTGGTACTTACAGCTGTTCTTGGTTTCACTCCTAGCTGGGGGCACCAGAACTGGCCACAAAAATTTACCAGAGAAATTTCATTGTCTATAAAGAACACAGAGCATGGAAATTCTGTAAGTAAGCAAAGACAAAGACTATCCCTTGATTCACCAACAATACTTGAAATAAAAATATCAGCATATCTAACTTCTAGTCAATATTAATTTCTTTAAATCTACTGTCTCTGGAGACACTATAATACTTCTTAAGAATGGTGACTTCTTTGTAAGTAGAAGCAGAAGTCTTCTCCTTTCACAGACATTACTGTTCCTTAAATGTATACTTTTACACTTCCATAATGCATGTTTCTGAACAAAAGGAGTACAAGTCAAATGTCAAATCTAAATGACAAGTCACAGTTCAGATTGACAAACTTCATAATGATGAGCAGTATTTCTTATTTTCTTGAAAACCAAAAGCAAGTATAATGAAGATAGGAAGCCATGCAGCTTCAGGCAAATCATCCAGATCGGTGCAGACAAGGACAGGTCTACAAGCATGTTGCTATAGAAACTTACAGTAAAACCATTCCCTATTGGCATTAAAAAAACCCAAACAAACCACATTTTAAATACAACAACTCTTCCAAAACTCTACCACTTTGCAAATACTACTTACAACTGAGTACAACTGAGTGAACATTGTATGAAAATGCATTCAGAGTATCCCTGTTCCTAAATTTTAATATGAAGAATAAATCCTGAATAATTTACATTATGCAGCCATTCTTTTCATGTTTATTTACATGTTCTACCATAACTTGAAAGTACTACTAATTGTACTGCTATAGTAATATAGTACTGCTATATAGTAATATCTGAACAGAGAACTCAACATCTCAGGGAGACTAAATTGTAAAGACAGGAGTTCATACGGAAGAGAACTTCCCTTTCCTGCAGGGCTAATCAGGTGAGAGAAGATTACTCCTACAAGTCACGTTTAACATCTTAGACTTTTCATACACAAGATAGAGATTAAATATTGATTTTACATTATAGACATTCATTACCACTAGGAATACTCACTCCTTTTAGCTAAACTGTAGCAAATAATTTGACTAGTCATAACCCACAATGAAGATCAAATTACACAAAAAAAAAAAAGCCTGCAATAAGTTTTATAACATCTCTGCAACATAATACTGCTTCCTTTTAATACTTACCCACAGGTTATGCAAGCTTAGCACAGTGTATGCCAGCTATAATTCAACTGCATCCCCATGGCCTGTCCAAAATTAACAAAGTTAGTTGGAGACACTTCTTTCTATACAAGTTTCTCTAATATTCCCTAAACCCAGGCTTTTTGTACCTTTACATAAGCATGAAGAAACACAAGAGATGATGTCTGGTTAACCAGCACTTTCTCTCAGCTGAAACTGCATTCAGAAATACATTTTTGAAAAGGCAAAACTCACATGTGGAATTGCCTGTATTCAAACATCTGGCACTAAGAATTTGTTGAGAAGTTCTATCTATGCTTTCTCCATAGCATCTGCATGCCATTCAAATAACAAGAACAGTCATAGTAGGTTCCCGTTATAGTCATAAGCACGCACAAATAAGAACATGTTTTAGAGGCACCCAAGCACCTACAGTCTCTGGAAGTACCCTGGCATTTTTTCTACAATCAGGGAGAAAAAATTTGGACCCAAGTCTATAACTTAAAGAACTGGAAGTTCTTTGCTTCTAATACCAGTTTCTTTCCTGTGCCCTGATTTCTCTCATGTAAAGCATGAACTAGATCTTATTCTTTTGTCAACTGCAACCACTTTTTCTGCTTACAGGTGCAGAAGGGACCAATGACAAGTCACCCTCACCACCTTTGCACCAGGACCCTGTGGTGTCAGAACAGAGAGTTTGGGGCAAATAATCACAGAAAGGACTCAAAATGATGTTGCACTGCACATGAAATAAGACATTGTATCACTGCTGAGACATCTACTTCCTTGTCTAACCCCAAACACAGCATTATTCCACAGTGAGCTGTATGCTTGGATCAATATTTCCTGAAATTAGTCACAAGTTAGAGTTTCTAAATGCACTTTAAAGTGCATCCTTACTGACTGCAGCAAAAACAACCATTAGCTCTCTGACTTTCATGCAAAATTCACACAGGTCACTGTTTTTTGATAAGCAACTTATCCTGACCTGAGAATACTGCAAAGGATATCTGTTAATATTTTAAACACAGCTGTTGAGAGAGGGCTACACAGTAACAGTGTAACGCACCTAGTACCAGATGCAGTTACTGACAACTCTTAATCCTGCATGAGCTAGGAAAGGGGTTTCTTTGCATCTTGGAACATTATGTAACAAAACTGCTGATAAACTATAAAAAAAGATGTCTTGCTCTTAATCTTGTTAATGAACTCTTACTTCCAGGAAACAGCTGTAGTGCCCTAGATATGTTTTAATCTTGTTTTATAAGTCAAAGCAGTAGCAAAATAACGTGTTAAGCTGCAACTATGATTCTGATGAATCATTCCTTGCACTCAGAAAAATAATTTTAGATATGAGTGCTAAGCTTATGACAGCTCACAAGAGCCTTGCACTGGAAAAGTGTGCAGCTGCTTTAACATGGAAGTCACAAAGAGCACCATTCTCAGAGCAGGAGTAAACCACTCAAAGACCTTTTATCATAGGGAGGAACAAATCCGTCAGGACAACCCATAAAGATGTGCTAGCCATTCTCCTTAGCATAGTGTGGCCTTACTCTCAAGCCTCATGAGCAGAAGCAGCAATATGATGTGGTATTTTACAGCCTTCTCCTCTGGATCCCTTGAGGAGTTAACGAGCAAGCACAGGAACCAGAACAATATCTACTCNAAAAAAAAAAAAAAAAATTTCAGTGAATAGTCTTTGGGTTCCCCCCACACTATTCATCAGAGTGAAGGGCAGGAAGGCTGACCTTATGAAACCACTTCAAGCAACAAGGTATTGATCAGAAGTTCATCTGCTGGAACGCTGAAGCTTGTGACAATGAGACCAATATCCTGTTCCTTCCACGCTAGGAAAACAGCTATAAAATGGCTTTGCTTGCAGGCAAAAGAGAGGAAAGAAGACAGATAGGGGTTTTTTGCTTGGTTTAAGGTATTTGCTACACGCCTGGCACCAGAAGGAGGAACAAGAATTGATATGTAGAATCAAAAGATAGCTATCCAAATGTCTGACCTGGCATTTTGCCAGTTTGATATGACTCATACTGACAATATTTTGATTAATGGCATTTGGAAAGAGTTCAATATTTTATCCACTATAAGACCCATGACACATACTGTAAAAACACTGAAGTCTACAGTAGTCTGCCAAGAAAAAGCATCAAATTGGTTTCTGGGTTTTGTCAGGTATGAGAATTCATTTCTTCAGAAGCCTCTTCACAGGCCTACTCATGCTGTAAAAGGAGTAGAAAGAAGAAAGCAGGCAAAGCAACACTCAATTTAAAACATTTCATCATGTTCTACACAAGACTCTATTCTAATCCCTTACCCATTCCTTGGCTAAAAAGATAATTGGAACAACCGGAGTAGAGAGGGCACTCCAGTGAACACACAGACATATCTTTTTTTTTTTTTAGTTTCTGGAAATAAAGGTTTGATCATGGATCACTCTGTTTGTCTATACGACAAATGAAAACGTGACTGTAAAAATAAAGGTAGCAAAGCTGATATTCACCAACCCAGCTATGAAAAACACCGATATTTCTGCCTGAGGGTGACAATCACTTGTTCCAGCAATGCCACATAAATATATTAAGTTGTTAACGTGTTGCGATCACATATCCATGTGGCATCAGAAGATTAAGAATTTGTCTTTGAAAATACATTTTCTCAAGTGATTGACAGCAGTGGTTTAAAGAAAAGAGAATCATATTGCCTGCAAAGAAATGTTTTTCAACTCTGCCCAATGCAAGTTTTTAATGTCTTTCACTAGAATACCACTATGCAAATGGATGATCCAGCATTCACTGCTGGAATGGAAACTTTGTTGGCAATGGTTTTAGAAAGACAGGTTAAGCTGCTCTGACCACGGCCTCCCAAAGTAAAGTAGTTGCAGAGAGGTAAAGCATCTGCTCTGTTTGCAGCTGATGAGCACTGACTCCTTTCTATGTCTGTCCCCTTCCACTCATTAACTTTACTCCCTTTACCCTTGTTCTGAATGTTAAATTCAGAATCAGAACAGACACCTTTCAACCCGTCCACATGGGTAAAATGCAACAGGTTGAAAACATTTACCACAATAAGATGATCTGTCAATTATTTTCTGTAAAATGATAATTTCACTTATTCCGAACACCCTGAAATCTCAGCATTCCTGACCTAAAACAAAAGGACAAGCATGTGTAAAATATAGTGGTAAGTGTAAAAACAAAACCAAAGAGGGACTTTATTTTGCCCACAGTGGATGAGAATAAACAGTGGCATATTTAGACAGTCTTGAAAACTGGATAAGCAGGCAACAAATGGCAACAAATAAAAGACAGCAAACTCTTTCATACATCTGTTTCTATAAAGAGGTCTATCTCACAATCAAACTTTTGGCCTTGTATGCTCTCCTCTGTCACTTCCTTAAAAAAAATTAAATAAAAAGAGAGCAACCCCCCTCCCCCCCCATGAACTCCAGATATAAGGATGTTATACACAGCAAAACATTAGATGTTTAACCCTCAGCACAGTCCAATCTTCCCCGCTGCTGACTTTCTGCAGCTGCATCAAGTCTGAAATTCAAGATTAATAAATCTGTACATCAGAAAACAAACAATTAGCATGTCCAGTCAACTTCCTCAAAAAGCCAACCATGATTCCTAGTGTCCCAGCAGCCTGGAGGCAGCCTACAGTTTTTGTGGCAGAGGGACGTACACAAAGTTGTACTATCATAGCCTAGTCCTGAGCACACATGACAAGCAACTCAAACCAATCACCTTCCTAGTTATACCACATTTGCCTGATTTGTCTACTGCAACTGATTCACAGTAAACAAAATGTCTATTTACAAGCCTATGTTATAATTTTAGCCTCAATGGCTCTGAATGGCTACACTGACTTTGGAGTAAACAAAAACATAACGCTACTGCCAGAACAGAACCAATGCACAATCAAAAGAAAAAGGTAACGGTTGAACAAGTGGCAAAGAAAACTAAATATTATTATAGAAACAACAAAGCAAAGAACAGTAAATATTATTAATCTGATACCAAGCTGAAAGCCATAGCAAAAAAGAAACTAAAATGATATGAAGCAGCAAGGCATAACAAATCAACCACTCCAATCACTAAATAAGTGCATATATTTTTCTTATTGTTATCTCACTATTTTTAGCCAACTGTTTTTTTTTTTTTTTTACAAGAGGAGCCTGTCTGATAACAGCTGTGAGAAAGACTTAAATAAGAGAACCACTGCAAAAAATTCTCACTGCAGAGGGATCTGAAACAGCTTTGCGGAGGAAAATGCAGATGGATCAGTATGGCTTTTCTCCATGCATTCATGATGTCATTTTGTTTACAAAATGTGGAAAAAAACCCTAACACGTAAGAACTGCAACACCATAAAAAATATTGGCATGTTAACTCTAAAACCATTGCCATTTTACTCCAGTACCTTAAAAACCTTCATTCCTTGTAGTATATTACTTAACTGTTTAGCTGCCACTAGCAAAGCAAAATTGAAGTCTTCAACCAGTCACAGTTTTCTTAGCTTTCATTGTTCTCCTGATATAGCGTAAATCTAAGTAGTTCTTAATCTTTAGAAACAATTGCTACCAATGGGAATAATCCAGAGAGAGATCCATGAAACAGTTACTTAAGTCGTTGTGAGCAAAAGCATTCAAAAGTAAAACTATATATGATATGAAGAATTATGCAGAAACCCTACTTTAAGTATCACGCACAAAAACTTCAACAATTTCATTTAAAGACTAATGCTGCTAACTCAAATTAATTACAAGAAATAAAAAAAGCACAAAAACATACCTTCAGATTTAGCTTGCATTTGGACTTGTTAATCTAAGTCTAAAAGTCTAGCATATAAAATATATATGCCAGGGGTTTTGTCTTAGAAAATATTACAAAGCTTCACATCTAAAGTGAAACTACACTATAAAACTTTCTAAACTAACTTTCTAAATAAAAATGCAATAGAGTCAAGAACATTAAAGCAGACACAAGATCTAATCAGTTTTCTTACAGGCTGAGAAATCTAATCTATAGCAAGATCACATCAGTTTCTTATATATTTTCAATCGCACAGTGAGACAAATAATGTGTTGCAACATCCCTCAACTCCGCATTTTGTTAAAAAAAACCCCCAGAGTAGCTCAATTTAAAAAAAGTCACAGCTTTTAAGTCAGAAGTAAGCTTTGAACATTAGTTTTTAAAGTCATTATAACTACCTAAATTCATATCTTAAATATCAGCCTACTTTTCAGAACTTCTACTGTGTCAGTACAATTCATTATCTGCAGCACTTCAACATACTTTAATACTTGCAAACGCATGAACTTGGCAAGACCGAAAACATAAAAACTCATTATAAGCTCAGTCTGTGTGTTTCTCCTGCTTTACCAGCATTTTAGCTTTCTTCTTACATCAGTTTTCTACTTGAAATCATTCAATTATCAAGTCTTATGAAAAACTTCAGCAGCAAAGTGGCAAAACAAACACTAGCAAAAACTTTATCTATCTGTGTGCATGTTTTGTGTCCTTCTCCTTCCACGATAGCATCTAGTTGTATAGAATTGTCAAGATGTCCAAGAACTTCCTAACTGTGGTATGCCTGCTCAAATAAGATACAATGAGTCACATTACAGAAAGCCAAAGAAAACTCATGCATCCACCCTCCTAAAACCGATTCTAGAATCTCTTGGCTTTGTTGTGAAAGATTATTGGAATAACCAGTACAATCCACAGCAAAACAAACAGTCATAAAAAAAAAATATCTCTGTGCCATCCTCATCCAGTCTTTCCTTTCTGCAGCAAGCTTTCATTATCAACCCGAGCCAGAACTTGCACAGACTGAATTAGGTCTAAGCCACAAGCCACCTTTGTCAGTTTTCTGTTACCATTTTCTGAAACTACTCAGAACATTAGGAACAACAGAGACAGGATTCCCTCAGTTTCATTTGCACATAAGATATATGTCTAGTTTATTTCAGTCATCTTCCTGCTTTGTTGACTTCAGTTTGATACTAAACGACAAAGCAACATATGATGCCTGCCATACAAGTAGAACAGGAAGAGTTTGTGCATTTGCTAACCATAGATAGAGACTTCAGAGTATTCTATATAATAAATCATGATGTGTTCAAAGAAGATAATAAAATCAGACACAATAATTTAAGGAAATATTGTTGAAACTGCAAGAAAAATACTGCATCTACCAATTTATCTACCAAAATATTGCATTTACTACTCTGTCAGTAGTCCCCTTGTCATATACCAAAGTTCCTGGGCTGAGAATGTAACCTTGCCCAACAAGTTACATTTGTTTTCTTCTGGGTTGCTTCTGCTTGCAACCATTTTGTACACAGACTACTGAAAGCAAAGTTAAATTCTTGATACAATGATAACATATCCTATTGACTGTTTTGGGAAAAAGAGATGGATTGAACTCCTTCACTTTCAGATGTTTGCATGTAGAAAAAGCTTCTGAATAAATGAAAACTAACTGACTACAGCAAGCAAAAAATTCACTCAAGAGAAACTTCTGCTTTTGATAAAGTCAAACACTACTTAGCCTCTACTCAGAAGATATACACAGATGATTCAGTGACCTTTTCTATGGTTTAGGCTACAAGAGACTAAACACAAAAATGAATTGCTATTCAATAACTGAATTCACGTGGAGGAGTTTGGATGTTTCTTGTCTGTTCTATTAATGCATAGAACACCACAAAAGAACTGTGTTTTCCAGTTTCCCTCAAAACCAGTTTATAATAACCCAAATAGACCAGTATTTTTATTCTTACCTCAGCCTTTCTTCTTCTTTCTTACGAAGGCTGAAATCTCGCTGAACCACCTGGAGCACATGCTCTGCTTCTTCATCAGTCAAGCCAGAAAGATCCAGTTTTCTCCCCATTATATACTGTGTCCTGGATCTGAGTAACTATAGAGAAAATCTGAAATGAAAACCAGAAAATAAAATAGCAAAGTTAATTGCAAGCACTGATATATTATGCAATCAAATCACAGGTGGATCTACCCTGCAAAAAGAAAGTTGCTGCCATAAACCTCAGAAATCAGTTGAATCTTTTTGGTTGGAAAAGACCTTTTACAACCATTGAGTACAACCATTAAACCAGGGCTGCCAAATCCGTGTCCCTAACTGCCACATCTGCGTGTCTTCCAAATACTTCCAGGGACGGCAACTCAACCACTTCCCTGGCCAATCTGTTCCAACGTTTGACAATCCTTTCAGTAAATAAATTACTTCTAATATTCAAGCTAAACCTCCCCAGCACAACTCAGATTCCCTTCAGAGTTACTTTTCAGGTTCCATGCATTGAATGCAATCAGCCTCAACTTACACATAAAAGCAAAAGAATTTATTTGGGATATTAAAAAATGTTGAGGGAGGACCTCAGTGTTGCTTGCAAAAAAGAAACATATTTAACTAACTTGGGTGAAATCAGGTTTAGACATTTCTTAAGATTTTATTCCATGATTTTGCAGAACTCTTTGCAGTGCAATCCTTGTTAGCATGTATGGAAAGAGAACATACTGTCCTGTAACACTAACAAATGTTTTATACTACCAAGAAATCGGGAATTATTTTAAAGAACCGCTGAAAAGATGTAAGCATATATATTTCAAATGGATTTTCAGAGTGACTGAAAAGATTTAGATGTCCCTATGACCAATATATCATTACTTCCCATATTTTCCCATATTTGGAGGAGAAAAAGTAGTAGTCAGTGTTATGTCTGAACTGAAGGTACTATAAAGTTTGAACTGGAGCTTGGTCTATTTAATTTCACTAATGAAATTTGTTCTAATTTTTTTTTTCATAACATCTATTAATTTAATTGATTTCTAGCAAATTCAGCTCTCAGTATTAATTTTTGTAATTTGATTTATGCAATTATTTGGGCAAGCATAAAGGTATCCATCTCCACATTGTGTTATGGTTTCAGAAACATGAGAGAATTTCTGCATCTCTGTTATGAGCTCCCAGCGATTTATATAATAATTACGAACACACTGAAGTTCCTACACTATACAGAAGAGACAACTATTATTGCCTCTTTACCCATGATGAGTGTCAAGTGAATGAGGAAATGTAAAGCATATAAGCTGGCTCTGGCTCAGAAAAAACCCTTTCTAAGCAACATTATTATGGCATACAATTCAGTACTACAAATGCTATAGCATATAGAAGTATTTAGGAAAAAAAAATCAGCTTTATTTTCTAAACATAACACTTCATTTTTTACTCAGATAATGATGTGGTTTTAGGTTTTGTTTGGGGATTTTTTTTTGTTAGTTTGGTGAGAGGTTTTCGTAATATAATATTTACTTTCCTACAATTATCTGATTACAATTCTTCAAACAAGAAAAACACACCCACATGGAAGGAGGGTATTGCTTCTTTTGCTATTTTGGTCAAGCTACTCTTGAAGTTCAGAATAAACACTTCATTCAGGAAAACAACACTTCAACAAAACCAAGCAGATGGGAGAGAAGCTTAGATGAAATCAAGATTACAAGATCCCTCCAGCGAGGTACATGCTTACCATACAGCTAAAAAAAAAACAGATCATGATGTTCTGGCTTGACTCTGACTCTACTAAAGGAGTTGACAATGAGTTAATAAAAGCTATAAAAATGTCCTTCTAAACAAAATTACGCTGATTAATGTAGGAAAAAAGTGCTACAGAAACAAAGGAATATATATAGCCTCCACTAATCTCTCTTGCAAGACCAAGACTATAGGTTAAAATTAAAGGTTGGCTAAAACACAGTGAGGAACAACTGGCAAGATTTTTTTCCATGCCACACACACGCATAAATCTTCCTGAAATTTTCACCAGAATATTAAGATGTTCCTCTGCCCTTTCATCTACAGTCCTTCTACCAAGCCTTACTGAGTCCTGTCAAGCATAAGAAAAGGTGAGGTAGGGTTTGCTGAAGTTATGTTTACATGTTGCAGCTCAATAAAAACCATGAAGTGCCCTGGGACACATCCTTGCTTTCAGATGTCTGCTCAACTCTTCCCATGCAAAGCACTTGAGCGCAAAGGCACCTCTGACTTTCCAAAAGCACGCAATGGCTTCACTACAGGAAAGCCACAACCGTGGGAAAGTAAGCAGGATTTTTCCAATTAATTTTTTTTCACGCACACACACTTTACGGGAAAATACAGGATACATGCTAAAAGGAAATAAAACTTCTTTTAAGCAATTGCTAGAGCCAGTAGAGACACCTTCACAGCAAGGCGAGTTTTCTGAGACACAGGACAATAAAGACACTAGGAGATCAAATCTGCAATTCCAGTTATCTTGAGCATCAAGTTAACAACTGTAATTAACTTTGTCATAAGAAGTTCTCCCTTCAGGTCTTCATCAAAATGTTCTTAAAAGGAGTGTAAAAATGAATACTGCTTTTTCACACATACAAACTTGTCCTCTGGTAAAGAAAATAATCTCTTTGATAACTGCTGGTTGCTGGCTGATATTAGAAGGGGAAAATTTACCCCTAAATTTGAGAGTAAGTGGGCAGCCCTACCAACTCCGATTTTCTGGGATTGGCAAACATCATTCCAATGCTTTAAAATCAGAAATAACTTTAACTTTTGATTTTCATGTGGTTTATTTTCCTATAAGACTCTCAGTCTGCATTCCAATGTTACATTAACTAGTGTGTTTTTCCCCCGGAAATAATTTTTCATCACATTACTGAATCACCTCTGATCTGGGAGTACCACAGCACTTTATAAATATTTATAAACAATTCTCAAATGTCCTTTTTTCAGCAGATCCGGATTATATATGTTGGAAATACACAATGGCAAATCCTCTAGAGGAAATATAACAAGTTTTACACTCAAAAAAAAAAAAAAGACAACATAGCTTCTCAGCCTAAAATAACTTCTGGCCCTAATTAAAATAACTTACATGATGCTGTTCAGTTGTTTGCCTTCATGAGTAATTCTTTGATAAATTTCAAATTGATTACAAAATCTAAACTCTCAAAGTCTTTACAAGGAATAGTATCATTCCCCAGAAAACTTTTCCTCAACAAAGTAAAACACTGTAACAGGAAAGCCTAGGCTTACAAGACATGATTGGGTATTGTTTGAGCAATATTCTCACCTTAATACTTCTTGCAGTCTATTTTAAAATCCAATTAAAAACTTTTGTTTTCCACATGGAAAACATTTCTTGAATTTAACCTTAAAAACAAAACCAAACCCCAACACAACCGAAAACAAGCAAATGAAACGTTTTTCAAGAACTGCAAGCAATGCTTCTGAATTTGAATTTTTTTTAAGTGCCAACTAATATTTTAAGCAGATTCTCTGCTTCATGAAGAGCCACGTTACAAAGTTAATTATGCAAGGAGTCACACCGAGTATTGTACAAGACAGACTTCTCAGCTTTATGCTGTACCAAAGAAATTAGCACCAGTGAGGCTGCATCTGGAGCACTGTGTCCAGTTTGGGCTTCCCTAGTACAAGAAAAATATGGACTCACTTAAGTTCAGCTTAAGGCCACAATGATTGTAAAGGGACTGGAGCATCTTTTTCAAGGGCTGATTCTGAGACCCTTAGGACTGCTCAGCCCAGAAAAGAGAAGGCTCTGGGGGGCTATAGAGTGTGTACCTGGAAGAGAGTCCTCCAACACCCTGACAATACAAACAAGACTATCCGACAATTCTTTCCAATTCTGAGCACGTTTTTAAAGAAGACTTCACCTGTTTCCACAACACGGTATAAGTTTTGCTTTAAAATGCTGCTCATGTGCATGGATGAAATGCAATATCTGAGGAGCCAAGACCACAGATTCCTTCAACCCAGCTATTTGCAATTGAAATATTTCATAGAGAATACCTTTTCCCCACATGCTCTCAGCTTTAGAGTCACTAAACTTTTCACCACAGCTTTTTTATTCTGTTCTGCTACTCTACCACTTCTAGATTTTTCCAGGTAGACAATCAAGAAGAAACCTGCAAGTAATTCAATCTTTGATTCTGTCACTAATAAACTCACCTTCCTTCAGTAGTCTGTCAGGACCCAAATAATACCGCTTGTCTTGTCATTATTTATTTATACTGTCTTGTCATTATTTATAGATTTTTGTTTTTAGTATCATACAAAATTCTTTGTATGATCTTACTGGTGAATGGTTTTCCCTTTGAAATCATACAGGATAAGTCACCTTTCCAAGCCAAAAACGAAGACAAGCACTTTGTCCACAACAAAGACTCCTTCACCACACCTCATATTTTAAAAAGCTTTATTTGCTAAGTGTCAAAAGAAGTGGCCACGTTACCAGCAGAAGGTACTTATGCTATATTTTTATGTAAATGCCACAATATTTAACATAGAAATTATATAACGTCACACATTTTATCTGGCGACAAAAATACAAACTGAATGTTTAGTGTTTTGATTTATGTAACCACATTTGAACAAAACAGACTTTAGCAAAAAAAAAACATTTAATGAACATTACTGTCTAAAGTAATTTCTACTACAGCTAGCACATCATTAAGTTTAAAATGAGGTATAATTAACATTGAACAAAAATTTCTTGATCTTTTTTAAATTTCAAGAATGTCTAGAAGCTGCAGTAAAACACTACACTGGAAAATAACTTTCACTGGAAAATACTTTTCACTCAGAATGAACAAATGTCTCAACATAACAAGAGGGAAAGTATATCCATTGGAAATACAAAGCCACACCTTCAGGTGAAAAATTAAGCACAGCCCAACTGACTTGAACATGAAGACTTGTATCTGGTGTGTCACATTTTAAATGAAATTAAAAGTAAAGACCTCAAAGAGGATGCTATTCTTTGTACCCACTCTGATTTTAACTGAGTTTTACTGCATATATTTCCTGGTGTATAACCAAAGCAAAAATTTTATCTTCCTTTCAGCCTTGTACTAATTTTATGTGAGATTTGCATGCAGCAAAGCAAACAGCTTGCAAATTCCTAAGCAAAGTAACATTTGTTTCACTGGGGAGCAAGGGGTAAAGCAGCAGGTTTTAAAAGGAAACATGTAGTTCATTCAGTTCCTTCTGTGGAAAATGTTTCTTACTGTAATAACTTCCATTAACAATTTTATGCAATTTTGTATCAAAGAGTACTGGAACACACTATGAGGAGGGAAATTGTAAATCTAAAAGGTTAGTACTGCATGGGTTTAAATTTTAATCTATTTAGGAAATAAATAGGAGTTTCACACTCTTTTTTCTTCTATATTTTGCATTAAGTACTGAATATGAAATAGCAGAATTTCCTGGTGACAGCTAGGATAGAGTTCATTTTCTTCTTAGTAGCTGGTACAGCATTGTGGGGTTAAACCACAACACTGAATTAAAAACTCACTGAAGTCACATTTTATTCAAGAAAGAATGGCATCTCTCATCTAAGGATTGCACTCTCCCAAAAGCAGAACACAGCATATAAAGAAGCCATTTTATTTAAATAGAAAAAAAATTATTTTTGGAAAAGACTAAAAATTACACTGTAGGACTTAATTTTTCAATCTGTCAAAGGTAGATGGCAGAAAAGTCATGTTAAAAAGATAATCTGAATAATAAATCAAGACCATTTTACACTTCTGTATCAGGCCTACATCCGATACCCAAGTATAAATCCTGTTCGGAATTCAAATGTGATACAAAAGCCAAGTTGATTGACCAGAATCACCTTCTTATTGGTAAAACTGAACTAGAGGAAAGGCTTATCCAGAATTTGGTCCTACAGCTGCTAAAGAGCATAGGTTATCTGGCACATAATATTAGCACTGCAAATTTCAAGTTACTGTATATTCTCATTTTACTTCAATCTCTTCTATTGTTTATGCTGAATTTAGGCAAACCATGTTCAGCTCTATTTTCTCTATTTAGTAGCAACTGTCTTATAGAAGATGACGAGTCTGACAATATTCTGATTGTGTGAGACTAACTATCACTCCTCCAGAAATAAAGAAGACAGCTTGGAGAAAAAGACAAAATTGGAGCAGTAATGTGCTGACACGCAATTCTACTTTGGATGATTTGCCTCTTTTCCATGTGCCTTCAATCTAAAGCATGAAAAGCAGCTCATTACTGTAATGGACTGTCAACCAACTCCAAGATGAACCATCACAGGTCAGGAAGAAAGCCAGCATGTGCAATTAAAGAATGCAACTAATCCTGAAGAGCTCAACACAATCAGGAAATCGTGCATCTGTAAGCATGAGATTGCAAAGACTTCCCTTTGATTGCCCAACTTGCAAACTGGAGCTCAGAGCTTACTTCTATGTACCCAGACTCCCTGCACAGAGAGAACAGCACCAAGCTCAGTTATGTCCCTTCTTGCACATTCCTATCAAAACTCAAACCAGAGCACACCTGGCAAATCAGTCTTCACGTTGTACTTTGTAAGCTTAAGCCAACATGAAGAGACTACTAAACAAAAAGCTCATTTGTATTTCTACCTCTTCCCTCAGTATTAGCTCAAGAGGACTGCAAAAATACATTCACCCACCTGTGTTGCATTACTCGTGCCACAACCTTGTCCTGAGACACCTGTCAGTCCCAGCATATCACAATCAGTGGGCCTCAAATAAGCCACAGAGATTGAAGGGATATGTAAGAAATAGTGAATCCTTCTTCGTTCCCTCAAAGAATTATTGGGCTTTTATCTCATTTTAGGAGGTAGACAGAGAAACTTTACACAAGCACTCAGAAAAAGACTCAGGTTCAATGCCATATTAAGTCTGGGAAGGCCCAAGTGTCTATCTCCCTCCTTGTGGAAGAGTATATAAGAAAACACAACTCAGAATATTGTTTAACTTGTTCGTCAACCACTTAGATGAAAGGGCAGATGCCTCCTCAGCAAGTTCATTGATGACACAAAGGTAGGAGGAGTGGCCAGTACCACAGAATGCTGTGCAGCCCTTCAGAAGGACCTCAACAGCTTGGAGAGACGGGTGGAGAAGAACTGTCTGAACTTAAAAAGGTGACTGCAGGGTTCTGCATCTGGGAAAGAATAACCCTATGCACCTGTAAAGGCCGGGGGACAACCTGCTGGAAAGCAGCTCTAGGGAGAAGGACTGAGGAGTCCCACTGGACCCTGTCCTTGAGCCAGCAGTGCATCCATGTGCAAACAAGATCAATGGCATCCTGAAGTGCATTAGGAAAAGTGAGGCCAGCAGGTCGAAGGAGGTGATCCTGCCCCTCTACTCAGCCCTAGCAAGGTGCATCTGGAGTGCCGTGTTCAGGTTCTGGGCTCTTCAGTACAAGAAGGACATAGAGCATCTGGAGTTGGTCCAGTGCAGGGCTAGAGATGATTATAAATTCATATCTTTAATCTGGAGAAGAAAACACAGAGGAAAACTGACACACTTGTGAAAACTTAAAGCACTCTAGAAGCACTACACATTTTATGTCTGCATTTAATTTTGCGTTTCAATAATACAGGCAAAAGGGTTATGATAAATAAAGAATCTCATAGCTTGAAAGCCATATTGTGACTAACACATGCAAACTACAAAACTAAACAGTTAAGTGTGGATTGCCTGATTGCTACCAAAACATTCATAATATAAAATACAATCAATATGCAAACACACCATAGGCATACTTAAAATAATTCTACATAATAAAATGGACTTTTTTCCCCACAACATATGTTGCACTGATTGATATCCTGCATCTCTCTTATGAAATATCACTCATGAGCATATCCTCAGGTTTGATAAAAGAACTATCCTTTGAGTGAGAGAATCTTCTTGAAAGACTACAAGGAAGACAAAAACTCTATTTTCAGAGGTGAGAAAGTGCTTCCAAAAGCAGTTGCCACAATGAGGCAGTACTCTCTAATGCTGCCAGATGTGAAAATAAATTTAATACAGTAAATTACTGCTAATTCAAACCACCGGCAGGAAATCCCGCTGCAAATTACTGAATTTTACTGATTAGCAAGTAAATGAACAAAATAAAGAACAAAAATAATTTCACAAGACTGTGCCTTCCACATTCACTGTGACACATACAAAGTGCTTTTAACCCTAATTTATGCTTGCAGAAGGAAGAATTGCAAGAGATACAGCAATAAAGAGCGATATCTGTAAAGCCACACGGCCCATTTTCACTGAGACTTAGTGATGAGCTGTACTTGGTTGACATATAATTTATGCCCCATCCGCTGAAAAAAAAGGGTTTTGGTAGTGGGCCATCTTTGATTTGTTTAGATTTGTCGAGTGACATATTAAAATAGGGCCAGACTTGTATAGAAAGCCTCTGAGAACCAAACTAGAAGCTGGGTTAGTCTGTCAGGTGGGGGGAGTTAATGCATTAATTTGTTGACACTGGAACCTACTCAACCCTGTGCTTAGAAAAGGCTCTGCTTTGGACCAGAGTTTGACTAACTTTTTTATATTGACACTGCACAACCTGGAGATAACCCGAGCCCTGACAAACAAACCTGAAGTTCTAGATCCCAAGTTTATACAAACAAAGAATGTTTATATTCACTGTCGGGCACTTTCTGGAGTTCAAAGGCCAATTTCATTGTCAAGTTTTGACTGCTGGTTCACTTGTACTTGGATCCAAATTGGAGCAGCCTCACAGCTTCTTTTGTTTAAACTACAGTTCATTCCCTTCCAAGTTTAGGGACTCATTCAGCCAGAACAGACACTTTTTTGAGTCCCACATAGCCTCTTATCTGAACAACATAATCAAGTTAAGCCACCAGCTTTAGGAACTAACTAGGGCTCCTCACCTGATCACATACAGAACCTAAACCCACAGTATTTCCATTTATTTATCTCTTTTTGACTTGTGATACTACCTTGGAGCAAAAATAAGAAGTCTTATCATTAAACATTAGATAAGAAATGTGGGAGGTAGAATAATCAGGTTTATCCTCCTCTTCTAATTTGCGACCCAACTCAGGGCACTTGTGCTTGCAGTGATTAACTAATGGAAATTTTTGGTACTGCCTTTCAGATCAAGACCAGCTGAGATTGTGAAAAACAACATCACCAGATTATACCTTTTTGAATTCTCCCCAAAGCTCTTTCAATTATTTTTAAAACCTGATGCTGCTCCAATTCACACACTATGATTTAACTTAAACCCAAGTCACGGTCTGTCAGACAAATGTCAAAGCACTTATGACAGCTAGATGCAAGCATTGAAATAACTTCCAGAAAAGTACACAGAGCACTCCTGGGGATGGATCACTGAGGGGCAGAAAGATCAGTTCTTTTAAGGGGAAAAAAGGAATCAACCTCTTGCAAGATAAACAATGGTTAGAAAAATAGGTACGCTCTGCAACTTGAAGTATTTCAGGTCAGCATTAGCTGCATCTCCGTCAACAGCACTTAAATTGTACGCTGAACATCCATGCAACTAACGATAATGGCATCCATGCATCCATAGCAACTAACGATAATGGCACAAACCGGCACTTTTCTTTTTGGATTACCCTAGGACACAACGTCCTGTTCATACAGCTCAAAACGGACGTAAGAAAACCACACTAAAATCCTTCCTATGTATCAGAAATAATGCCTATTAAGCAAAGAAGCTCTTGTATTAGTTTCTGTAGAGACAAAACTCATCCCAAGAATAGAAAAAAAAGTTTATTCCATGATGTGATGGGTTGAAATTTAAACGAGGACACACAAGTTATCAACGTATTTTCCCTTCTTCCCTTTCAAGAAAGAAAACAACAGATCATGTACTGCCTTCTTCCAAGAACAGAAATTTGGTTTACAAATTTGGTTTACAAAGTGAAGCAACGTATTATTCTGCATCAAGATGGGTGGAGGGCACTGGGTAAGGGATTGTTTTGCTATTAAAAAACCCCAAAGATTTCAGGCTGTTGCCTGGCTTCAAAACTCATTAAAGCCAGCGGGAATGCCATGAACTTTAATAGCCTTTGAATGAGGCTCTACACTTCAGATTGCTATCACAAGAAGAGACTACATCTCATTTTCTACAGTAAATTACCTCACCACCCTTTAAACAGACTTAATCCAGAAACTCAGGCTGCATTAAGTCACTTATCCATTTATTCTTCTCCGTCAATAAGCAGCATATGTTGCAAAGAAGAGTCCAGAAGGAGATTCTTGAAACTGCTGCACAGCGCAACTTGAGCTTGGTTCTTCAGCAGAAGGGCTAGAGTTCCCTTTCTGCCTGTTAATCAGTGGCAGCAAAACTCAAGAAGACTGTTTAACTGACTACTGTGAGTCAACTTGAGACAATGCCATCAAAAGTGTTTCATCTTCAAGACTAATCTCCGCAGTAGTTAGCTCACCTTCAGTAGGTAATGTTTTATTTGCAAATATACTTTGCCTTGAAGAATGTTAAATTAATTTCCTATGGTAATACTTTATATACTATTATAATTTAGATAATAATAACTCTGATAATTTGAATATCAAACAACAATATTAGTTTTTACTTTTATGATCATCCTTTGATCAAAAGGTAAATCAGGGGCTTCTGAGTCAGTAAAAAATTGCATGAGGCATTTTCTTTTTCTTAGTATAACAACCTTCAAAAAATAATATGGTTATGATGATGAAATGTAATGCGTATTTTCCTGGAAATTTATTGTGGTCCTATCCCCACAATAGTATCCATAGAATCTAAAAATCTGTCATTATTGCGATAATGCTGGTATTAACTTTTGACTAGTCAAGCCCTCTTCATCTAGGATAAAGCTGCTAGGTGATTGACTAAACTGCTTTCCACTACAGTTTGTGTTTTAGTAGTTAATTTTCAGGACATTGAATGTCAAACACGATGTTTATTTACTGAAAATGAAGTTTGAAAAAATGCAGCATGGCATTTTGCTATTAGACTGTTAAAAAAAAAAAAGACATGTTTCATCTGAATGTTAAATAGCAAGCACATCATAATCACTAGTCACAGATTTTTGTAAATTCACACAAAGTTTGGATATAGGCATCTATGACCCATCTCAAAGAGATACACAAAACTAGACCATGGCTTGAAATCATACCAAATTACCCTGTATTTAGCCCTTCTGTAAAATTCCCTGGTTATGTCATAAAGGTCAAGTCTCTTTGATAATTTGAGCAACAAAGAGTATGGCACACTTCACATATTTCACTTCACTGAAATACAGCAGTCATCTTCCTCTTCCCTTAAGCCCAAAAAGCTTCTTTTGAAAGTAAGCTACTATAAATGTCTGGATATAAGAAACTTGGGGCTGGTTTGTTCTCTGGCTGTCAGTGATTCACAGGTAAGCCAGAGGCCTTTATTATCTCTAAGAATCTATCTAGAAAATAACCTACCCGGATCCAAAAGGAAGGTGAAAAAAACATTCCACAGGAAGGCAGCATTAGTCCACTCAAATTAATGTTTTTTCACAAAGAGAAAAGCTGTCCCTGTAGTTTTCATGGAACTGTATTCAACTAGTTTCTTTCAACTTGTTCAGCTTTCCAAGGGCAAGTTAAGGTGGTTTACACTGCCAAACAGCAGTTTCCAGTCTTATAACAATAGGGTATGTTAATGTTGGCAGCAATACAAAGGAGTCACATTTTCATACAAATGTACTGTTTATGAACAACACTGCGTTTAGTATACACAGCTTTTCTTCAGCATCACCCATGCACACTTTGGGGACTTTTTTTTTTTTTTTTAAAGTACAAGCCTTTCAAGTGTTCTGTTTACTGCAAGTATGGCGAATTCCTACTGTGTTCATACACTTGGGTACACCCTATGTAGTGCACTCAGATGTATTCATCAGGTTAGTGTGGAAGCAACAAGCCAGCTCAGGAGAAATAAATGGAAGTTTAGGAGCTTAGTATTCTCAACCCTGTTTTTTCTTGATTCAGACAGCACTGGTTCGGATGAAGAGGAAAAAGGGCAATATTGTCATGTGAATCATCAGCAGGTCCAAGAGGCAAACCCTGCCACAAGGCACAGCACTCTCAGTATCTCTTGCCCCAGTGGAGGCTACTGGGGTAGAACTGACTTCTGTGCATTCTCAGTACCAGCAATTACTGGTATCACAGCTGCTGAAAATTATACTCCCCTAACTGTCATAAGCATTGTACTAAGTTATCTGACAAACTCCAGAGGAAGGCTACAGAACTGCCAAGTACGTTTTTTGACGCTCGGGCATAACGCATCAGTTAATATGCTCTGATACAATCCAGTACCTGAGTAATGATGGGTAAGGCGGTAGCCTGAGGGATTCCATACAAGATACAGCACCTTCTGCTTTTCGCACAGCTCTGTTCACTTTCTAAAGGTAGAATTAAGCATCAAATACTACTGTTTGACATTTAACTGCAGGGACTGAGTCAGTGGTCTCAATGCAGTTCACAAGGAGCAGCTAATCATCATCAATAAGCAAATATAAAAACCCTTCCAGCTTACTGTCCCTCAAAATCAGAAAAAACGTTTGGTAATGTGAGAACTACACCAACTGGCTCTCTGTTCTCTCTCTCCAATCTTCCAGAAAAGGGTTATCAGAGGAACAAGTAAAAGCCTTTATTGCCAAAATCCTTGCTGTGTCTATTCTAAGAAACTCCAGCTTCCACAGCAAGACAGCTATCCACATTTTCAGAAATACTGGAAATGGCAAAATGGTAGGTATAAGGCAAAAATCATCATTTGTCAAAAACAGGTTATTAGATCCAGTTAATGTCCCTGCAAACACACTTGAGGAGGGATGCACACGCACTATAAGGCATGTTGCAATCTAATTTGGTTATGCTTGCCTGAAACATAGCACAAATCCCAGCACAACACAGGCTCCTGCTTAATTAGATTCCCTAAGAAAAGTCAGTCCGAGCCATATGGTATTTTCCTCGGCAGTTACGATAAACTGACCTTGATACTAGGAAAACGCACGCTGCTTCTGTCTGAGACATAAATTACAAGCGCAGAGTGGCGGGATGCTCCCTCGGAACGGGGGCAGCGCCACGCTGAAACCCTCCCCAGGCTCGCGGGGAAGTTGATCAAGAGTAAAATACTCCAATGATATTGATGATGATGCACTGCAGTGACAGAGCTCGAACAGCCACGCGGTCAGCAGAACGCCACGAAGCTGCTCAGACATCTGTCCGGTAATTAAAGAAAGCCTAATGCCGCGCTGCCGCGGAGGAGTCGCCCGCCTCGCCCCCGAGCGCCGCGGAGGGTGGCGGCCCCTGGGCCACCAGCGGGACCAGGCGCTCGGCCCCGCCCGACCCCTCAACCAGCAGGGCGGGGGGGAGCCCACCGCGGGCCGGGC